>JAODKM010000108.1:15783677-15793993 GCA_026780845.1 Petrocephalus sullivani
GGGGGCGGGGGGGGGGCGGGGGGCGGGCGCAGGCCAGCGAAGGGCAGCGACGGGGGGGGGGCGAGGGGGGGCGGGCGGGGGGGGGGGGGGGGGGGACTATCCACAGTCAGTGCCTCTCATCCACTTTGTACCCCCTTGCAGGGCTGAAAGGTCAAAACTAAGAGACATCCTGGAAAATACATCAAAATCAATTAAAGAAAAATCAATTAAATTACTTTGTCCAGGATGGGAATTTGTAGAGGCCTGCTCATATACCTTTGTAATATATTATGGGAGCAGATTAATATATACATATATACATATAGGGGATCCGCAGGATTTTGGTTTGAAACCAGCTTTTATTTTGCTTATACTTTATTTGAGTAAAGTAGTACACACAGTTGTATAGTTGTACACACAGTAGTACAGTAGTTCACACAGCAGTATAGTAGTACACTCTTACTTAATGTATTAATTACCTAGAACCTAAGTGTTACGTACTGATCCCTTGTTTGTTTGTTATTGATCAATCATAATGGTTCATGTATTCGATGTAGTTACTCTGTTGCTTGCTCAAGATTTATGCTTGAGTAGTAACTGAGTTAATAAGTTACTTATGCCTGCTTTCTCTTTTGCGTGGCAGTATAATTCTTATTAATAATTACATCTACATTTATCTACTTATTTGGCAAAAAGCTTCATGCCAGTGAGCCAGATGTAACATAATAAGCAGGCAGCCAAAATGAAGCCAAATTGGGTATAAACAAAAGTTTTAATTTTACGCTTTTTTTATTGTGAGCTAAAGTATCTAGTCAAGAAAGAATGTGACCTCATACATACATGACCTCTACTTATTTACAAAGACTGATGGGGGACAAATAATATAGTATTATGCTGTTACTGATGTGTTGATTAACCACAAACTAAGTCTTATAGTTACATACTTATCTCATGTTAATTCATCATTAATGAATTGTGATGCATCTTTTTATCTTAAGGAATTGCTATATTTGTTACTATATCTGTTCGGTAAGCCTTTGTGAACCACTGAAGGAACAAGTCCTGAATATCAGAAGGTAAATACTGATCTCATGTTAGTTCATCATTAGTGAATTGCAACACATCTCAAGTAGTTACTATATTTGTTCATGAATTGTACTTCAGTAGAACTTGAGTTATTACTAAGTATATTACTAAGTCTTCTCATAGTTGCTACACACTGTTCATTTTGTTTGGAGAGTTGAAGCCTTTGACAATAAATGTGCCACGTGTCAGGGATTTGTAACTGACATGGTGAAGGCAGAACATTCCACTGGCATCTGATTTCTTCATGAACATCTCAGTTCTGAAGCTCAGTTTACTTCTGCCACAGACTTGAGGTTTCCCTGCAGTGGGAATCGACATGCCCCACAATTAGAGACGAGACGGGACACAGTGGACAGTCCGGCCCGCCGTGCTCTCAGTTTCTGCGTTCTTCGTTGTTGTTGAGCAATGCTGGAGTCATGTGATACATGACTCATATGAGCTGGATACATTTTCGAATGGGTTGTAGGGGCAAATCATGAACAACTTTTTCCTCATTGGGGTCTTTTTTCGACGGCTGCCTGTTACGTTTTACGTCACTGCTGTAAAGGCCGACCCAGTGCCAGTTTCCCAGCTCTCGTCTCAGTTTACGCTTCCTGCCGTGAATGGCTCGCAGCCTGCTGAGATGTCCTACTATAAATAGGGAAGTTTCTGACCGCATGTCCGGATTTCTTCGATTGTTGTCCGGGCGAGAGCGTCATCTCCTCTTCCTGCCCTTCGGGCCTAATCTCCTCTTCACAACATAAGGAGCATTATTTACATTTACAATCCACAGGGGCTCTATACTGCTATACTGCGTCGCGGTTACTTAATTGGCAAAATGGTTGAAAGACTCACTCCAGACAGGACCATGAACACACCCACACGAGAAGGGTGTGGAAAGCAGGAACAGGGTCTTTTTTGGGTACAGGAGTGGAGACCAGTTTAACAAAACAATAGAGAGGAACTAAAATAAAAGCCATTTCAGCTGTGGCACATGGGAAAATGCAGGAAAAGCAGACAGTCATTGTGGGAAGGGCTACAACAGGATTCTGGTGTCAATGTCTACACAGATTAACCCAGGACTAAGAGATAAAAAGAAAAACTCCATTTTATATTAACACTGATTAGGCCCCAGTGACTGACTGGACTCATCACCTGACTCTGGCCTGTCATGGGATGCCCACCCTCCTATTACATATAAATATAAATCCTGAAATACTGACGACTCAGAAATATTGAGTATGGATACATATTACTGCAGCAGACCAGAGAATACACAGAGACTTGTAAACAAAGATCCTGGCTGTGATTTGTCATATTTTGCAACATGCTTTATAAAACAGAAAATCACAACAATGTGCTGTATCATATTTCGTTATTCCCACAAGTTTATTACTGTTTTGACATATCTAAGTATTGGTGAATTAGAATTCTGCACACAATGTTCCAGTAGATTCTGGGTTTCGTCCGGAGTGTGTTCTTACTGCTATTCTGTTCAGTGCTTGCATGGACTGGGTGTTGGGCAGGATTGTGGGATTCAGGGGTTGTGGAGCATGAGGTCACTGGAAAGAGGCGTGTGGCATTCCCCATACCTCTGTAAGAGGACGAAGGTCCAAGTCTTTAGAGTGCTGGTGCTCCCTGTTTTGCTGCATGGCTGCGAGACGTGGACGCTATCCAGTGACAAAGACAAAGAGACAAAGACTGGACTCCTTTGATGCTGTGTCTCTTCGCAGAATCCTTGGGTACCGCTGGTTTGATTTTGTGGCGAATGAGCAGTTGCTCAGGGAGTCCTGAAATAAATACATTACAGTGAAACCTCCCTTATCCAGGCAGAATGGGACCAAGGGGTGCCTGTAAGTAAGAAATGCCCGTAACTTAGAACATGAACAGTACAGTACAACGTACATGTGTACACGTACAATCTACATGATTTTTATGAGGTGCAAGGCTTATAATAGGGTGTTATTTCAGTCTGAGCTAGCGAATCATTCCGTTATATTCTTGCAGTATATTTTATGCAGTTTATAAGTATACAGTATGCGACATTTGTCACTTCCGTCTGTGAAAAGCCGACCACAAGATGTTGGATATTACTGTGTATGATTTGTTTGGTTTATTGGATTTCTGATTTTTGCTTTGCCCTTGTCTGTACTTCCGCTTTGGTTTACTTGCTATTTGGTTCCGAACTCTCTTTGACGCTTTGATCTCTGTGTATGCTGTCTGTGTGTCAGGTGCATAGGGAGTGACTGCAGTTTTTGGTTTGCCAGCTTATGTTGTATACTGTTTGGAAAGGGGAGTAAGGTGTAGAATTTGTTGTTGTGTTTTGTTTTCTCTGCACTTAGGTAAGTTAGGTCTGGGTTGCCTTCGGAAGCTGAGTTCTGTTTATTGTTTTCGCTATAGTCCTTTCCCTTATGAAAATGAACCATGGTTTTACTATGTTTTTTTGGGTAACCATGAGTTTATGACTATGGTTTTACCATGGTTTCACTGCAGTTACCATGCACGTGCTATAAGTAAACCATAGTAGTACCACAGTTACCATGAAGTGCTTTAAGTAAACCATGGTAATACTATGGGTAAGAGCTTAGTAATCATAATTACCGTGAGGTACCATAGTAAAACCATGGTTACTGTAAAAAACCCATACCCAAAACCCAAAAAACCATAGGAAACCATAGTGAATTTCCGTAAGGGTTTGCACCGGGTTTATTTGTTCTGTTTCCGTGGCATGTCAATAAAAACAGAAAAATATATTAAAAAATACCCCTTTGTCCACGTGCGTTCCCTTGTCCATGGCACCCTATCCTTCCCTTACTCCACGACCCCTTTCCCTTTCACTCTGTTACGCCCCAACCCTAGACAGGGGCTCGTAACAATAGCTGCTGCTTGTGTATAATAAATTTGCGCGTGCCTAGAGCTGCCTGGTATAGAGAGGTGCCCATATATTGGAGGTATAAGGGAGGTTTGACTGTACCTGCATTGTCAGGGAGCATCAGTTACGGCACTAAGGCCATGTGGCACGACTCCACTAGGGTAGAGTAATTTGGCTTGCAGGATCATCGTTGCTGAAAATTGTAATGTCAGAATTAGTCCAAATGAATTCAAAATAAAGACTTTGAGCAAAACAGTAAATGCTAAATACGACAAATTTCAATTGGAGAAATGAGACAGACTGCTATCGGCTGCATTACTGGAATTCCTGTGAGCTGTGAGATTCAGGGCTGCTTCCATTTTTCTGTCAGTAATGGTGCTGCTGGTTCTAACTGGTTCTAGCTTAGGATACCGATACCGATTATCTAAACTTTGGGGCAACAGCTGTGTCTCCCATTCAGTGGCAGAGACCTCAAAGTGTATTTAAATAGTTTTCTAAAAGAAAGGCTAATGCACCAACCTGACGTCATATCGACATGAAAGATGGTCTGAAATCCCTCAAAATATGTGCCTGAAAACAATGCCTTATTGTAGAATAATCCCAAATAATGGGCTTTCAAACCACTCTCACCTGATGTAACGTGTGACCTGTAGCAACGAGGAAGGATCCAATTGCGGAAGCGCAAAGTCTATTGCAAATCACGATCCGAAACTGTACTCCAAGTCGACAGCAGACTGTAAATCAGGCAGAGGCAACAGAATGAACAGTACTAAAGCTAAAAACAAACAAAAGACACAATAACTCAGGAGAAAGTCACAGAGCAGGGGTCTCAAACTACCGACCTGTGACATAGTTTCAAATGTCCCACAATGTGTTTTGATTAAGCTATTTAATTTGGCCCTCAAATCAATCTTTACTTTGTACTAGGGATGAAATGGTTCCCTACAGTTAGGATTATCATTTCAAATATTAATTATTGTTAAAACCATGGTTCATTACCGCTCTTTGAAAAAGTTCTCCAGCATCAACCAAAGGTAGCAACAGTCTCCCAGACAAAACGTGGGTTTGTGTTACTAAAAACATGGCGGAAGGCGGTAACAGCCCTCTGGAGAATTCTCAGTCTCATTTTCAGGCGCATTTTGGTGTTTAGTCTTCGTGACCATCACCCGCTACTTTATAGTAAATGCCAGGTAAGTTCACTTTTAGCTCAGTGCATGATGGAAGTAGATATGATGGAACTTCAGAATGGGGGGAATATTGTGGTTTGTTATTAATGTTATTAATGTAATTATAAGGTTGCAAAGCCCAGGAATTGTTGCAAATCACTGACCTTTTCGTTCAGTTGTGTATTAGGGCTACTTCATTCTAGTCCATTTGGGCCATGTCACGTCCTTGTACACAGCCTAAGAAGTAGACAGTTGCTCAATGAAACTCAATTTTTCACTTTGGCTTTGATTGGTACCTCAGTTACAAATCTGAAAAAATCAACAAGTAAACAAGTAAATCAACAGGTAATCAATACAGGCAATCAGCAATTTATATACTATGTATCGGATTCCTTATTCATGAAGGACTGAAACATTGAAGTGCATTAAATAGTCCATAGGGCAGAACCTGGCATTCATAGTGTAAATGGTAGTGATTAATGCAGTCGTCCATGCTTCTCCCTCACAAATTCTGATGAGGCTATACATGCACATAAAAGGTCAAACTTTACGAACACAGACACTAAGAGGACTTGATCCAAGAATGAAAGAAATTGCAGGAATTGCAGGAGGAAGAGTGCAGTGGAATATGATGGTTGATTTGTTTAGAGCCTGATAGATTATGCAGGGTAGGGTTGGCATCGCATACATGGAAGCGCAGTTCCAGGCAGCAGATTGACAGCACAGCTCCAGGGATGATGGAGGGAGGGCGCCGCTTCCTTCGCCTCTGAAAACATTTTGAAAGTGCTGTTCCTCTGATGGAATGACACCTTGTTATGCAGTTCTGGGGCTCTCAGTTGGGGCAGCAAGGGATTTACTGGGCAGATGTTCCAATTCCGATAGCTGAGGACTTTGTGCCCCTAGTGACATATGTTTTGAAGAGGGCTGCCAGGGGGACAGTTATGAAGGTCAGGTCTGCATGAGGTCACAGCAGAGTGTGCTGGGAGATGGGGCCTCTTTGAGGAACCTTGTCATCTCTACGCATTTTTTGTTACTAGAAGTGTTGCTGTTGAGTGGAGATCTGAGTCCTTGCGTTCAGGTTCTCAGTAAGGGGGAAAAGAAGGAAGAGGAACTCTACTTAAGCATCTTTGAGATCTTGTGATTATTATTACTTCTACAATCTGAGCTCTGGAAAAAGTTTAAGTGATGTATAGATCTGTTGATTAGGAAGGGAGTGAAATGTATTTGAACTCATCCTAGTGTCCATAAAACAACATGTAAATTAATATGTATGGGGCCTTATCGTCATGGAATATGGGAAAAGTAGATTGAGACTGGTACTGTCAAACGCCTTCATGTACCTCGGCCATCATAAAATCATGCCGAGCAATCATGAAACAAAATAAAGAATTCATACAGACGGGAACAAATGAGAAACTTAATTTTCAGTCAGTAAGATGCAGTCTGCAACTGCTGTATCATTTATCGACTCAATAAATCATCTTGTGACTGACGCACCTGCAATTTGGTCACTGACTCTTTGGATTGCTGTTAGTTGCCTCGTGTTTTGTAAGCTGATCTGATCTAATTAATGTAATGTGACTCACCTTTCCAGCTGTGATTGTAATTGTGATTTAGTTGCTCCGAGGTAAAGTCTTAACCCTGGTTTGTCATTTTGACCCCCCCCCCCCAAGTAGTGAATAATACAACAAGCCTGGAGGTTTCGTCCTGATTAAAAAGTACTTAATTAAGTTTAATGTACATTACCAACTACTTTATGTTATATGTAGTAACAATAGTTAAATACTTTAATTCTCACTATCTTTAGTATATAAAATAGTGGTTCTGTATTTTAAAAACTTTCCGTTGCAGAATGTAGGTATTTTTATTTTGAATGTTACCTGCATTTATGATTATTTTCCAACCGAACAATCTTGAACGATGAAAATCACGACTCAGTATCAGGTTCCACTGACCGTTCTGATTGGGTACACAGATAAGATTCTCATGGCAGTATGTATCATCAGCCAAGTCTCACAACGCTTTTTTCAGATTTTTCAAGCTGCCCAGTATTATAAAATTGCATATTTATAACACTTTTCTCCAAAGCAATGTACAACTGAGGCATAATAGAGGGCACGCCATTTACTCGCCATGTTTTCATTTACTTGAACGCTGATTTCGTTGTTTAAGTCCATTCTTGTCCCTTACATGTTAACATTGCAACTGACCTTAATATTCAAGCATATTGAAGATTATAATGTGGAACTGCCACAGATTGGACCCTTGTATTTTATTGTGAATGTATAAATGGACCCTCTTTATTACCAAACTGTGCATTTTGTTCGTAATAATTCATTGTTAGCTCATAATGTACAGATTCCTGTTCCCAGTGGTGTCCTCACTCCTGGCTCGCAGATCCCACCAGTAATGTACACTAGTCAGTGTTTCCATTCTGCCACTCCGAGTGCCTGGAACCAGCCACAACATGACATATGACCTCATGAGATAAATTTGGATTTTATTTCTGAAGGCATGTTTCTCGTACATTTAGTTTTGCAAAATTTGCTATAAACCCCCTTTTTTTTCTTGATGGGGGGTGGGGTTCTCTTCTTGATATTCTGAAGATGTTCACATAGACACTCAGCAGCCACAAGATGGAAATCCATAAAAAAACCCATTCTGAAATAATATAATACACTCTGCTCCTTATTAATTATTTGTAAGTATTCTTGGCTGTTCTCTAGGGTACCATTCTCCAGTTCCTGGTAGGGCAAAAATGCGGACTTTCTGTTGGTCCCCGAGGACCGGGTTGGGAAACACTGGTCTAGAGAGAAAAGGCATCAATCTAGAGATTGGGTTTGAGTTCAGATTTTATTGGACCCTTGTAATGGCAAGCTGAGGGAGGGTTCAGAGCAGTTCTTCTGGGAAGGTCCATGACCTTTGCTACCTTTCTCTAGCTCTGGGAAAGGACTTTGAGGATGGTGACCATGTTCCACAGCAAGAGTTGACATTCTTGAGATCCTGAGCGACTTATTAGCCCCAGATTAATTCCCAAGGTGTGCGTGGCTGTGAATGTGTTTGCATGTTCTTACACCCACGACGGATCTATCCCAGGAATGCAGGAACCTCATTGCTTCCTCTTGAAGTCCATTGTGCTCTTCTCACGGGGGTACTCGGAACGAGTATCATGGGACATGGGTATAAGGTTGCGTGTGGAGTTCACAAAGAGATGTAGACACACACACAACAATAACCAACTCATAAACCCTCATACCCCCTGTGTTCACACTTTCTATATAACTGTTGTGGCCTGTAATTCACAGTACTGTGATGCATAGAGCAGATGGATCCACAGGATAGCACCAGGGTCAGACATACAGCCAAGGTGGCTTAGAAAGTAACGATGTTGTCTCTCACCTCTGAGGTTGCATGCTTGAATCTCAGATCTCTTTGTTGGTGTATGGATCGTCTAATCCAGCAAGCCAAAGATATACTTGGTTCTCAATTAACTGAAATATTGACATTTGTTACCATCAGGCTCTAGATTAGTATATCTGTACTTTAGTGCCATTAAAGGTAATGATAATGAACTCGATAATGATTAGTGTCTAGACCAGTAGCATCTGTGCCAGAGGCTGCAAACTTTTTTTTTATTCAAACAGCAGTTTTCTGAAAAAAAGAAAAATGAAACATCAGAGAACATTAGAAACAAAAATGTCAAGTGCAAAAGCTGTTAAGAAAGATATTTGAGTGCGAAATGTCAATTAGAGGGGGAACCTTAAAAATAAAATGAATTTAGTATAGAAAATGTATTTATCATCTCTAAAATCCCTCTAAAATTTCTAGAATCCCTGTATTTTCTATTCATAAATCTAGTAAATTTATTTAAGCTTGGTGCTTTACAAAAAGTTACTGACAGTTTTGGGTAGTATTCCGTGCAACATGTTGTTGAAAATAATTCTCAATAGTGAACGTCAGCTTTATTATTTATTTAGTTATTTATCATTATATTTATATTATTTATTTATATGGTAATAGAAATACAAATAAATGCACATCGGGTTTATTCTTGCTTCTCACAATAGCAATAAAATCGCGCATTTCATGCTCTTTGTCTGGGCTATTGTCGCTCTGCCCTAATCCGCATAGTTCTGATACACTTCCTCCTTCAATGTAATGCCTGAGAACACTGTACCAGCTGCTTTCACACATGAGCATGTTACTAATAAACAAAATAAACCACAGGGAATGAATTGCGCAGCATAAAGAAGGGCACCGACCGCCTGACTGGACTTTCAGGAACAAACGGTGCTGTTGTGGCCCCGTATCCCCTCCCAGTACCTCGGGGTCAGCGAGCCTCCTTTGATCCTGGGAATAAGCCTTTTCCCTGCAGAAAAGGCAGTTGATTTCAGCGTTCCTGAGAGATGCGTGTCAGATTTCACCCACCTAGCACCTGTCGGGCCGCTTCAGCGGAACGACTTACCTTCTCGCGCCGCTACCATGAAAACAGGCCCGGGAGGCAGTAAGCACGCCTGATTGGCTACCTTGTGTTATTTTGTTCCAGCAAAGCCTCAAATAGGGCTTTCTACAGTTAGATAAATC
Source organism: Petrocephalus sullivani (assembly GCA_026780845.1). Taxonomy (NCBI): domain Eukaryota; kingdom Metazoa; phylum Chordata; class Actinopteri; order Osteoglossiformes; family Mormyridae; genus Petrocephalus; species Petrocephalus sullivani. The sequence goes on from JAODKM010000108.1 coordinate 15,793,344, forward strand.
CACGCAGCTCCAGCGGGTAGCTGCAGTTCCCAATGCAGACCTCAGAGTCGTCGGCTCACACTCCTTAAGTTATTTTTACGCTGACGCATGCTGCTCCTCCATTCTTGGGAGTAGTGACGTAGACTCGCCGTTTCGTCCTCGGAGGCTAGACGCTCTTAGGCCGGCGGGATGCCAGCGGGCTCCTTCCGGGAAGGCGTTGTGTGAACGTGACCTTTTCCCATGGACACTCGCGGACGCCTCGGTAATGCACCAGCCAAACACACAGACGCACGTGGCCGGGTCAGTCCAGACAGTCCCCGCCAGTCTAGTTGCATTTATGGAAGTACAGAAGTGTATCGTCTTCAGACACCTTCCTTCCCTAGCCCACCCGCTTTAATGACACCCCTACCCACTTTAGCGGCTCTTCATAGGCTCTACATTGGAAGATGCATTTGTTTGAAGCATAAACAAAGATTTGAATATCTTTACTAATAATAATAACAATCATTAGAATGTAAATGAAAGCTGCATGTATCATTTCTATCTAAAACAACATATTTTCATACTCTGTGCTGCATCACTGCGCCACTCTTCTAATAACACTATGTAACAAATTTTTATTTTTATTTTGTTCCTGGGTACAAAGTGTGTTTTCCTAACCCGTTATGGCT
>JAODKM010000108.1:15795968-15812336 GCA_026780845.1 Petrocephalus sullivani
CTCCTTCTTTTCCATGGCAGCAGGCCTCTCCCTCCCTCCGGTGCTGCTGCGTCTTACTCTTCCGTAGCGGCAGGCCTCTCCCGCCCCCCGGTGCCGTAGCCTCTGTGTCTGCTCCTGTTTCATGGCGGCCGGCCCCGCCCTCCCCCGGAACCCCTGCACAGTCTATAGAGCAACCAGTTCCTGCCCGATCAAGGCCATTAAATCCGGCTCCTTGCGCATTGTTGGGAGCCAGCGCTAGTAGATTTGTGTCCTTTAATTAAACAAGCCGCTCCGAGATCCACCAGCTCTCATTAGGGGCTGGAGAGCGGCCAATGAAACGGCGCGGCTGGGAGCTTCCTGCGGAGCTGAATCGAGGCTTTATGCGAGGTCATTCTCTTCCCATCACTGAGTTATCAAAGACACACTAGGCGGAGGACAAGTCATGCCAGAGGGGTGAGGGGGCGGTAAGTGTGTGCGGCGGGCTGAGTCTCGCTCGGCACTGTAACCCATCCATCCCAGCAAAGAAAGCCAGACCACTTACAGCAGTGAATAATACAGGGTTAGCGCTGCCGTGGTCTCTGCTAACTGGCAAACTGAGCTGCGCAGCAGCCTGCCAAATCCCTCCCTTTGTGTGAAGGAGCTGGGGACATCGACGGTGTATCGTATGATAGGCACATAAAAAAATGATACATAAAAACAAGCGCAGTCAATGATCATCTACTGCCCAGTCCTGAAGTGTTCTCAGGTCTCAGGCATAAATCACTGTGGCAGCAAAGTTTGCACTGCTGTGGAGACACCTGTCGGCAGAACGAACTTTTTCAGTGATCGAAGGACGTGTGTACGGACTGGAGTTCTCCCTGTGTTCATACTGGCCCACATCCGACGCAATTCAGAAATGCCTGGCTAGATCTACTCTTACAGTACTGGTGTTATCATCACCTGGCAAATAAATACATTCCTGTAAAAATCCCTGCACTGTGATTCAGGAGTGTTGTGTTAATCAGTTTAGGTAGGCATATGCCTACCCAATATTTTGTAAAAATGCAACTTAGAAATTAATTATTCAGTCTATCAATAATGTGCCTACGGTGACTGTGAATAACACCTTGTTAAACTTATAGTAAACTTCCAGTCATTGTTAATTGGCCAATGAGCGAGCTCCCTCCATCAGATGGCATCTCTTAATCCCCGCCCCCCATCTTTCATCATTCCCAGGGTAGTCTGGTCAATGAGTGAGCGCCCTCTGTCAAATGGCATCTCTTAATTCCCACCCCCATCCTTCATCATTCCCAGGGAAATCTGGCCAATGAGCAAGCTCCCTCCATCAGATGGCATCTCTTAATTCCCACCCCCTCCTTCATCATTCCCAGGGTAATTTGGCCAATGAGCGAGCTCCCTCCATCAGATGGCATCTCTTAATCCCCTACCCCATCCCTGATCATTCCCAGGTTAATCTGGCCAATAAGTGAGCTCCCTCCATCAGATGGTATCTCTTAATCCCTGCCTCCATCCCTCATCATTCCCAGGGTAATCTGGCCAATGAGCGAGCTCCCTCTGTCAGATGGTATCGCTTAAGTCCCGCCCCCATCCCTCATCATTCCCAGGGTAATCTGGCCAATGAGCGAGCTCCCTCCAATAGATGGTATCACTTAATCCCCACCCCTATCCCTCATAATTCCCAGGGTGTTCTGGCCAATGAGTGCGCTCCCTCCGTCAGATAGTATCACTTAATCCCCGCTCCCATCCCTCACCATTTCCATCCTCTTCCAATAACTCTACACATCATCAATATCATCAATAAGTCGTCACTCACATCTCAGCAGCAGTAAATTAGATTAGCTGGACTAGTTTAATTGCTGAATGTAGTTATATAAAGTTTCAATAGCATTAATATCTAGGGCAGGCAGGTGGTATAGTGGGTAGGGGCGCAACTGTGTAATCGAATGATTGCCGGTTCGAGTCCCTGACCCGCAAGTACCGTTGAAGTACCGTGAGCAAGGTACCATCCCCGGGTACTCACATAGCTGCTGCGTCTCAAATGCAGAGGGCACGTTTTGTTGTTGCCTGCTGTGGTGCGTCAACAATGACGATTAACCACCTTCACTTCAATATCTGCGTATGTGTATTTTTTATGTCTAGTGTTTTTTTTTCTTTTTAAATAGTGCCTACTCACAAATTTGATTTGCACAACGCCGCTGCTATTTTATTTTATAGTTTTGATGTCTTTATGATTATCCTAAAATGTAGAGAATAACACCAATAGCACCAATAAACCTTTCTATGGGTGGGTGTTTCCAAACCTTTGACTGGCACTGTAAGTATGTTATAACAGGCCTATTAAAATAATGTTTTATATGTGTTATATTGTCTGGCATCCCTGGATTTCCCATAAATATCGCAAGCACATTTTTGGTTTTAAAATTATTAAAACGATTTGGTTTCAAAACAGAAAAACAAAACATGAAGCATTTATTTTCTTTTCCTGTTTTTGCCTTTTTCTCCTGTTCTTATTTTAAAACGGAAAAGCCAAACAACGCCGCTGCTTTTTTTTTGGTTTTCCAGATTCGGTTTTGAAACTGAAAAAATCAAAGAACACACAAGACACGGAGCGTAGAGACACTGGTGCTGAGTCTCATTCTGTGCCTGGGGCTGGCAGATGACACAGTGTCAGCTGCTGGGGTATGTCTGGGTCAGCGACCTGAGTCCCAGAATCGGCCTTCCAAGCACTCAGATGCAAATGCACTTTCAGGGCAAATTTCCACTACTTGCTCTGGCACTCAGACTTTTATTTGAGCACAAGAGAAATGAATAAACATCTGCAGACAGCCTGACGTCAGGTCAATGTTTTCACTCCCAAATGGAAACATATTCCCACGTTATTTAAAAAGATAGCACTTCCGAGGGCAATCAATTTCCAGTGTAAAAAGAAAGAAAAATCGTCATAAGGGTATGTCAACAGCAATATATTGCTTGTATCACACGGTCCCAAATCTAAATAAACAGAGCTGCGGTGCTTTGGGACCTGTCGGCAGGAGCATCACCGTAATTTATAGCAGGGAGGCTAGCCACCAGCACTGTGCGCTTTGCGGCGTTAAAAATATGTAGGCAAAGAATGAGAAGGATGGACTGGCGAAAGAATTATGGCATCTCTCTTACTTACAGGCGGACATTTCTGAGCAACACATGGCTCAGTTCCCCATGTGTTTCTGTTCATCAAGTTGACCTGCCCTTTCTCAGAGCCGCAGTGCTGCTGTCACTCTGGCAGCGCAGACACCTACAGCCATATGCCTTTCAGTTTATTGCGCAAACAGGAAGTGGGGCCCTGTAATGTATAAGTTACTGTTTCCTGTGGATCCGTGGAAGACGGGTGGAAGCCTATCATATTGGGCCCCCGACCGGGACCAATTATGTTCCACATTTTCTAGGACCCCTGTCACTCAAGGGCCCTTGGCATCATTCTTAATAGATCCCGCCTTTTTAGAGCACGCCTTCATGGATGGATGGATGGGGACATATTCATTCATTCATGTTCTATATAGCTGGCCACGGGGGTCCAGGGGGAGTAACCCAGGACAAAACCCAAACCCATAATAGGGCCCTCACACACACACACACACACACACTGGGAACATATTGTAAGTAACCAATACTAACTCTGAGACTTTCACTCTGAATGTGTAACTTTATGTGGAGATGAGCTGCAGTTATAATTATACATTAATGGCAGTGGCAACTTCCTGGTCAGGTGTGGACCAATCCAAAGCTACCGTATTTAAACAGGCATACAGCAACAGAGTGGGTCCTGCCAAGGTCTGTGGGGATGGCGCAGGAAGTGGGCCGGGTCTGCGTGGCAGAACCACGCATCAGTGAAAGGTCCCGGAAGGTGATTCTGCCCTGGCCATCTAGCCGCCGCCATCAGCAGTTACTAAACAATGCGTTATTAATTCTTTTCTGTCATGGGTTTCAGCTGCCGCGTATACTAGCGTGTTTTAATCTGATTATATGAGGGCGTCCCTCCTCACTGTAACACCAAACCCGTGGGATAGTACTGTGTATGCACAACACAGTAATTATACCTGTATATACAACAGCATAAACATTAGCAAAGGCTGTTCATTTCCCTTGTTTGTTGGTACACAAGTGTGAGTCACCCGCGTTTGGTGTCAGCCTAAGTGTACGCGCATGTTTTTCTGTAATGTTTACACTGTATGGGGTACCGGGGCTGGTCACAGGGGTACTGGCCACAGCACACTGTGGAAAATGCCACCATGTGCCCTTTCATGATGCAAAGGTATTTCTTTATTTTATTTACTCTACTTTACTACCCCAGTACAAGAACTAATAGAGTGAACTGGCAGCACTAAATTGTTTAAAAAAAATAAAATAATACGCAGTACGCGAGCGGACTGGCATGCTGTCTGGGGCTCATGTGCCTGGTATTCCTAGAGGTTCTGGGCTCATAACTGGTGGATAAGCGTGTTGGATGATGATTGGATGGATGTCAAGGAGGGCAAAAAGTATAGTATGAAATAATGATGTTTCAGGTAATCTGTGATCATCAGAATGATAAGGTAATTACAATGGGTAGGGGCTTGGGTAGGGCCAACAATTAATTTTAGGACTCCTGTATCAAACCAGAAACAAATTCAATTTTTAATAATTCTTTGTTAAAACAAGAAAGACGTAATTCATGTTTATTTGTGCGTATGCATGTGTGTATGAGAGTCTGTATGTGTATACTCTATTTGTGTCTCAGTCCCCTTGAAGATTTATTTTTCTAAATCCACTTAGTTATTTATCCTGTATCCTTGTCCACATTTTGTAGAAATTTTATAGTTGATATGAATTGCCCTGTAAGTAATGTTCATATAAATAGGTATGATTTCATCATATTAGGACTATGTACAGCAATTTCTGCAGTATCTTCTATGAGGGATCCGATCTCTGTGACGTCTTCACTGGGATTTGTACGACAGGAGGGTGGGAAGGAGGGCAGCCGGAGGAAGTGTGTGCAAAAGCCGACTTGATAGCTCACAGTAGGAGGAAACCTGGACTATGTCACAGAATGGGCGCCGTGTCGGGAGGGGGCACGCCTGTTCTCATCCCCAAAGGCGACTTCTAAAGGGCAGGAAGTCAGACAGAGGTGACGCCATGGATCCATGTTGGGCCCCTCTAATGTTCACATGTGACCACTGCTTCTGAATTAAGTGAGTAATTATCAAATAACAGCACTTTGATTAAAGTTCATAAATGGTACTAGGACAGCTGCTGCAGGGGCAAATGGGTGGATGGGTGACCGACAGATGGATAAAACTGTCAAATTCGAAAAAGCAACTCAGGAGATTAATACTCTCCATTAGTCTCCTGAAGTCACAGAAAGTCTGCCTCTGAGCGTAAAAGCTGAGGACTCAGGCCAGTGAGCTTGTTTTAAAAGAGAATCTCAATGTTCATCCAGTCACATTTGTGTGCATTTGCAGGGTGGTGGTCTTCGACTATCAGCTAAATTGTGTATTTAGTGATACTCTTGGCACAATAAATCGAAGCGATGGTGATACAAGCTATGCTGAGAGTTATTTCTAAATGCGCACATTGTTCTCCAGATGATAAGCGGTAACTGGCGTGAGTATCTGCTCCTGACACCTGAATCAACGGAAAGATTAATGTTTTCCATCTATTGAGCATGGCCGAAATGCAGGAAGTCCAAGCTGATGTCATCGTAAACAGCTTGGAAAAGAAGTCATGGCCACCAAGGCGGAAGCCTCCCCAAAAACATCCAGTCATGCATTTCTCTTCTCACAACTCTTAGAAAGAACATACAAGCAGTGCCGATACATTATTTATTCACTCAGAAGACCTGTTTATCCGAGACAACTCACTGTTTAGCATCATATGCTTTGCTCATTTATGCAAATAGCTTAGCAAAGCAATTTTGAGATACCCAAAGCTAACCCTGCATAGAACTATTTCAGTGCAGTAAACCACACGTGATTGCTCTCAGACTGCACAGGAAACCCGGCATCCCGAACAAATGTGCAAAAACAAATAAATTAGTCAATGAATCAATGTTAGTTCATTTTATTTGTGACCAAAACTCTAATCTTACTAACCGAACCACAGCGCTGATTATTTCACGAAAGTAGCTTTCACTAACATATGCGTTACTTTTTCCATTGAAACCAGGACAAGTGCAGCCCATTAGCATGATTCTCGTTTGCTTAATGTAATTCAATACATTTTTATTAATTAATTATTAATAATTATTAATATGCTTCGATGACGTGTTTTTTGGTGCCCACCCGGACGGTGTGCTTCACTGGGAGACTATGAGACCTTCATGTCTGGTTTCTACTTAGGCAACGTTGACTGGACATTTAGCTATTGGCTTTTGTGGATTGGCATCCCATCCAAGGTGTCCCCTGTGCCCTGTGTTGCTTGTGATCAGGTCAGACTCACTGAGAGCTGGCACTAAATGAGAGCTTATGGAAGAAGCTTATGGAAGATCGTACATAAAAAAGTTTTGGGCTTGATCGTTTCTTTAACTTCTAAGTTTTAGTAGTTAGCCTGATAACCAAGCTGTGTGTGGGTTCGAGCTGCGCTACAGGCTTTGAAGCAACATGGCCGACTCTGCAGCTAATGAGGACTTCATTCTAACGAAGCCCTTTGATGAAGGAGAGCAGAATTAACATAAAAACGGCCTTTTTTGGTCATACTGCCAACTGTCCATAATGTGCTTCCCTTGCTTAACAAGACATCACCCAGAATTGCAGTACAAGTACAAATAAATGTATATAAAATGTATAAATGTCTAAGGATGGAAAGGTATCATGACAAAACAATTTCTTAATTTAGTAGCAATTACCTCTGTTGTTGGCCTTCTGGGCTGTAACAGCAAGTCCATCAAAGGCTTTAACCCATTATGGCTCAAGGTCACAGAGCGAAACCCGAACCCGTCCCGCTCCGGGGTACTCCTAAGCTCCCAGCTGAAGGGGTGGCAAGGACTACTACTCACCCTACTACTTTTTTGGAAACCCAAGTTGCAAGACACATTCGTCTTCAGCTAATTTCAGCTGCTCCTGGTATCACTTCCCTCCTTACGTCTAAGAACAACTGTTCAGAAACAGACTATGCCCTGCTGCAGGACCAAAGTGTTTTTTTTCGGGGGGTCCCTTCCATTGGGCAGACCTTAATGATGGGCAAATGTCTATTCATGTGAATATCCCAGTTGAGTTTAGCCATTCTAAATTTACCTGTAGAGCACAGAGAAGTCATTCTCACTCAGTATTGGTGGAGGCAGGAGACCAGCTGATGTTCAGCTGAGCAGAGGATGCTGGGATGGCAGACATTGGATTTAAAAGGTTGTGGGAAGGAGGCTTTTGGCAGCGAAAGTGTGAAATAGACTGCTGTCTGCTGGGCTTTAGGGAGCGTCTGTAGGCGTGTGTGTGACCAGGAGTCGGAGGGGACGCATGCTGGAGACAGCTGCCACGAGTGAAACTTTAACCCTACGGCCACGGCCCGCGCATGCCGGCAGCTGCCACAAGTGAAACCTTAACCCCACGGCCACGGCCCGCGCATGCCGGCAGCTGGCAGGAGTTACGCAGGTCAACCAGCTGACGGGTGGTGGCAGGCAAACCCACACCCAACAAAATGACCTATGAGCCTGTGTTTGAAATCTCCAGCTAAAGGAACAAGCTACTCAAAAGGAACCCGATACTGTTTGACACAAACAGAGTGCAAACTGGATCCCTGTGAATATTCTAGGGCTCTTTTCTGATACTTCAAGGCCCTGGGGGTCTTGATGGATCCCAAACAAAGTTTTGTTAAAAATACACCTCATTGTTACCTACAACTACCCAACACAGCTTTAATATTCGGTCAGTAGTTAAGTAGCTGGTTAATATTTCTCGTGCTCCTGAAGCCAGTTTAAATGCAGATTTTGCACGTTTTTAGTAGTGAAGCAGGTGAATCATTAACAAGTTAATAAAAAAGATGCATTCAAATGCATCCAAAGATATAGAATATGAAATACTCAACCAAAATTAGAACGATTCTCATTTAAATATGGACGAATGAGAAGTAATGTCTGTTTGTCATAAGATTACTCCACAGTAAGGAGTTTAAGTAGATGAGTAAAGAGAGAAGTTATTAGTGGACAGGATTATTCTTAAGGTATTGGTCTACACAGCATCTACTCACACATCCATCCATCTTTCATAAGCTCTCATTCAGTGCCGGCTCTCAGTGAGTCTGACCTGATCACAAGCAACACAGGGCACAGGAAACACCTTGGACGGGATGCCAGTCCATCACAGGGCACAAGACAGGAGACACCTTGGATGGGATGTTAGTCCATCACAGGGCATGAGGCAGGAAACACCTTGGATGGGATGCTAGCCCATCACAGGGCGCAAGACAGGAGACACCTTGGAAGGGATGTTAGTCCATCACAGGGCATGAGGCAGAGGACACCTTCGACGGGATGCCAGTCAATCACAGGGCACAAGACAGGAGACACCTTGGACGGGATCTCAGTCCATCATGGGGAATGAGGCAGGGGACACACTGGATAGGATGGCAGTCCATCACAGGGCATGAGGCAGGGGACATGTACAGGTTTACATATAACTGAGGTGGAATCAACAGATTTTCCCAGCATCAGACATTTTATTTAAGTAGGCATCAAAACCTGGATGTTTTCCATGCAAGCTGTTTTTGTTTTCAAGGTTCAAGGTTACTTTATTGTCATCAGCAGCTAAGTACATGTACATATACAAAGTGTGATGAGATAACATTCTCCATGGCCACAGTGCAACATGCGGTAACATTTCACAATATAACACAAATTTAACATTTAACATAAAAAAGTGCAGAAAATGTAAACCTTGACGACTGATATTGCACGGGGCAGTTAGCAGCATTTTTAATAGCAACTTAAAGTGCAGGTGTGACATGAGCAGTACAATAAATAGACAATGCTAAACAACACATAGACACCACAACAGATAAAGTAACAGTGCAATGAGAGGTCACAGCGTGATGTGGCAGTGTCAAGGATCTGGGTAGGGGTAGAGTGAAGGTGTCGCTGTGCGTTTAGGGTTCTGGTGGCCTGTGGTATGAAGCTGTTGCATAACCTAACAGAGGCAGAATGGAAGTTTTGATGCCGTCTGCCATACCATAATAGCAGAGGTGTCAATTTCAGGTCCAGAAAGTAAAAATACAGACCAGGATTTTGTTTCAACCAATCAGTTGAACATAAAGAGTCACAGTCACAGATTGCGCAACTAGTTGGTTGAAACAAAATCCTAGTCTGGATTTTTACTTTTTGGACCTGAAATTGACACCTCTGCATAACAGAGAAAACAGTCCTTGTAGTGGATGGGGGTGGTCCTTCACAATATGTTTGGCTCTGCTGTAACAGCGGGTCCGGTAGATGATTACCGCTTTGTTCGTTTTCTAGTAGACTATGTTGCGTTTACATCATTACAATCACTTCACTTTCCTGGCAATTAGGAGAGTAGGAAGTGGTTTTCCAACCCGTCATGAGGGTCTCACCCCCGCTGAGGGCAAAGCCCGTCAAACCGAGATTAGGGAGCGCTCATGAACCCAACAATTACCAGCCATGTTCGCCATGGGACCATCAACAGAAGTGCAGCATATGGTACAGTATGCCAGGCGGTGCTCGCTTGGGGGGAGTGACAGACCCGGGATATGCAGAGAGAAAGGAGAAAAGGGGAGGGTTGGGGGATAATGAGGGAGGGGGGGGACAACACGTCTGAGGAGGGAGGCAACGGGTCTGAGGGGGGAGGCAGGTTCCCATGCCCCCACAGGCCTCAAGGGAGCGTCAATGCCAGATGTGACGTCTGGGCTTCCCGAACGGACAGTCCTGGAGGGGGGGTTGAGGTTCCACTCTATCACCTTCAGTGGGCACAAGGCCCAGCTCCCAGCACCACCCACATGTGACCCTCATCCCCAAATCATGCAATTCCAAGTGTTCTGGGAATAAACATCAGCCATGAAGATTCCCAGGCCCAGCACTACACTGTAGTATTAACACTATGAAGTGTTGTCACCAATCAGTCATGTGACTGCATCGTGTTTTTGTTTTAATTGCCTCATTCATCTTTATATAGGGACATGCACAGTTTGCAATCTCGCCATAGTCTTCAGTTTAAGGACATTCGGAAATGCGTTTGAGATTAAACTAAACTAATTTGACCAGTTGCCTGCATAATAACAAGCGGTTTAAATGACTTATTATAATAAGAGACTTTCGGATAATCATAAAAAGTAAGCAACAAACTGTCATCCATCAGTTAAAGGGAGCCAATGGAAGAATGATGGAATAGGGTACTAAAAAGCTTATATTTGATACATAAAAACGATGTGATACTGAACAGAAATTGCCTAAAACTAAGGAGAGTATGACAGGAGAAGATCCAGGGGCACAGTGCTGCTTAATCCTCACTGAGGGCTTTCAGCAAGTCAGCATGAAATATCTATGAAGAAAGGCCCGTATCACATAACGCACATAAGATCCAGTCTCTCTGGACCAGGATGAGAGGGATTCGAGTAGGATCACTCTTCAAAAGGATCAGGATGGAGGGCGTACCTCACCTTTCCTGCAGTTATATTCACTCTGGAGCTCCAGGAGTCTGTATTTCCATCCAATCAATACAGCAGCAAACAAGCATTTTCCTATACTGGAAGGTAAGAAGCTGCCAGGACATATGCCGCTTATGGGCATAATTCACAATCTGATATTTGGTTACAGATTATAGGAAAGATGTAAAGTTTGGAATAAAAATGTGCATGTGCAGAACAATGGCCTCTTTTCAGTGGCTTGACGACTGATATATGCAACAACCGACGGCACGGAGAATGTCCGATTTGCAGAGAGGCAAACCATCTTCATCCAGCCTCTAACTAACTAAGAACTACCTGCTAAATAATGACAACGCTGTCCCCTACTGGCAGAGTCTGAACTAGGCCTCCGTACACAATCAGCTCCCTTGGGAAATACGCCAGGAATATTTAACCGAAATAATTCTATTATATCCTTTCTGAACATATACCTGAAACCATATATATATATATATATATATATATATATATATAATGTTGTGGGAAATCCAATGGCTGTTTTCTGTAAAGCGTGAATTTAAGTGCCTGCAGAATTCTGGCTAGAACACCTAAGATTCCCTGTGAATCCTAAATGCCAGCTGGTGGTAAACAACTACCAATAAATCACTATTCTGCTAAAAGTAAACAGCGCGGTAGAAGACAGCTGCAGCTAGGAGGCTGGAAACTCCCAGTCGTCTCATAAGTGGGGTACAGGTGACCCCGGTGGCCATTAGTGCCTCACCTGTGCCTCAATCTGTGTAAAATGTACAAACCGAGGCATTGTTGCCCCCTCATCCCCGACCGCAGGCCTGATGCCAGAAACAAGCACTGACAAGTCATTGTCCACCCTGGGCGCCTGCCACAGAAATCTCTCGGCGTGAGGAGGCATTTCCCGGCTTATATCTCTCTATTTTCCTTTTTTCCTTACATTGAATCTTTCCCAGCTGGCTTTTTCCCTCTGGAAGGTGACCGGTGTACAAAGTGTTGAGGCACGAGAATTGTCCTCAGCTGGAAAACACTGAGGGGTGGACAGGAGCCCAGAAAGGCCACAGTGGAAAAAGACCCATCCCAGAAAGCTAACCCGAGGCTTTGCTGAGAGACTTGTCCAAACTACCGGGAGCTCGTCCCCTCCTCTAGACAGCCAGCATTCCAAGTCCCGCTGTCCTCTGCTTGGATGTATGCCCTGAAGCTCTCTAAGTGTCTGCCTCCACACACACTTATATGAACACCAACAGCTATGGTTCTTGAGGACAGTCTTAAGTACCTCTCTATTGATGTACTGCTGCTTCCTGGTTTACCGATTAGAAATGTTGGCGTCTTTGGCTTGTGGGGACAGCAGTCCAGAGTAAACATTGTGTGGGCATGTGGGAAAATATCTGCTCTTGTGTCACCACTGACTATTATTACGGTTGCCCTCACAGCATTAATCAAAAAGCTACACCTTTCGTGTAGGGCCCGGCCAATGGGCTGCTTCCCTAGGCTTCCTGGGTCTCTCACTACAGTGTCAGTATGGCCAATCACAGCCCATTCCTCAGCCAGATACAAGTCATTTACTGGCTTTTTTTTTTTACTATACAGGTGTTTATTAACACCCACAATTTGGTAAGCAGGGGGGTATTCTCCGTATGTTGCTTAAATCATCCAAGATCAGAAGCCTCATCTTGGATTAGTTAATGGCGGTGAAAATCATCCGGTTAAGTCGGTTCCTTGAACGCATTTCAGGAACGGATTTGTTTAGCTGGATCCCATCATACGAGATGATTGTGCTGCTTGAAAAGCCTATATGTATCGAGTCTAGAAAACATGATCGGTAAGTATCTCATTGGCTCCTACAAAATGACGGAAAAAACGGCGCATTTTTTCACTCATTCTGAGCAGGACCATTTATTAGAGTGATATGACAACTTCGAAGTTCAAGTTCAAGTTTATTTATATAGCACATTTACAGACATCGTGCTGTCTCGAAATGCTTTACGTATACAAAAAAAAAAATACACCGCAACAAACATATGCGACAAATTAAAATGAAGAAGCAAAGAGTAAAAAGAAAATAAGTCATATTACAATTCATCAGTATAACAACTATAAGAGAAATAGATATAAATGTCAAGCACAAGGAGAATTAAAAGAATTAATCTATCAAAAAGATACGCAGCAAAAGCGACCCAAATTAGAAAAGACGGCTGGCAAAAGTGGCTGAAAGATTTAATGCATATGTAATTTTTAAGTTTTATACTTATTACTTAAATGCAGAGTTACATTTCAAATGTGTCACATTATTGTTTAATTGTCATAATTCCAGATGAAGCGGAAACACAGTCAGGGAACAAGTTACAGGGAAGTAAAGGAATATACTGCAAACTGGTGACGGGTGTACGGACACACACACACACACACATCATGTACTCCTATCTTTAAGGGGACACTCCATTCATTCCTATGGGCATAACCCTGATCCCAACTATGACGCCCTTAAGCCCTACCCAGCCTTAACCTTAACCATAAGTTACCAAACAAAATATGAGGCTTTTGACATTTTAAGTTTTTTGATTGCGGACAGATTTTTTTTAAATTTAGATTATCCTTATGGGGACCAAAAAATGTCCCCACAAGGTAGAAAATAACTGGTTTTTATCACACTGTGGGGACACTGGGTCCCCACAACGTAATATAAATATGTCCACCCACACACACACACGCGCGCGCATGTGTCTGGGACAAGCTATGGAAACCCAGAGAATGTATTTCAGGGCCAGACAGACTTATTCCAACTTGAAGCGGAATCTCTCAAAAAGAATATTATGCAAAAACAATAAAGGATCTCGCCTATCGCACAAAACCCTCTTCATTTGAAATTCTCTTATTACAATAATTATATTTGCGCACCAATTGCAATCCGTCGCTCATCCCTGAAAGGCGAGGCCAACACTGATTGGATTTACACGCACAGACACTAATTAAGTGTACAAGCTAATCCGCGTTTACAGAGAACAAACCTGCTCCCAGCAGGTTTGACGGTTAGGATGTGTTGGTATAACACATCCAGCGAGAGTCTTGAAGAACCGACAGATCCAGGATCATACCAAATCGTCAACAATTTCATCCAGCTAAACGAGTAATCCATGTACGGAGAATACCCCCTAGATTAGTAATGCACCTAAAATATTAATGAGGCATATCCTTATGCTTATTAAATTCGTACAGCGGAGCACGCCACATGTGAATGTTTTGGTAAATCATGGAATTGATAAGCTGAAGTGGCAGGTGAAGAAAGGGACAGCTCAGCAGCCACAACATCTATTAAAAGAGGTGGATAAACAAGGTAAAAATGTTCAGCATTCAGATATCAGCATTGGTCCAACGTGTTACTCTTGGCTGATATTTTAACTTTATCAGTATTCAAAGTCAGCAGCACTTGGAGCTTAAAACTATTACAATATTGGAGATGATGGCGCACTTCAGCTCATATTAAACACTCATTTCGCTGTCCACTCAAAGCGCCAAACGGGGATCACTGCTAATCAGAGGCTTTACAGCTACATCCTCTGAACATGTTTTCACACGTTCAGTGTGGCAGAGAACACTCATACGGCTGGCATTATTGTTTGTAGCGTTGCCACTTCCTGTAGCTTGCTTCCTCCAATTTATCGGGAGGTCCCTTAGTGTTCCCAAACACTGAGATCTGGCTTTCGACGGCCATGCCGATGAATGAAAGGCCGATAGGTGTGCTTTGGCATGCCACAGACCTCTTGGGGAAGGCAGGGTGGTTTCACACAACCCTGTCATCCTCTACGCCCACCCCATAATTCTTTCCAGAAATTTTGGCGCCAAGTGCATGGAACATAATTGAATGTTTCTTTCTCAAGGTCTCTGGATAGCACAGGCATAGGGAAGGGCACTCTATAAAAGCAAAGGAAATATTCGCCCGGCCTGACCACACATTTCAGCGGGGCCATGTTCCACCCGCACCTGCATACAGCAAACTCATCACATTTACGAAGCTGCTCGTAACAATGGCACTTCCAGGAAGAGCGGACAGGCCTCGACCTGACATTCCTTGACCTCGCTAACTGGCCAGATTCCCCCTTACGACAGCAGAGACCGGAGCTGTACAGACAGAGTACTTGACAGGTGTTGGGGAGCTGTTTCTGCAGACCGTGCCAACATGCAGGCCAATGTGGAGAATGCTTTGGAAAGACTCCAAAAACGTGTGAAAAATCAGGGGCTTTTTTATGATGGCAAACATCCTCAGAACACAGAGCCCAGAGGATGGAACGGGACTAATTTATTTATTATTTTTTGCGGCACATTTGCTCATTAATTGAATAAATAGTGAAGGTGTGACAGCCGGACCATGACTCGCTGTGCGGCCCTTCTCCGGCACACTCGCTGACCTTGCTGTATACCATGGACTGCTGAAGCCCATGAACAGCCACCTACAGACAACTTTATGCAAATGCATTGGCCGGAGACCCGACTCAGTTACGGTGAGAGGCTCAGAGGAAAGGTAACACAACACTGTAATTCACCGGTGGGCAATTTTATCTGTTCAAACCCAGGTTTGACAACCCTTCGACCAATTAGTCCTCTAATTTAGGAGATGCAGCGGAAACGCGCACACACAAAGGCCCTTTCTGGGAAAGACTTTCCTACTCTAATTTATACTTTGAGATTAGGTATTTCTCTCCATATACATTCCAGTCATTGTAATTTTATAGACAATAGGTTCCATTCACAACAGACAACAAGCCAATCAATTTGAACGAGTGGCAGGAGTCGTATGGGAAGACCATGCGAATGCAGAAAAATACAGCTATTGCTACTTTTCAAAAATACCCAAAGACCACATTCCCCCCATCTCTTTAAATACCACTGGCCACTTCTGGTTACTGGTACATTGAGTGTAATGAGTTGCATGTACATGCTTTCTAGCTGCACGCGGTGATATGAATTGGAGTATAGGACATGGTGTGGGCTGCCAGAGGAGCCAACTGGCAGTCCTCCGTGTCTCGTGCAGTCAGACGCCCTCATAATAAAACAGCTTGTCTCTGCTTTCCCTCCAATCGTGTACTGTGCAGTGTTTCTTAGAAGTTACAGCTGTCTTGACCAAAAGTTTTGTATTAATAAACATAAAAATAAAATGCCGAATAAATCAACGGCATCTTCCCAGAACTACGCTGCACAGATAATCACTTTTCATACAAGTAAGCTGATGCTATCAGCCTGTAACTATCTCACTGTCACGCAACATGGCAGATCTGCACAGATACCTATAACTTTGCTCATGTACCATGTAATCTGGAGACCTCTAGCGCGTTAACTGCTTCCGCCTGCCGTTTTGCTCTTCCCTAGTCCAATCAACACTACTGGGTTGTCCGCCTGTTAGCATTAGCAATTGTCCTAGTTCTGAAATACAGCCCAGAAGTAATTGCCAGGTGTAGCCTATCCTGGCCTTGCATTTGTCTATAGCCTGTGCTGTCTAGTCAGCCATTCAGCATCAAAAGTAAAATCCTTTTAATTGCCAAGCACAGAAAGTACAATGAATTTGTTTTGATGCCAGTGTCGGCATGAAGCATACATAAATGAAGCAGGCTTCATTTACATCTGGCTATTTTTACACGTATACATACACTCACCTAAAGGATTATTAGGAACACCTGTTCAACTTCTCATTAATGCAATTATGTAATCAACCAATCACATGGCAGTTGCTTCATTGCATTTAGGGGTGTGGTCCTGGTCAAGACAATCTCCTGAACTCCAAACTGAATG
>JAODKM010000108.1:15812436-15829864 GCA_026780845.1 Petrocephalus sullivani
ATCTCAACCCAATAGAGCATCTTTGGGATGTGGTGGAACGGGAGCTTCGTGCCCTGGATGTGCATCCCACAAATCTCTATCAACTGCAAGATGCTATCCTATCAATATGGGCCAACATTTCTAAAGAATGCTTTCAGCACCTTATTGAATCAATGCCACATAGAATTAAGGCAGTTCTGAAGGCGAAAGAGGGTCAAACATCGTATTAGTATGGTGTTCCTAATAATCCTTTAGGTGAGTGTAAATAGTATATATTTAAATGCAGTGATTTAATTCCACTAAGCAATCAACTTCTGTGCCCATTCACTGGTAGCAGCTCTAGTCCACAACAATATTGCTTATGCTGAAGGACTCCTGAAGGTCACAGGCTGGCAACTCTGCAGATGTTGCAGGCTGTTTTATTTCTTGGTGGAAAAAACAGCCGTGTGGCAGGAAATGTTCATCTTCAAATGTTAACGCTTTAAAAATAACAAAGCAACTCCTAACTGTAATAATAGTCGATGCACTGGTCGCTTTCTGAAATTAACAAGCTACTTCCAAGCATGACTTTTGGCAGATATTTGGTGTATTTGGGCACCTCCATTCCCTGGATGTCAGCTCAAAGATAGAGTTACAGATCACTTTCAACAATGGAAGATGAATGAAATGCTGGCATGGTGATATAGTGTACAGCCAAAAACTAATAAAATGTGGGTTACCCATAGCGTTCAATAAAGTGTCATCATTGTCCTTCATAAAATTTATTAACCCTTCCTGAATCTCAAACACATCAAAATAATAAGGGTTTATATGTATTTCTTAGTTTCAATAAATCATTTTGCAGATTATCGTATTGAAACTGACAACCATCTGATTACAGACACAGTGTCTGATACGACCGAGCTTTAGGTGGATGTCATACATAGATATCAAAGTAACGTGATGATCAAAGAAAAGTCATTTTTAGATGTTACATAAGAAAGGGGGGAATAAGAATCTCTAATGGAACCTTCATTCCAAGAATTCCCTAGCAGTCAGGCAATAATCGAAGCGCTGTGTTTTGATTGGTCGGCAAGGCTGGCTGTTTTGTTTTAAACAAAGCTGCTGTGTTTTGATTGGTTGGCGAGGCTGGCTGTTTTGTTTTAAACGCTGTTTTCCATTATCTGCATGCCTTGTCATCCTGTCCTGCTACACACTTCCAGCCCAGACACGTAGACCACCGTGGGTCTGCCAAACCGCCTCCAGCCCCAAGCCCTGACCTGAAGCTGGCAATCAAAAGGCTGCTGCACGGAATCGATGCTCTTCACAGTGAAAGTTTCCATCCCTCCCTGTTGTACAAATTCAGTTGCATTTCAAAACCATTCATCTTCCAGCTTTTTTTTTTTCCCACTGGGAAAATAAATCTAATTATTATCAGAATGCTGCAACTTTCACACACTATGCAACTCGGCATGCAGTGACCCTGCTTTGATACCTTACGTGATTCACGTGGAGTCTCAGTTGTTCCTAAATACTCCCACTTTGCAATGATACTACTCACAGTTGATTGTGGAATATGTAGCAGGGAGGATATTTCACAAACTGACTTATTGCAAAGGTGGCATCCCATCACAGTACCATGCTTGAATTCACCAAGCTCTTCAGAATGACCCATTCTTTCACAAATTTTTGTAAACCCGACTGCATGGTAAGGTGCTTATACACGTGCAGCAGTGGGTCTGAATGAAACACCCGAATTCAGTCATTCAGAGATATACTTTTGTCCATGTGTTATATCTAAGAATGCAAATATCATTTTGAAAGTCCTTTTTCTTTCAGCATGGTAGCTCAGAACCCAGCACCTTCTGCCTCGATGGTTCCACCTCAGCTCTGCTGTGTGTGTGGAGTATGTAAACATTCTCTGTGATGTGCAGGGTTTCTCCTGCAGTCCAAAGAGGTAATGTAATTTTGTCTTTGATTAGCCTGTAGTGTGTGAATGGGTTCACCTTACCTTACAATGATCCCATCCCATTCTCGTGGGATGGGATCTCGTGCCCTGTGGGATGTGTTCTCATGCCCTGTTGCTTGGCATGGGTTCCAAGCCGTCCTATGAACCTATACTGATGGATAGCTTGTTTATCCCTGAATATATCCAGAATTGAGGTTTTTATATTATGTATTGCTTCATTTGTTTTATATGACACTCTAATTTACTTATGAATCATATAAGCACATCCCAGCTATGTGCCCAATGATGCCGGACATAGGATCAGAACCCTTACCAGGATAAGCAGTTAGAAGATGGATGGATGGATGGATGGATGGATGAATCATATAACATTTGAGAATTTTCTCCTTCTTTTTTCCATTTATCAGTCTCTTTTAGCCAGCGTATTGAAACTGATAAAGACAGCTAATGGAAGCCTGCAGCTGTGCAGATAAATGGTAGCAAATATACAGTGACAAATGTCATTGCCTGACAGTCACCCAACCATTAGTGTAACTTTGACTCTTTATGCTCAACTGATTGGTTGAAATAAAATCCTGGTCTGGATTTTTACTTTCTGGACCTGAAATTGACACCTCTGATTAGCTTGGCGGTTCTAGATAACGAAAGCCGTTTTCGAGCCCTTTTCAGACCAAATGCGGCATGCACTGTACTGCGCTCCGAAACCCAATGTTTTCTACGGTGTGCGCGGCACAGGAAGCGTTTTCCGCTACGCTGAGCCAATCGCAAGCCCAGCGATAGCGCAGGAGCGGCACCACGCCGCCCGGGGAGCTTGTTACCCGCCTCTGGATGGTTGGGTCCAAATTTTCAAGACACGTTAACACATACTTTTTGTAGCACGTTTGCACATACATGAGCACGTTTATGTGGTCATTCTTTTACGCATTAATGCGTGCGCTTTTGACCCTGATGGCTTTCCATACAAGAGCGACGGCTAGCGTCTTTGACGCTCGCGGTGTGAACGTAGCATTACCCAGCAGCCTCGCTGCAGACTGAACACCTTTCGCACCACAGGAACCTGGAGGACGTGAAGAAGCAGATGCTGCCCAACATGCCTCAGGCCAAAAGGGCACTGACTGTACAGCCGAAGCTCAAAGCACCTGATCTCCTGAGCCCCTCTGAAAGGAGGCGTGGCCAGAATCGCAGAAGAGGGTGTGGTGCAGTGCCAAAGGGCCCCTGCTAGCCGTATAATACCAGATATCATATAATATCCCTCATGTAAAATATAAACAGTCTGTTTGATTAACAGGGATATTTTTGGGAATTAACTGATTGAATTTTGATATTATTATTACAGCCATATACAATGTATCCAATTCAGTGAAAGGCACCTGACCATACCGGGCTGCCTAATAGCAAAGCTTTTCCTTAAAAGTTTCTATTACTCTTAACAGCCTTTAACTCACATTAAACTTATAGTCTTAAATATTCATTTATATTCATTTGAAAGTTGAAAGTTCTTTAATGCATGATTACTGGAAACAGCCTGCTGTTGGCTCATTAAATAGACAGATAAATGGAGGCATGTGTCCTTCCTGATTTCCCCAAACCATTCCATTTGATAATAAATGATATCTATAGATACAGAACATACATATAATATCGCAGAAGTATCCTTGAATAGGCTTTTGGTTCCAGCTTTTCAAAATCTCATTCCCTGGCACAAATGTTCTACCTCTGCATAAATAACCAAATAGGGTAAAGAATACTCCCAACCCCGCATCCATTTCACACTATATCTACATGGGACTGAGGAGAGAAAGGCCCACTGCTTTGCTTTTATGCATAAACATACTGAAGCTCTGAATCTGGATGATACCGAATAGGGGGTCAAAAGGACACGAACAGCACACCCAGTGAAATTCCTCCACTAGACCCACTCGTCCAGCCTGGGACACTGGACTGATTCTTCTTCCCAGGATCTATGGTCTTGGATATTCTTGAAAACAATTAGACGGGTAGTGAGCGGGAACTATGTGTAAAGAGAAATCCCAAAACATCTAAATAATCACTGAGATACAATCTGGCCTTGTGTTGTGTAAACTCCCTGAGTGAAATTGGGATGACCTTACGCAACCCACTACTATAGTGTGCTGGGTGTAAGGTAGTTTCCTCGGTCCCCCCCTCCCACGAGCACAGGCAGGCTGCTCTCCTGACCCCCCCCACATCCATAACCAGCACGTGCACTGTCCAGGTTCCCACAATGAGCCGTATCTGATGCCTGCACCAACATGCTCACCGAAACTCGTGCTTTTTCAGCTCAACGCCTCACGCTTCTCACCCCCCCTCCCCCCGCCCCCCGGGATCATGGGGCGAGCCAGTGCAGGATCCTCCTTAGTGCCTGAGAAGGTGAGACGTGCATCCAGAAAGCAGGCCCCGGATTGGGCAGTTCCTGTCCTGATAGCCTGCCGCGGCTTGCATGGCCCTGGAGGGGAGCCCTGTCTTTGTTTTCAATCCTAAAGCCAGACCAGCATCATCTTAAAAGGAACAAAGCGTGGCCCTCTTTGGTATCCGGCTAAGTAGGGAACACAATGCCACTGAGCGACCGTACAGCACATACTCATATGTCATACAAGCACTCGTGTGTTTGGAGTGTGCGTATGTGACAATGTTGCCCACAGGGTCTAGAGGCGTGCACCTGCTCTCTGTACTGCTGACATTCTGGATGCTGTAGGCCCTGTTACTCAGTGACAGCACAGCTTTCTAATGTCACCCTCAGCCAATGAGGTCGAAGGCTCCCAGTCTGACATGTGAGGGGTGTTTTCTCTCTTCATGAGAGCCAAAACATCCAGAGACTTGGTCATATGCTGCTTCCAAGTTGTAATATTAAAGGAGAGTCTACTTTAAGCATGGCACAATAGAAAAACACCCAGCTGTATCTATGAGTAATGGGTAGTTTCTTTGAAGAAGCATGAGTTAAACTTGATGGTTACACTCAAGTAAGTTTTGGTTATTATTCTAAAAAAACTATATTTGTCTGCAGATTAGATAAAAAGCAGTTATATAAGCTGTATTGTTAAAGAAACATATTGCTAGAATTTAATCTGATGCTTTAATCTGTGCTTTACCAGGATCTTTGGTAGGAAAGAAAAAAAAGGGAAAAACTCAAGCGATTCTAATGGGTGCATTAATTATGCATGTTCTGAAGATGAATCTCCAGCTACCCGTTTCTTTTTGGCCCTTTCATGCACTTTTCACACGCTAAAAGGGCCCGCTCTCTCCTCTTCGGGCAGCCCTTATCGCCACCTCATTGTTTCAGGAGTTCCTCCACAAAACAGGTCAAGCTGCGGGTCAGGCTGGGGCCACATCCGAGAGCGCGGGGTCTGGAGGGCCGATAGGCGGGCGCAGTGAGGCCGGCACGTGAAGAGCCTTCTGATTGGCCAGTGGATCCCTCCATGAGAGATGATGCGAGACAATGGGAGACTATGGGAATTACGCCGACTGCATTGCCGAGAGGCAGCAGAGGCCGGAGAGCAGCACCGATGTGTTGTTTCTTCTCTTGTCGACCAAAAGCAGCTGCATCTGGGTGTACAGTTGAAGGGCATGACAGTCATCCACAGCATGTGCTCTTTATGGATCTGAACTGCACTATATCCACGCTACACATATCATCCAGTTCTGCACTGTTGTTTATTGTCATGTTCTCTCTTGTGCTGTTACGCACCATCTGCATTGTTCTACACTGTCTCATGTAGTCTTTAGAAATTTAGTCTGGCTGACTGAGTGAGCATTCTAATGCCCCTGTCGCACATGGCCAATATAGAATCTTGAGTCATCTTGAATCTGCAGTACAGAAAGGTTTTCCCAGCAAAATGTACCAACTAGTGTCTTCTATCCATCCATCCATCCATTATCTGAAACCGCTTGTCCTATGGCAGGGTTGTGGGGGATCCAGAGCCTTTCCCGGATACTATGGGCACAAGGCGGGAAACAACCCACTAATATCTCTTGTCATCCGGTTCAAACTATAGCTGAGCCTTTTCTGATTTCAAAGCATCAAATACTGATCTGATTCTGATGACTTCACTTCAGAAACATGGCAGTAGTCACCACAGCGTGCGGCTCAGCGAGGTAAGCCTCTGTGTGTGTAAGCGGAAGGTCACTGGTTCAAGCCTGGCTCTGGCAGAACAGTCACATGTCTGCAGGTCGCTGAGCAAGGCCCTTAGGCCCCAGCTCTGGGGATGTAGCAAAGTGGCTACCCCTTTGCTGTGATCCTCATGCTCGCTCTCAACTGCATGTGCTTCTAAAAAAGAGCAAGATGGGGTAAAGTGCATCCCCCATGGGGATTAATAAGGCACTGCTATCCTGTTAATTGCTTAAACTGATCATTCCCAGTTGGCCTGAGCCACAGTAATCTTTCAAAGTGGCCCTCTGCTTCCTCTCTACTCTTAAATTACACTAAGAGCAGCTTCTAGCTGATGAGAACACCACAGTCCAGAGCAACACTGAGCAAGCAAGACATGGCACGCTGGCATATTGATTCCAGCTCTGGATTAGGGGATTAGGCCTTTCGGTGCCATTTGCCTTCCACAGTTAGCCCAAAACAAAGCATATGTTCATGTGGGCAGCAAAGCGTATATCCCTATATTTTTGTTCCGATCTGCCATTAATTGTCGGATTGCACAAGACATAAGTTTTCCCTTCCTCCCATGACGCATCAGAGCAATATCCAGGATGTCGGAGATCTTAGCACGCAGATGGGATCTCAGCACTTGGAATTTACTCCTGCATGTCATGGGAAAGTGAGCCTCTCAGGAGAGGGCAGGCAGATGCGGGCATGTTGCTGGCTGTGGTGGACGGCCCGTCTGGACACGCCCCTCTGCTGATATCAGGCGGAGGCACTTAAGCAGGGGTTTGTGTGTCAGCCACGTTCAGGTCAATCAGTCAGAAGATAAGCAGGTCATAAAAATGAGTACTCTCGAGGTGGGGGGGGGGGGGTAATGGCCAAAGGGGTCTGGAGTCTGTACTCAAATGTTTGCTGGTATTGGCTGGTGGAACGCCAAAATGTCACTTTGCCCTGCGTGATTTGCATCTTATTTCCATATGTTCCTGGCCGTTATTGACAGAAGTTGGCACTCCAATTCCTCAAACCCCAACCAAGCCAGACACGCCCCAGCGTGTCACCCAGGCACTCGCGTGCTAGCCGCAGTATGGAAAATGTCAGACCATTACATCAGTAAGGATGTACTTTTCCGTAAATATTGGGAACCCTGCACTGGCGCTTGTCACTGGGTGCTGTCAACACATGAGGGGTGGCACCACATTTTTTGTTCAAAGAAGACTGACACGTCCGAAGGCCCCGAGGTTCTGGCCTTTATCTTTCCTAGGTAATGATTCCTTTGCTTGTACCAAATTCCACCAACACCAGCCCCTCCATCAGGGCTTTCTGTGTAGCCAATCAGTGAGCAGCTCTGAAGCACATGACTGTTAACTACGCTCACACGGCATTCTGATTTGATATCCGGTAACACCACATATATTGGTTCAGATAAAAGCGTGTAACAGAAGAGGCTGTTTCTGGGAAATAACAGAGGCACTATAACTGCACAAGATGTCATTTAATTCGATGCCATGGCGTTGTAGGATTAGCGGGGGCGGGGGGCTTGTGTAAATTTGCTGCTGAAAAAAGCCCTATGGGACACTGGGCGAGGCAGGCCTTGGACAAACAGCCGGCATGCCCAAACTCCCTCGGCAATCCAGGGCACATTTACTCAGAGTTGAGAGCAGAATTTTCTATTTAGGAAAGCAGCACAATTTTTGGCCCCCGTAAGACAATAAAGTTTGACTTTAGTAACTGCGGTTCCTCGACACCACTGCTCGCCATGTCTGGGTTTCCCTTTATCAGACTGGAAACAACTTTCAAAGCATGAAGCAGGCATTGGATGGCTGCAACTCTCACATGAGTGATGTCCACAGATAAAATGCATTTCTGCCAATTTCTGGTCTAAACAAGTTGTAAAAGCATAAATCACAATGGCTGCGATTACAAATCACAACCATCACAATCGTGCGCCAAACCGCGGACATTAAGCCAAACGGTAAAAGCCCCGCCTCTCTAACGCACACTCCCACAGACCCATGCTGACTATGCGGCTGGACATACTCGCCTCCTGCCCCAACCATTTGCTACATAAGCAGGTATAGAAAATGGACAAACGTTTCAGTCCTGTACTGCCCTCTGCTGGCAAAAAAATGGATCAGAGGAGCGACTGTGACCAGGTTTGAAATGCAGTGCAGCAGTCTTCCCTGCCCTGACATCTGTGTTGTGTTGTCACAGCACAATCCAGTGCTTTCTGTTCTACCTGCATGAGATTTATTTAAACATAAATATCATTCTTACCCTTAGATATTTATTTCTATCATCACTGACTGAGAGCTCCAAGCCACTGCATTTGCACACGCCACCACTATGTTCTTGATACTGTATGCACTATAATATCTCCCTGGGATACCACGGTCTATGTATGGGGGAAATGAAGCCTAATTAATTTGGGAGGGTTCACGTCCCCCCAGATCCTATACCCCTACTTATCCCAGAATATGACACAATGCTGGATTCCACACTGGTTGGGATGAAAATTTTAACACAATGCAGAAACATGTGCAATCATATTCTATGGGCAATGTAGATGTACCAAACAGCGTGACTGCGTGCATGTCTTCAGACTGTGAGTGAACCCTGAGTATCCAGAGGAAACCCACACAGCACCGCACAGAAACATGCAAATTCCACACACAGAATAGAGTTAGGATTTAAACCCCCAACCCTGAAGCTTTGAAACAGCAGTCAGTCCACTGAGTCACCATGCGGTCCTTAAACACAACATCCATCCAGTCATCTTCTCTCAGGGTCACGGGAAGTTCTGAGCCTATCCTGGAGGCTAATGGGCACAAGGCAAGCAACAACCCAGGATGGGGCGCCAACCCATCACAGGGCACACAAACACCAGATTACCAGATTTGGTAAGTCCAATTCACCTCAGTATGTTTTTGGACTGTGGGGGGAATCTGGGTTACCCAGAAGAAACCCCACGATGACACGGTGAGAACACGCCAGCTCCACAAACATGGTGCTATGGTGGTGTTACGACCGGTCTAGGGGTGGAGGCAGTAACAGAAAAGGAAAGAATGAAGGGGTCTCCCAGAGGATGTAACAGGGGACACTCAAACCCTGGTCCCAAAGTGTGATGCAACAGTGCTAATCACTGTGCGACCATGCTGCCTCTTAAACATAAAAACAGAATTTAAACTAAGCATGTTTATTTATCTGCTTAACTTCCACCATGCATATTTACACATACAGTAGTAGTAATGGCAATGTCAACAAAGTATCATGCAAATAAGCATCCTCCACTTTTGCCCGGTGAGGATCACTGCGTCAGCATGATTAGCAGTCCAGACCAGATCTTTTGCCACGGCCACATTTTCAAATTCCTTCTGGGGGATTCCTGGGCATTCCCAAGACAGCTGGGAGATATCAGCTTCTCTGGACCAGCTCCCATGAGAGCCAACCATGTAAATAAAAGTTTAAAAGCTTAACTGTTTCTGTATAAATGCTGGATGCTGAAATTTACAGAGTGCTGACATGCTCAAAGACTAAGACATGGAATGCGATTTCATGGCCCTGGCTCTGATCCTAGCTGCTTCACACAGCATTGAATCACCCCAGTGCGTGCTGCTGGGCGCAGGCCAAAAGCCCGACATCAGCTACAAATAGCAGGGATATCACTCCTAGACCCCCATGCTGGACGTCCTTCCAGCCAGTGCTGTGTTCATAGCTGTAAAAAACACGAAAACAATAACAGAGACAAGGCCGAGTCTTGCTGGAGGCAGACACCCGCCAAAAACAGCTTTGGTGATTTGCCAACAGAGTTGGCAAGTTGCAGGTGCAAACGGGCAATTGCGTAAAAACTACAAGGTGGACTCTATCTAGGCCGTGTCTCCTGCATTGGCAAGGGCCAATCCCTGCCAGAGAGGTAATAACTCCTCAAAGCTGGTGTCCTCTGCCAAGATCAAACCTGCCTGGATCTTCCCCACTCATGCTTCCACATAGATGGGACTACACCTGAGCTCCACCTTTCATTGTGTGGGTGGTGAGTTCAGAAAATGACCTGTTGTCATTTACATATGACACATATATTATACACATGTTACATGTTTATAATATATAGTGACTGAAAATTTTAGTTGAAAAAATAATTAGTAAATCTCCAACTTAACAAGGATAGAGGGGATTCGTGTGTTTATTAGAATTATTAATTGCATCTGAGTGTGGTTCACTATATAAAGGTGTTACGAGCGCCAGTCTAGGGTTGGAGCCGGACAGAATTAAAGGGAAATGGTATGGGGATGACGAGAAAAACAGGAAACGGCAACACGAGTAAACAGAAGGATATTATTTTGTATTTTTAATATTTTATTCACACCACACGGACACTACACTAAATAACACTAAATAACCCAGGGCAACAAGACTTCGGGAGTGACCCCGGAAAACAACAAACAAAACCCCAACTACCGAGATACCCCAACCGAACCCCAAGTACCGAGATTGACAAAACTGCAACTTATCTTATGCGCATTTGCGCAGTTATGACAATAAACATGCCGCGAATTATGTACACATTCGCCGTATAAAGGTTAAAACGTGCTTAATTTTCTTGCCCGAACCGTGCAAATGTTTGTATACAGTACTCTGTATACAAACAGAAATATACAAAAAAATAGACCAGCGTTTCCCAACCCAGTCCTCGGGGAACCCCGGACAGCCCACGTTTTTGCTCCCTCCCAGCTCCCAGCCAATCAGGAACACCGAATATCTGGTGCAGGTGCGCTGGGGACTGAGAGGAAGCAAAAACGTGGGCTGTCCGAGGTTCCCCGAGGACTGGGTTTGGGAAACACTGCAGTAGAGAGCCTTGGTTTGCGATGACAAGCCGCGAAGCGGATCGCATCACCATTTACGCTGGTGGCTGGACAACAAATACGAATACTTTATGTAGAATTTGCCGTTCGCCTGCCCAAATCCATAATGCAGTATTACTGTGGGTATATAGGCATGCAAATAAACGTGTAGCTACAACTTCGTTAAGATTTGTTACGAATTAAAGCGGAAACCGAAATGCACAGCGCCGGCTCCTTTCCGGCCTGCGCTGCCGGCCTGGGCCTCTAGAGGGCAGTACTCCGGTTTGCGGGGCAATTTCCGGTCACTTTAAAGTGAACTTTATGGAATATTAATTTATTTTATTTTAATCCACCCAAACCCGGTTTCGGGCGGCTTTATAGCCCGCGTGTGAGATGAATGGCTAAAAAAAATGCAAGTGAGGCGAAGCGGGCGTTCGGGGCGGTGACGTTCCGGGTACACGTCGCCCAGTAGGCCGTGCTTTGCGAACATGGCGGCCGCGCGTCCGCTCCGCGCTCCGGCTCTTTTGTAAGAACCTACGTTTAATCCCGCTGGGTAGCGAGTTGTGTTTTGTCAGTGGAAGGTAAGGCTTCGTGTCCGCGGAAGCCCGGTAGCGCTCTAACGGCCGGCGGCCGCTGGCGGCTCGGCTCGGCGGTTCGGGTGGCGAGGCTCGGCTAGGCTAGGCTACACCGTGCCGGCCCCAGCAAAGCAGCCGCCGGTCCTGCTGGGAAGCCGGATCTGTGACACATCATCGATTTCCCACCACTTGGGCTTGCTCGTCGTGTCGGTACGGGCGGCCGGGTTCCTGCCGCCCCTCGGTTCGGTTCGGCTCGGTTCGGATGGGCTCGGCTCGGCTCGGCTGTGTCGCCGGTCAGCCCGGGGACGCTCTCCTGACCCGATTAGCTCTGCGATACGCTCGCTAGCGATCTAAACAAACCGGCTATCTATAATTAAAGAGCATATCTTAGGTATGCGCTCGTAACCGGGGTCCTTTTCTTAAAGTTGTCAGTTTTAGAGTTTCCTGGAATCTGGCGTTTTATTTTAGGGCTTGCTAAGGGTGTGGGTTCTGCAGTTAGGTGGGTTAGAAAGTGGATGGATGGATGGATGTCTAAGAGACATGAAGCTGTTTGGGACCGCGATGGGTTATTCGCTGCAAGTGTGGCGCTGTTAATGTTCCTCCTCTTCTGGTGTTACGGCG
Organism: Petrocephalus sullivani; assembly: GCA_026780845.1. Taxonomy (NCBI): domain Eukaryota; kingdom Metazoa; phylum Chordata; class Actinopteri; order Osteoglossiformes; family Mormyridae; genus Petrocephalus; species Petrocephalus sullivani. The sequence continues at coordinate 15,824,500 of JAODKM010000108.1, forward strand.
CCTGGCAGCCGACTGCGGTGGGTTTGAGATGTTTAGATTGTTCTTCCGTATTTCTAGGCTTGTTCGGTGTTTGTCTGGTTGGATTTAGCATAAGATTTCCCCCCCAGGTGGTAAAGTCTGTTACGGTGCAAAGGAGTATTCTGTCATTAGGGCTGTGATTTACAGGGTTGGAAAGTCACTGGCTCTTCATTTGCAAAGCATATAACTAAGTTGGTCACGCATCCTGGTGTTGCTAGATACTACTTACCAGTCCTTCCTTAACTGTTAAATTTAAGTGTGTTATTCTTGTTGCTTTGAATACAGGAAGCATGCGGATTGCCTCTCCCATTTGCGCATTTACAGTCACGCAGCATTATATTTGGTCGCTTAGTGGGAGCTTTTATCCGAACAGTATCTGAACAATATTCACTGATTTCTACAGCAGAATGGGCCACCCTAGGGTGTTAATCGTGTTTCTCATCGGTATGCCTCTTGCTGTGATACTTTATTAATGACCTGCTGTTCTTGTCTTCCTACAGCTGAATTAAAAGTCAGGCCCTCCGAAGGCTAAATTCTGGAGTGAGGGTGCTGCAACTTCGGGTGAAGTGTTATGATGCAACCTCCGCCTCGGGCCGGAGCCCCCCCTCCGACAGGGGGCATCCCCAATGCTTTTCGAAGGACTCGACCTCATAAGCAGCCAGGAAGTGCCAGTGTGATGCTGGGGCCGGCTCAGCCCATGCCGCCCATGACTGACCCCTTTGCGTTTGGCAGACAAGGCCCACCCAGCGCTCCCCCTCCTGCTGGAAATCACCAGCCAGCCTCCAACAGTAACCTGCCTGCGCAAACTCCACCTCCCGCTCCATTCTACCCGACCGGCCCGCTCCCAAGTCAGCCAGCACATCTCCCGGAAGCGGCCCAGGGGTATTCTCCCGCGCCCTTCGTTCCGGGGAATGTCGCGTCCTCGGCCCCACCTCCCAGGCAGTTGCCTGGCTTTGCGGCTGTGAACGCCCCCGGTGCGGAGGAAGGCTATTTGAACACCAAGGAACATGGACCCTATGCCGCAGCGGGAGCCCCATCTCAGGGTGCAAACCCATGTCCCGCCTCGGTGTCGGAGCCTGCGCTGTACCAGCCCCTAGTTCTGCAGGCAGCAGCATTGCCATGGATGTCTGACCATGGGAGTCGCCCCCCTTCAGTCCAAAACTACTTCCAACCCACCAGTGATAATGCATCTCAGCCATCGACCTCGTCCCCCTCGGTCTGTCCTCCTGATGCTTCTCAGCACGGCCCTCCCCCAATCGCTTCCCCTTGTGCCCCTTCCATGGCTCCTCCCCCTCATGCTCCTCTCCCTCATGCTCCTCCCCCTCTAGCCTCTTCTCCTCATATACCTCAGGCTGCTCCTTCCCCTTATTCCCATGCCCAGAAACCGGCATATTCAGCTCAGCCAGGTTTGGGTGTTCCACAGGGCACCCCCACTGGACCCTGCCTTACTGAATACCGCAGACCTGAGGGAAACGCTGGTGTCACCCAGAACCAGAATTCTCAATTCCAGGCCCACAACTATTTTGGCCAGAACTGCACAGCACCTGACCCTTGGTTCAGCCAACCCTCACGAGAGCACTTTTATCACCAGATGGGCGGGGCCTCCAGCGATAATCGACCAAACTCTACAAAAGATCCGTCAGCACCGCCGCCTGCCCCCTCAGGCCCTGTGCCCTATGTTGCAGATCCTGGCACTATTTCGCTTTTTTTCAAAGAAAATGATGTTGAAAATGAAGAGACACTTGCAGGAGAATTGAAGGCGGTCAATGGTGTTTCTGGTGGTGATGCCTTTGGAGTAGGTTATGGGATGAACATTTTGCCCCCTAATCCTCAAATGCCCCTTGTGCAATCCCCGACTGAGTCTGAGGTCTCCCAGCGAGTGGGTTTGAGCACGCCCGCAGACCGCAGTGGCCCATTTGCGGCTGAACCTGCCGCTCTGCACGCAAATGATAGCGGATTTGTCAGCGGCACCCCAAAACATGAAGGACAGTTTGATCACGTGGAGAACTTGGAATGTGTACCCAACCAAGAGGTTCTTCCCAGCGAGCCACAGAAAATGCCCCAAAACATTAATGAAAACCCTGTTCCCAGGCAGGCTAATACCACTGCTCATGCTGGTGTACACTATGAAGGTGGACCTAATTTGGAGACCCCGGATTTGGCCCCAGGCCCAGTCAGGCCTGAGAGCGTGTCATCCAGCTACAGCAATGTAAGTCACGGGAGTGCGTCTGGTGCCTGGCGACCCCAGGGCATGGTGGGCACCTTCATCCAACAGGAGGTGGCCAAGCCCTCGGAGGACTCTTCAGCTGGCTACTTTGAGCAGATTGATACTTCGCCTACTGGAGAGGGCACACAGCAACGTGCATCTAAAATGGGCCATAGCCAGCTCTCTCAGCCTGTCACCCCCAGTCCTCCAAAGCCCACAGGAGTCTTTCAGGCCAGCGCCAATAGTTCCTTTGAGCCTGTCCATGCCCATAGCGTGGGTGTCAGGCCCTTTGGGGTCGACCAAGCTCGAATGGTCGTAGAGAAGGGTGGTGGCGCTCATCCGAGGATAGGTGGCCCAGATGCTTCTCTGGGCAATCTGGAGCAGCCGCCGGACAACCTGGAGAACATCTTCATGACGTCCACACAGCACCCGGGTGCTGGGGTTTCAGAGAAAAGGCCCTCTTCCCGTGCACACGGAGCTCGTCTTAAGTGTGAGAGCCCCGCCACCACGCTTTGGGCGCAGAATGAGCTGGCAGTCGCAAATGCCAGTGTTGTGCTGGCCCCCGCCGCGCCGCCCGTGCATGGGTTAGTAAAGCAGCCCAGTGCAGAGGTCATTCAGCCCCCCGAGGATAGCCCACTAGACTTGGCCACTCCCCAGCATGTAGCTTGTCCCCCTCAAAGACCCGACCAGTCATCGGAGAACCTTGAAAACCCTCCCAAATTGGCTGAGGCCGATCCAAAGAACCCTCAGGCAAGTCTCGGCTATGCTTCTCTGCTCGTCACCACCCCCCCTACGGAATCATTCCCCAATCAGCCTGTTTTAATTGCACCCCCTTCAACGAATTACGCTCTAATTCCAGCAAATAATCCTCCAGTAGTCTCTAATGAAATGTCACAGAATTCAGGGGTTGATGTCAAAAACATGTCTTTACAGCAGCCTTCAGAGATGTGTGAAAACGTAATGCCAGCAGGTCCTCCTAAAGTTTCTAATCATCTGGAGCACTTTGCTTTACCAGTTACTTCTTCTGGAAATTTCAACGGCAGGCCTGCTCCTAATCCATCTCCTCTCAGTTTAACCCCAGAGAGTAGGCAGATCCTCAAACCAGATAACCCACCTGTGGTATCTGCAGGCAGGCCTCTTAATTCCTCTCTTTCTCAAGCTGATTCATTTGGGGGTCCCAGTCACTCTGCTCCCCCTGTTAATTCTCAAGCTCTGCCTGCTGCCGATGATCATAAGCAGCCTACTAATTATGAGCTCCTCGATTTCTCCATGTCCTTCTCTCAGAACAACCAAAACAAGGCTCCCAGTGCATGTCCTGTGCCTTCTGGTTTTTCCCAGCAAGCTCCACCCACGGCCCCGGGACTGAAGACGGTCGTGCCAGTCAGTAATTCGGCAGGTTTCTATCGACAGGTGACCAAAGGCCCGCAGCAAGGAGGCAGTGGAGAGAGTGAGCCTCAGCCCCCACGGTTGGCTGACTCTGCTGTCCCACCAGGGGGGGGCACCACCAATGCCCAGCAGCCTTCCATGGACTCATCCCATAGGCCCGAGTCTCAGCCTACCCTTAAGGCAGGTGGTGCCCCTCCAAATCCAACCACTCAGCCTCATGCACCTGTCAACCAGTATCCGCCTCCCCCAGCACCGGGACCGCCCCCTCCCGGGCCAGGCGTTTCTGTGCCACCTGGGACTTTCCCTCCAGGGTCTGATGAGCCACATCAACCCCCTTACCCTCCCCAGCCAGGCAACTCCTCCCGGCCACCTTCGGTGCTGAGTGGACAGCCGGCATATGGGGGCGTGCCACCAATGCCTGGACCGATGTATGGAGGTTACTATGGGGGCGCCTATCCCGAGTACATGGATGGCAGGCTGCCTTACCCCCCTCAGTATCCCCCCTCTGACCCCAGAGCACAATCATACTACCAGGTGAGTTTTAATTTTGCTACTTGTTAATTTTGGAGGTGTTTTGTCTTGGAAATGCAGAGTACTTTCCACTCAATGTCCTTACAAGCAGCGTCTGAGGTAGTGTTTCCATGGACTCGCTTGGTCTGTTAAGCGTAAAAATTGGCAAAGGGAAACCAACAACGTCAACATAGTTTGAGTTCAAGGTTTACAGCGAGATTAATGCTGCTTGTTAATGTATGCCAGCTACCTCTGACCCGGAGCTATCGCACGCAGGACGATCCCTACCGAAGGTACGACCCACGTTACGGCCGATATGAAGCGCCCAACCCGGCTTACCGGGACGCGGAGCGGTACCAGCAGAGGGAGCAGCCTGAGCGGCCCAGCTCTCGGGCCAGCCAGTACTCTGACCGGCCCTCGTCCAGGTCAGTGCATTGTCTCAGCTTCTTACTCTGGATTATGGTCTGCACAGCTGCCCGCCTCTTTGCTGCTTTTAACAAGCCTCCTTTTCTCGACGGCCATGCTTGTGGTGCTCTCAGGAAATGCTGCCTTTGGTATCTCCCCATTCACCATTATGCTAGTGCATCAGGAGGCCGGAAGGGCTAGCTTGTGTAATGGTGGGTTGCATGTCCCCCGGTCCCGTGTCCCCCCCCCCCCCCAAAAACCTGGTCAATCTCGCGACCCTGTTTCCACCCACTGACCAAATGGCAGATACCCTATCGGGGCTTCCTCCTTTCTTTTTAAGAGAATCTCGCAATCCCTCCCAAATATTTCGCAACCCTCCAGGGGGTCATGATCTACTGTTTGACAACTGCTTGTCTAGTATATGGGACCTCTTCCAGAAGATGTCAGTGACCGGTTTGTCATGAAGCTAGGGGTGGCTGCTCCCTTGTCCTGTACAGGCTCTCAGCTCTAAAATCATTATTAGCTGGAAATGCGACTCAGCCATGTTTCCAACTGTTCCTTTTATAGACAGTGAAAATTTCCATTTCCTTCACCTGCAAAGAGCATGTGTCTCTGTTCTGGGCTTTGTGTTTCTGTGCAGGGCTTTGTGTCTCTGTGCAGGGCTCTACTCCCTCCGTCTCTGTGCCAGGCTCCGCTCACTCTGCGTAGGGCTCTGCATCTCTGTGCTGGCCTCCGCTCGCTCCTCGTCTCTTTGCAGGGTTCCTCTCCCTCTGCATAGGGCTCCGCTTGCTCTGCGTCTCTGTGCCTGCCTCCGCTCGCTCTGCGTCTCTGTGCCGGCCT
>JAODKM010000108.1:15839601-15862007 GCA_026780845.1 Petrocephalus sullivani
CCTCTCCCACGCCTGCCCGTCTCTCTCTCCCGCGCCCACCCGTCTCTCTCCTCCTCTCCCTCACCCCCGTGGCGCTCTCTCCCTCACCCCACCCACTGGCATCTCCTCCCCCTCCCCGTTTTTTTTGTGGGGGCCCGGGAAGATTCCCCCCTCCCCGGGGGGTTGGGGTTCCCCCCTGAGGGGGGGGACCGGCCGCGCCCCCCCCCCCCGGGGCCCCCGCGGGTGGGGGGCCCCGTGCCTTTGCCCCCCCCCCCCCCCCCCCATGGGGCAGGCAGAGAGAAGCATTCCTGTTTTCCTGATTTGTGGAACACACCCCCATGTGGCTCTGTGATTAGACTTGTGCCTCCAGGGTAGCTCAGGGGTTTGCTCTGTGTTCATGGAGACTGCTTGTTCCCCCTGTGCTGTGTGGGCTTCCTCGCACAGTCCAAAGGCATGCTGGTGGCCTCGCTGGTGTCACTAAACAGCCTGTAGGACCCGTACAGGGGCTGGGGTCCTGCCCGGCATGTGCCCCTGGCTTGGCCCAGTGCTGCCTACCGTCGGCTACAGGCCTCCCAAGTGATGGTTAGATGGTTTCCTGCCGCGGTTCTTCTGCTGACCGGCGTCTCTCTGCCCCCTCAGCTGTCCACCAGGCTGCGCTTCTTCGACCCACAGCTGAAGGAGAAGCCGGAGCAGGAGCTCTTTGTGGAGCCCGGCTGGCTGATCCGACTGAGGCAGCTGGACGGCCAGATCAGAGTGAGTGTCTGCGCCGGCATCCGCACACTGTGGACTTTAGCCATCATCTGAATATTTAAACACTGTGGGAGAGACTCTGGCCTTGATACCTTATCAGCTCTCATCCCTTCTGGCCGCAGTACATTACACTAAACGAGGTTAGCCTCGTATCGGTTCTGCGATTGGTCTAGTAGACAAGCCAGATTTCCGAACGGCTGTCCTCATCTTTTTTTATGGTTTTGCTCCAGTAGTATCTAAATCAGACCTGTAACACGCAGGCATATGCTCTTCATTCTGTCCATTGAATGTGTTTGGCCGCTCTGCCCCTGCAGGACGGCATGATTTCTTACAGCACAGACAGGGCGACCCCTCAGCAGTACGCCTGCAGTACACCCAGCTCGGAGTTCGACCATCCGTCCCCCCCCGACCCTGTGGGCATGCCCATGGACGGTTCGGCCAATTCAGAGAACTCGCTCATGACGTCGCTGCTGCCGAACCCGGGACCACCCCTGTCTGGGGTGCAGCTTATGCCACCAGGTGTGCCCGTCTCTGTGCCCGTCTCTGTGCCCGTCTGGTAATAAGGTGTCTGGCTTGCCAGCCTCTAACCTCCATGTACCCTTGGCCTTTCTCCCAGCGCCCCCCACCATCCTGGATGAAGGCGTGGCTTCTATGCCCCCAGGTCAACAGGCTGGGGATAGGGTCCAGTTCTACCCAGTTCCGCCCAGCCACCTTTGCCCAGTTCCTGGCCCTGTGCCTCAAATGCAGGGCCCGATGGGCGTGCCCCCCATGCCTGCCTATACCCCGCCCTACCTGCCAGAGCAGGTGTACCCTGTTCCTCCGGCACCCTCGCAGATTTCCCCCATGGAGTTGCCCCCTTCGCCCCCGGGGCAGCATGTCCCCCCCCAGTCCTCGTCCCAGCCAGCCTCCCCCTCCAGGAGCACCTTCACCCCGCAGATGGACTTCTATGATCAGATGGCAGTCTTGGTGAGCAATAGGTTTCCGTTGTCCTAGGGTACTTGGTGGCCATCTTGGCTTTGGGGCTTGTTAAAGAGCATTGCATCTGCCTTTGTGTCTGACCAGGGATCTGGAAGAAGGTCAAGAACGACTTCGCAGTCCTCGATGCATACGGTAGGCTTGGGCTCTCTAAATCCCCATTTCCTCTCTTACAAGGTTCATCTGGCTATCACTGCTGCTGATTGAGGTTCTTGCGGATCTTCAACCTTCTCTCTGGCCGGAATTGTAGACTGTCTTCTCTCCTCTGCCCCACCCTCAGATCTGAGCTTCCTGCCATGTGTCTCTCCAGCACGTCCGGTACCTTTTAGACTCTTCTCTCTGACGCGGGTGTTCTGTTATCGCACAGGGGCAGGGGCTGCGTTCCCGCACAACCTCCGAGTCGTCCACCCACTCTATGGGACGGGAGAGGAGCAACTCGATGGCGCCGCCGTCTCTGCCCACACCCGAGCCCATCCCAGAGCAGCCCCCCCACCAGGAGGAACCCAAGAAGCCAAAGAAAGGGTCTCCCAAAAAGGTGCCGGAAGCTGGCTCTGCAGCGAGGCCCTCGGTTTGACTAAATGTAAAGCATGATCACTCAGAGAGCCGATCAGGATGATGTGCTACAGAACAACAGTTTGTTCTGTGTGCACAAATGTAAGGAAGTCTGATGTAAGTTCTCAGAAGTTTGTTGGATACTGGCACAAGAGCAGTATTCCTGAATTAAGTGTTAGGTATTGAACGGAAACATAAATTGGAACACTGTATGTCCTATGTCTGTATAATAGTGTAGTTTTTTCCAGTCCTTTGGGGGCCACTGGACAGGCCTCATCTTTGCTCTTCTCCAGCTCCCAGCTATCATGTGTTCGATGTTCTTCATTGGCTGGGAACTGGCATGGAGCAAAAATGTGGCCTGTCCGGGTCCCCGAGGACTGGCTTTGGAGACACTGGTGTATATAGTGTCTTATGTGGTTTAGTCAAAGCTCAGTGGGAGTAAATGGGCCTGTGAGGAGTAGGTGTGTAGTGTCTGGCTGGCGCTGATCGGGTTCCTGGGTCTTTCCAGGGAAGCGGCAGTGGCTGGCTGGGCTGGTTCTACCGGAAGGGAAAGAATGAAGCCCATCTGCCGGATGACAAGAACAAATCAGTGAGCAGCCGGAGACTAACAGTATTACGCAAAAGGCAGCCACCCAGAATGATGTTTAAATGATCGTGTTGGTGTAAAACTGATACTGTCTGTCAAAGTGTGCCAGCTTAGCCATTTCTAAACCTCTCCTAAAGTCACCCCAGTGTTTGTAGAAACCATCTAATCTATTGATGCATTTTTTGACTCCGCCACTAGCCCACCTTATTTGGCTAATCAATACTCCATTGAGTTAACAAATCAAGTTATTTAATTTTAGCTGTGAAGAAATTTAACAAATAGTCGTCCCTCGCCAGTTCGCGATTCGACTTTCGTGGCTTCACTCTATCGTGTTTTTTTTTTTTTATAAATACAGTATTGCTCATTGAAGTATATACAGTACTGTATGTTCATTAAAGTGTATACAGTACAGTGCTCATTAAAGTATATATAGTACTGTATGTTCATTAAAGTGTATACAGTACTGTATATTCATTAAAGTGTATACAGTACTGTATATTCATTAAAAAGTTGACCGAGACAGTGAAAATGATACAGCGTGCGCTCGGTTGCCTGAGTCAGTTATATCCTCATCCCATCCTGGCCACTGACTGGCTCAGCCTCACGCAAGTTCGCTTCTCTCATAGACGCTCCTACATCGCTACGATCCGCAAGCATCTTTGTTTGCGATTTCTGAGAACTTTTATCTAAGCCCCACGATGGCTCCTAAACGTGCTGCTTCTTCTAAGCCTTCTGCTTCTTCTTATTTTCATAGGTTAGTGGTTCTGTGTAAGAACTGTGCGTGTGTAATGAAAGGTACAATAATAATATTTGTAACGTCTAATGTCTTTTCTCTTATTTTGTCTAATGTTGGGGTAATACGAGTGTGATGGTGACTAAAGGGTGTTTCATTAACAATAATGTTAAAAACCGTATTTAGAAGGTTGTAAACAGGTTTTCTATACGAAAATATTTGTTTTAGAAATAATTACTTTTTGCGGTAGAGTATGGAACGGATTAACCGCAATAAACGAGGGATGACTGTGTACTGAATGGCTGAGGTTTGGTACAAAAGTGGAGTTTATCTAGCTACACAACAAGACTATGCAGAACAGATGAAATTCTTTGCTGTTGTGTTGCTACTGCCTAAGACTTTTGCATAGTATTGTAGTATTAAATCGTAACACGAGAAACCTCTGGAAAGTATTGCTTTTCCTGAGTAAAATTTTGTTTGCTCAGAACCTACGGATGGCACACAAGGGTTTGAGCAGAGGCTGCAAGCTTGAATTTATGCAACATTTTCATGCCTTTGTATCATGAAGAATACTGATATCCTTGTACGTTCAGTTTAACATAATGGAAACTCAGAAATCAAATACTTTCTCTCAACAGATAGTCTGGGATCCGCAGAAAAAGAAATGGGTGAACACAGATGAACCCGAGGAGGAGGTATTTAATGCGTGCATGCGGGCTGATTCTTGGATTAAAGGCTTTTCACTTCCCTCTGAAGTTTTGATGTGTTGTTGTTGACATTTTTTTTCCCCCCCTTTCTATAGAACAAACCACTGCCACCGCCCCCGTCCAACTTTCCCAAAATGGCTCCCCAGGCAGGGTCTGGTGGTCCAGCTGGGCCACCTAGTGGCGGACCACAAGTTAACATGTTTTCCAGAAAAGCAGGTGAGTCGTTCTTAACTTTTGGTCTGGGAAGATGGGGGGGAAGGGGGGGTCTCTTCATATAGAGAGGAGGTCTAGATTCTTCCATTATCCAGGTTTCCCCTTCTGCCATTTTACTGTTTCCCTTCTGATCCGGGCGCTATGCCTGCTCACTGTCGGGGGGGGGTGGGGTCCTGTAATCTGAGAAACCTTCGCTGCTTCTTTCCACTGACCTGTTAACTGTCGCAGGCACCAAGAGTAGGTATGTGGATTTCCTGAACCCAGGGGGTACCAGCAGCAAGCCTGCAAGCTCTGTTCCTGCCCCAGCAGACCTCTTCGCACCCCTGGCCCCGATGCCCATGCCTGCCAACGTCTTTGTACCCGGTGCAGGTCAGTTGGCGCTTTGTTGGCACAGGAGATGGTCTGAGGATAGACCAAGAATTGCACCAGAATAGAGGCTGATATCTGGCAGTTTGATTTTGCAACTGAAAGTGAAACTGAAAGTGACGTGTGCCACCCCTCCCTCCATGTAGCCTCAGATGGGCAGCAGCCTTTAGAGGGCAGTGTTCCAGAGGCAAGTCAGACTCCAGGTCAAAGCCTTCCCAATTCTGCTGCAGCACCACAGGTGAGGTCACCATCATCTAGAGGCAGAACTGAGTCTCTGTCGTGTAGGCAGAGCAGCACCTCTGCATGTAGGAGATCCCATTGTTACCTCATTTTAGAGATCTGTATCTTATGTGGTCTTATGTATTCGACTTGGTCCCCAGATGACTAAGCAAACACTTTACCCTCCTGGCCAGGAGGGGGCACCTGTCGTTGAAGGGACTCAATCCGGGGAGGTAACGTGCCACCCAGACATTTCCTAGAGTCGCTTGTCTCATCTGGCCATCCTGCTGACATCTGCCACTGAAATATACAGCAGACTGACTCGCTCTCAAGGCACTCGCTCATCTAGGCTGCATCATTTCCATAGCCAGAACAGACCATTAACACGTGCATGTAAAATGTTCCTTAATGATACAGTACTTAATCATGTTTCTATGTGTACGTTTCAACTTGACCTCATCAAATGTTTTAATGGAAGCTTAGATACCCGTCATCCATATACAGTACAGTATTTGTTGTATAATGTGTATCCAGACATTATTCCAGACTTTTAGGATTGATTCCAAGGTGCCATTCTGGCTGGCTGGCATCAGTTAGGCTTTTCTGCTAATCGTGACTTTCTGCATTGATTTACCTGCTTCTTGTATGTCTGCAGTAAGGGTCTCTTCGCCTCCTCGGTGCTGGCGTGTTCTTTAGCAAAAAGGCATCTCGGTCATTGGAAGATAGTGGTGGTCAGGGAAACCCGACCGGCTCTAAACGGCAGCCGCCGTCTTTCCCTAGAGGGGGCAGTGTTCTTGAGCTGTAGATTGAGAGGGACAGATGGATTAAGGGATGGGTATGATGTATTTGGCGCAAGAGGAAATGCAGTCTGTTGTCCTTCAGGCACCATCGTTCTGAAGTTGAATTCCTTCAGTTGGAGAATGTCTGCTAACCGCTGCCTAATCAACTCCTGCAGACCAGCCTTTTGCCTGCACCAAAGTGAACTACTTGTCCAAGCAGCCTTAATTTTAGGCAGTGAAGTCTGTGTTATACATAGAAGGCTATATGCTTGGTGGGGTCTAACGGGAATTTTGCCCCCTTGCCTTTGAAGACCCTGGGAATGGCCGGCTTGAGTTGTTCAGTGTGCTTCTCCATGTTGGCATTTTCACAACAGGATGAAACTAGAGCCAAATTGGCACTTTGGAATCAGTCTGCTGTGGAAATGAGTATATAGAATATTTGAAATACGTCACATTATATATGAGCCAGAATAGTCCATTTAGACACTGTGACAGACTGCTATAGAGCCATTTAACATTTTAATGTTGAACACTTCATTGGCTATGTGTTGTTCATAGTGATGACCTGTGCTGGTTGTTGGTTACCTGAAGGTCGAGTGTCTCTTCCTACCTCCCCACCCCTCCTCTGCCCTCCCCACCCCAAAATCCCATCCCATAGAGGAGCCTATGAGCTTGACACGTGCATGTATTAATTTTGGCTTGTCGTTTGTGTTCGTTTGTTTATCCTTGCCGTTTTAGCTCTCGCGTTCTAGCTCAATGAGTTCTTTATCACGTGAAGTGAGTCAGCATTTGAATCAGGTACATCCAGCAGGGCGTCCTTTGCCCCTCCCCCGAAATTCCTTTGTGTGTCACGCTAACCCCGCAGTCCATACATGTCTGCACCCTCTGTCTCCAGCATGGGTCTCTCTCCACTGGACTGGTGGACCCGTCTACTTCCTAGCTTGACAAAAACAGTCCAGGCTTGAATTCAAAATAGCTTTAATGCTCTAAGCAGGGAAGGCTATGGTTCTGGGGTCACCTTGACCCCTTCATTGCTGTAGACCTTCGGCACTGCTGGAGACAGAGGCCCAGAAGCTGTTGTCCTTATTGCCCCTCCTGTGCAGCTGTGTGCATGCCTGCATTAACCCTGTGACGCTCCGCATGCTTCCATTAACATCAGTGGGTATGCCGTCGAGCCTCCATCTCATCCACCTCGCTGGGCTGGGATGGAATGGGCGCGACTTTGCCGAGCTCTTACGAGGTCTCTTGGTGAGGCTTAGGTGTGGCCATCCAATCCACGGCCCTCCTCGTTTACTTCATAGAACGGCGTTAAAACGAGGAGCTCTCTGGTGGGTGGGAGCTAAACTGACCCGCGGTTTGGATTTTAACACTGTATTTGCTTTACTTAAAATGCAGACACTGGGGGCGGGGGAATCAAGTATGCAAGAAGTAAAGGATTGATTTCTGGTCCTTGGTCACTGTGGTAACTTCTGCTTCCAACAGGTTCCCACCCAAACACCAGTTCAGGGTGGGCCGGCCGCTGGAGGCGTGACTTTCTACAACCCCACTCAGTTTGCACAGGTATGTTTTCTGTATCTGTCGATTTTATTGTGGTATTCCCAGTTTCTCTTATTTTGTCTTTGGCCTCTGTTGGGTTGTGATTCTGAGAACCTCAGCCTTCATATGTCTAAATTAAATAAAGGTGCTTTTTGTTTTCATCACAACATCACAGGGCAGATATGATATGGGGGTTGTAAATGTACTCCCAGACTTCTACATGTGTAGGTTACATGTAACCGCTGTTTGTCTAGTAGAATTTGCTGGCAGACTAGTAGTTGCATTAAGCAAGCATTCTAAAAGCAATAGTTACCTAAATTTCAGCCAAGTACAAAAATTAACATGGAATATTAAGCTGTGATGTAAGTAAAACTAAATTGCTTTCACTGTGTGTGCTTAGGGCATATAATATATGTGGCCATACTGTCATTTTTTCCAGTTTGATGTTATGATTGGAATAGACTTTCCAATGCAGATGAATAGAATGCTTGTCAGTGTTATATTTGTGTGCGTCACATTCGTATGCTTTGGATGACTTGTGTTCTCCCCTCACCAACCCGCAGCCAAGCGCCCCCTCGGGTGGAGCCAAACAGGGTCGGTTTGGCCAGAGGAAATACCCAGCGATGAAGTAGGAAGGCCCCGTCTAGAGCTGTGGCAGGATCGCTTCTGCTGAGATGGTCAGTTTTCCAGAATTTGGACAAGAGGCATTAAGTTCAGCTGCTGTCACAGCCAGTGAACTAGTTTAATGCAGACAGGCTACCACCAAATCAACAGCGCCTCTGTCTCCCCTCTTCCCTTCATCCCTAAATCATTACTGCTGGATTTTATCTCTACTTATTTGCTATGTGAAGTATGTAGTCTGAGATCCAGCTCAAAAGATTCTGGTATCCAACTGGAACTTAAAGTAGCACAGTGAACTTGAAGATGGATTGTTGAAGACTGTCTTGATTTAGGGACCCGCAAATCACTACTACAGACATATCTGGCCTTGGCTTTCTAATGAAGTTGTAAAAGACAATAATCCGAACGCAGTACCCTGAATTCAGGAAGAGCGGATCCTCTGTCATTCAGACCTCCCATTTCTGTTGAGTTTCCCACATTAATGTCTCTGAGTTCATGTGTCCTCTCACATTTCTGTCTCTCATTTAAAAGATCTTAGACCAAATCAATTTGTCCAAAACCCTCTGGTACTTGTTGATCTTATTGTGATCCTAGGCTGAGAAGGACCGGTCAAACTTCCAGATTGTGTGATTGATGTTTCTTTTTTTTCTTTTGTTTAAGTGCAATAGTAACCTTTTGTTTTTCCTGTCACCTAATCTCAAGAAGACATTTCTTGATGGGATAACAGCTTGAATTGTTAGTCTAGTCTGCCTGAGTGGTCTTGGAGTGTTGGAAAGTTTATTTTAAAATATTTATTGGATTGCCATCCCAACATCTAGTTATCAGTAGCCATGGTCTTAATTTCTCAATAATAGCCTTTTGGAGTCCAACTCTTATGTCTTCGAGGAATTGAGTGAATGATTTCTACAGCAGTTTTAGGATTGGTCGCCATTTTTAATTGTTACATATATCCAAATAATTTGTATATCTGATTCAGATTGTATTTATGACCTCTAGTCAAAAGTGTGCAAAGTAACTAATATTTCTAATTTAACCATTTTACGCCGTAGATTTGCCATTCTAATCAGTTACGGTAAGCGCTTCAGTGTATGGATCACGGAAACCGCTTGAGTGATGCACGGTGAAGACCTTGCTCTGGCTTCAGCCACCCACTTTCTCTTTTTTCCTTTAACTGTTGTGATTATTTCCCCGAATTCATATTTAATGTCTGCAGAATTCTTTTAATGTGGTTCCTGAAGCTGTTTCTATATAGACCACTGAATACTTTTGACATAAAGTCCTTCATTGAAGGAACCCTGTTGTGTTTCAAAATTGACACTGTAAAATTCTTGGCCAGAATACAAAATGAATAAAATATTTTTGCGCTCTTGATTTATTTTGGCTGATTTGTGTGTGTCAGACTGTCACGTCCAGCATTGCCTTGCCAGGGCTAAAATGCAATGAGCCATTTCATATTTTATTGGCATTTGTTAGCATGCTGAGTATGGCTGTAGTCTCATACCTCAAAGCTGTGGGCTTGATTCCCACCGTAGCTGTGTGTGTGTGTGGCTGTGAAATTTACATACTCTCATTTTCACATAGGCTCAGGTAGGTGATTTGACAGTACATTGTGTTTACCTGGGAGGCACTGCAGAATAGGCCATGATCAGAGAGATGCCTTCATTTCTGCAGGGAAGGTGGCTGTTGGCTTATGGCAAATGGAAATACATTCCATTATAAACCTAAAATTAGCTACATCAAAAGCATTGGGGTAGTTTGCAAACCTTACAGACTAATTACAAGGCAATATATCTGCTGCAGACTTGTATATCCATTGTATGTATTTGTGAAGCCATTAACGCCAACGGTTTAACTTTAACCGGTGAGCATTAAGCACTGTGCAGTGAGAGTTGCGTTAGGAATGACGTTGCTCCTCCACCAGGAAGGGGGCGCTGTGCTATCCCCGAAGAGCACTTCCGGCTCTGCCGCTAGCCGGCCCTTAGTAACGAGTCTTTGCTCCCGTTACTAAGGAAGTGATTCGTTTGCGATGAATGCATTAGCTAAAGCAAAATAAAACAAGCAGTTCATTGTCTATTTTGTAGAATAGCGTGCTGATATTACTCCCACTTAAATATACAACAGCGCACATGTAATGATGTGCTTCCTTAACACGACCTGAGTTTGAGCGGTAATAAATCGGCTCTGAATGAAACCGACGGAAAGGGCATTAAAATGAGCGGCCGCTGTTTTATTTTCGCGAGGGAAACATGGCTCTCTGTTAATAGCGAACTTGTGTAATGTCTATTATTGATGTATAGCAAGTTAACAAGGCCGCCGGGGGCGTTCGTAGCGTCAGAGTTAGGCTTTCTCTCTCTTTCGCGTGTAAAGTTGATGTTACACATGCTTTTAGACTGTTTCCTTTATCTAAATGGTTATGTGCGAATGGGAAACAAATTATCCGAAGGCATGCATGATGTATAACAATTATTGATTATTGCTAAATCAATTTTAAAATAGCCGTTATAATGGTTTAATATTGCAATTTTAAAGGTAACCCAGTCGAGATATCGTGTGCATGTAGCTAATAATATCGTGCTTTTTTCAAGCGTTTAACGCGAATGTTGACTTGTTTTATTTTAGCGAACGGTATTTATGAAGTTTGCACAAAGTTCAGTGCTTTACTCCTACAGTAAACATTTATAGTTTACGATTTAGCAGCCTACCGTAATAACAGCAGATGAGTCGCTGCCCAGAAACAACAACGGATGATGCCGCGTTATTGCCTCCCCCTGCGATAAATGTGCATTGCCCGTAGCCTGAATATGAATAATTTCTAACGGGGCTGCAAGGTGCTGGAGATGAGAATGAACACTTTGAATGGGGTATGGTCTGGAGGAACACCTGAAGGGGAAGGCACTGGAAGACTGAGCAGTGGGCAGCGGTCTGAGAAATCTTGCACAGATGATGATGAGAACTTTAATGACAGCATTCGGCTCCCTGCTGATGAGGTGGACGGAGGGGGTAATGCAAACTCTTCCTCGCCGCTACATCATCACCTCCCAAAGCCGCCCAGTCTAATGAAAACCAGTAAAAACTCGTCACTGGAAGCCAGTGTGAAAAGAAGGAAATTAAAGGCTCTCAAAACCAGCCAGGAGAGTTTGACCGATCGGACCGGGACCGGATCTTCATCAGACTCCCTTCAGGATGATGCCTTGGGTCCACCTGCTTTTGATGGCTCTGTTCGGTCTCCAAGCAGACAGTGGTCCATAGACGGGAGCCTTACGAACACGCCGGTCGACATCCGGTCGCCCAGAGACCGTGGGGGCAGCTTGTCGGAATCTGACAAAAAGAGCTTCAAAAACTGCGAGGCGATACTGAATAGCGCTGCTTCCTCCAAGATTCGCCTGTCTCCAATACAGCCCTCTGGGCCCATTCCGGCGCTGGAGCTCTGCACCGCCTCCACGTCCTTAAGGACAGCTAATCGCATTGACAGGGATTGTGTGGATTATGGCAGCACAAGGAGAGCTGGAGCAGAGCGGCTGCACAGGAACCTCAGTGACAGCCGGTTACTGGAGAGCATGGGGTCAGATAGCACCTCCCTCAACTCCATGAAGTCCACCTCCAGCGTGCTCAACCCCATCCGGCCCAGAGACGTACGAAACAGGTAAAGATTCTCTGCTGGCAGATTTGCCGGCGCTTTCGGCACTCGTTGTAATCCCTGCTGCTTCATGTAGTGCCCCTTACACCATTTGCTGAAGTTTTAAACTTGCACGATTTCAGTTTTCTGGTGGTAGGAAGCCTGCCAGGCCACGTGATTTCCCTTAAAATCTATAGAACCTAATGCTTAAGGAATCTGTTCACTTGCTCTATAGTTCTAATGTTGCACAGAGCTTCATACTTTAATCTTCCACATGCTGAAATTTACTGTAACAGAATGATATATGATGATATATAAATGCTTAGAGGAAATGGTATTAATAAAAACATTAGCGAGAAATAAAATGTTCACGGGGGTGGGGGGGTGTGGAATATAAACATAGGGTACTTCTTAAATAGGAATGAAGGGCAGCATTCAGTCTAGATAACCAGAGGTTCAACCGTACGGTTTAATTAGGATTCATTTACAGCCAAATATAGACTAATAAATGACGGAGAATTGTGCAACAGTGTTATCCTGGTTCAGATGTTTTATTTTTTTTGTCTCTCACACTGTGCTGTGCTCGTTTAGGAGCTTTCTGGAGGGTAGTGTTTTAGGACACGGTGCACTGCTTGGGGCAGAGGAACTAGACCGATATTTTCCAGAGAGACGAGTGGGAATCTACATCGCCACTTGGAACATGCAAGGAGAGAAGGTGTGCCAGGTTTTCACCAATGGCCTGTACTTCTCAGAGCCACTGTAATGCCTGGAAAATGAGGGATGCGATCTCAGTGCTTTCTGATCCACAGGGGTTTCCTGCTGATCTGGATGATCTTTTGCTCCCTACCGACTCAGAATTTGCTCAAGACTTCTATGTCATTGGAGTCCAGGAGGGCTGTGCTGACAGGTTCTGTAATACATTCATTGTTTTACGGCCGTAAAAAGTGACTATTATGCAGATTTATCTAGAGTTAAACTGGAAGATGTTTGAATCTTATCCGAGTATTTCCGTCTAAGCAGGAAAGAATGGGAAACCCGTCTTCAAGAAACCTTGGGGCCTTACTACGTCATGCTAAATGCAGCCACTCACGGGGTGCTTTACCTTTCTGTATTCATCAGAAGGGACCTCATCTGGTTTTGTTCAGGTGCGAGAGAGAGAGAGAGCCACCAAATTGCAGTGTTACAGTGAAGCAGCTCTCAGTACTGAAGTTGCCATGTTGTGTCCCGTGGCAGAGGTGGAACACGCCACGGTCACCACACGCATCATCTCTCAGATCAAGACCAAGGGCGCCGTCGGAATCTGCCTCACCTTCTTCGGCACCTCCTTCCTCTTCATTACCTCCCACTTCACCTGTGAGTGCGATTTCCTGCTCTCAAGGTGTGATGCTGCCACATGGTCTGTACACACGTTCCTCAAAGCCAGATTCCTGCGTAACGTCCTGTGTCGTTAAAATCCCACACTGCACTAACTGGTTTAATCCCTGCCATGAGAGTGCATTAAGGCTTTAAACTGCTCTGGTCATATGATGTAACATTGTGCATATACCATCAAGACAACCCCTGCTTTCACATACGAGAAGCCCTTTGGGCGCATGGACAAAAAAATATCCAACTGTTGCCACATTTCTTTGTAACACTTAACTTGAGGGGACATGAATAATGCAGTATTATGCTATTACTTATGTATTAACCACAAGTGTTAGTTTCACACTGATGCAACGTTTGTTCATCATAAAAGATGTGTGATCATTAATCTCAAGTAAGTAATATACTTGTTGCTATATCTGTTAATTCTGTAAACCTTTGTGAACTACAGAAGGAACCACTGAAGGAAATACTGTAGGAACAAATAATGAATAAGACATAAAATAGCGATCTCGTGCTTGTTCTTCGTTAATGAATTGTGACACGTCTTTAATCTTAAGTAGCGACTATATTTGTTCATGAATTGTACCTCCGCAGTGACTGAGGTACTGCTAAGTACTTGTGTCCCCTCAAGTGAAGTGCTACTGAAATTGTGACCAGTGAGATGTAAATGTAAAATGTAAAGTAGAATCTGTAGGAGCTGTTTATGATCTAAGCTCAGTATGTCCCGGTCTGTTCAAGCTGGAGATGCCAAAGTATATGAGAGAATTCTGGACTATAACAAGATCATTGAAGCCCTTGCCCTTCCAAGAAGCCTTCCTGACACCAACCCTTATCGCTCCACTTCCTGTGAGTACGGCAGGCTCCCACTGCTAGTTTGAGGATAAGCTGCCATGAAAGGTCTTCTGTGAGATTTTACACCGTGTCGTAAATTTTTGCAGCGGACGTGACGACTAGATTCGATGAAGTGTTCTGGTTTGGGGACTTTAACTTCCGTCTTGAGAAGGACCGCGAGGGAGTGGAGGCTATCCTGAAAGAGGAGCTGGACTCAGACCCGGGCCCATTGCTGCAGTATGACCAGCTCTCTAAGGAAATGAGGGATGGTACGTTTGCCCTTATGCACTTTAAGTGTAGGCATAGAGGGATCCCGGTGTACGGGACAATGTCTTACGAGGAACAGGCATTAGCGTTTTTTTGTTAATCATTCATTACCGTTAATCCCTGCTCAGCAGCTAATTTTCAATGAGAAGTACGTATATCATTTTTCGGGAGCACACAGGAATGCTAGCTTTGTATTCACCTTTATCTTTCTTCAAAAGGTTCACAATCTCTCATTATGATTGCACCACTTGCTGAAATAAAGAACATAGTCTGTGTTAGAAAACAGTTGAAATAATTCCAGGCCTTGATCCAGTCTGTTAGCGTGCAGTGAATGAACATTAAACGAACTGACGTGCACCACTTCCCACTCTGCTGTAGGCTCCATCTTTAAAGGATTCCAGGAAGCACCTATACGCTTCCTGCCCACCTACAAGTTTGACATTGGCTGTGATGTGTACGATTCAACCTCAAAGAAGCGAATTCCCTCATACACGGTAAGGTAAAAAAAAGTCACCTATAGTTTGCATTTAAAATATATATTTGAAAACTGCTCGCTATTATTTTTTTTTTTTTACCCATTGATGAAATTAGTAGCGCACAGTGGAATACATGCTTATTGTAATATTAGCTGTCTAGCCCAGTAAGCTAGGTGTGAAGCATACTAACTAGAACTGTGATAAAGTACACCGTAATATGCTTTCTACCTTCGAGACCCGTTTGTCAGTCTCTGTCAGTCATGCAGATTTTCTCCTGTTTATAAACTTACTAGGGTTGCAATGATTCATCGAGTAACTGGATTACACAGAATCCTCGATGCAGATTCTTTGCTTCTATGTGTCGTTTACTCCACACAATTATATACTGCTCAGTGATCACCTTGTTTCACATGGAGGATTATTACAGTTGCACAGTGTGCTTACGCTGCATTACGTGTAGCAGAGCGGTAGTAAGAACAGTGTCGAGGCTGTACGGATCGGGTAGCAACAAGGCTGTACGGATCGGGTAGCGACAGCGACACTCCCATAAGGACCCACTCTAAAAAAAATGGTGGAGAAAATTTTGGCAAACTTCTGAATCGTGGGGACGGTGAATAGTTCCAGACATTGACATTCACGGCATAGAAGCACGGTCATTTCCATTGCGTACCAAGCACTTTGAGCGGTATGTTGATAAAATAACAGATTAAAAAAAAAAAACATTTAATACATTAGCGGTCATTAATATACTAAATAATATTTAGTTTTTATATGTACGTAGCATTAGCTGTTAATGGTTATCATAATTAATAGTTATGACCAAAGGTAGCTAAGCAGCTATCGAGGCTAAAGTCCCCATTTCACTGATGATTTTGTCTGCTGACTACTGACACAGGGTAACGTTACAGGGTATACATATTAAGTTGTTCTGGTTATCAACGGCTTCATAAGTACAGTTATCTGCACTGCTATCATGTTAATACAGCTGGGTCAATGTGAATTTACTACTACATTTATGACAAAATAACTTTCATTATTTTGTGGTAATCTATTTGCCGAAAAATACCATGTTGCAGTAAAGTGTCTGTATTATTACATGCGCTTTTTAAGTGCTGCATTTGCAAACAGCGCTCAAACAAAAGGTGCTTTTTTTCAGATTTCATCTCCCTCATGCTAAATTTACTTAAAATATCATCATTATGGTATGCAGTTTAACCATTAAAACCAGTGAGTTGTTCAGTTAAAAGACCTGTCTTTTTCTCTTTTGAATAGTTACTATTGCACTTTAATAAGACAAAAGTATTTTTTATCCGATTAATCGATAGCATAATCAATAGAATATTTGATTACTAAAATAATTGATAGCTGCAGCCCTAAAACTTACATTTGTAACCATCTGCTTTTAACCGCAGTTAGAAACTCTCGGCTGGTCCGTTTTCCCGTTTTATCCCACAGCCGGTGGCGCTGAAAGGTCAGCCCCACCCTCTCCGCACCTCATTGGCTGAGCTATGCATTTTAACCGCAGTTAGAAACTCTCGGCTGGTCCGTTTTCCCGTTTTATCCCACAGCCGGTGACGCTGAAAGGTCAGCCCCACCCTCTCCGCACCTCATTGGCTGAGCTATGCACATTCATGCCTCCACGAAATCGCTCTGCTACCGGGAGTGAGGAATCTGATCTTCATATCGTGCAGCTTTAATGGCAGTGAATGAGACGCAAGTATTTTTTGTGCCTGTGGGTGTCTGAATTCGGAGGCTGCATCCATCTAAGGCTGCAATTCGAAGACCAAATGCATCGCAGTGGTGCAACAAGGCTGCGCCATTTTGATGGCTCCTTCAAATGCAGTCTAGAAATGTCCTTTCTTTTGCCGAGCTGTGAAGGTTGCATCTGATGGATCCTTCGCAGCCAAGCATATCCCAAGATTCATTGCACAGAGGTAAAGTGGGTGTGTCCTTGCTAAGTAATAGGAGTGGTGCTTTGCCACTTAAAAGTAAGGGAAGAAGCAGCTGGTGTAAATAGGAAATTATCCGTAGGCCAGGCCATCCCATTTGACAACACTTTCTGCCTGACCTTTGAAGAATGCAGCCAACAAAGGCTACACCTTCCTAGACGGCGTCCTTGGAAGGATGCAGCCTCTGAATTTGGACACAGCCAGTGTGACCGCGTCTTTAGTTAGGGGTATCACGTGCCATTTTTCATTCTACAACCCATTTCTTTGCATCGCTGATCATGTTTAATCCCCAAGGAGATGCCTCTGTCAGAAGATAGACAGAAATACAGCAGTAGTGACCCCACATCTGTTCTAACTTGATAATTGAAGTTCACTTTCCTTGATGCAGGATCGTATTCTGTACCGGAGCAGGCAAAAGGACGACATAACTGCAGTGAAGTACGCCTGCTGTTCCTCCATCAGGACGTCAGATCATCGCCCTGTCATCGGGATTTTCCAGGTCAAACTTCGGCCTGGAAGGGACAAGTGAGTAACAGGCCCATAACCTCTACACGGCAGGAGGGCGTAGATTTTTATAAGTTTGCGGATGTCACTTTGTGCTGTGGCTGCTGCAAAGGTGCACATTCAGCTTCTAAGATATCTAAGCACCCTGCGGCTGGTCCCCCTCCCCCCCCCCCCCCCCAAGCCCAGCATTCCCCTCGGGGCTGGCCAGTTTGACAGGGATCTCTACCTGGAGGGCATCCGGAGGAGGATCAGCCGGGAGCTGAAAAGGAGGGAGGTCATGAAGAGCCAGAAGAACAGTGCCGTCTGTTCCGTGTCCTGAGCCGAGGGCCCGGAGTGACGCCGTCGTAGAGCTCCTCAGCCCGGGAAGTCGGTTTCCGCGAGGCGGGAGCCAGAGACCAAAGGAGCCCGGGGTTTGGGGCAGCTGCTTCTCTACTTACACTCCCAACCGAGCCTCGAGATGTTCTCCTCCACAGAACTGCTTCAGCCACAGCGCCATCTTATTAACCTGGCTGTCCATGTCAAGGAAGACACTTTGAGCTACTTCAGGTTTTATGAGCTACTTTTAAACCTTAAAGGCCCCTGTGCTTGGCTGAGTAGTTCAGTTCTTCTTGTGCTTTGACTGGTTTGTTTCCTTGATTGACTCAGAAGAAGACTCATCCAGCTGCTTCACATCCGGGTTCGTTTGATAGAAATGCTGTCCTAGCTCAGTGTCCTCCCTGACATGGCTTATCTGGTCACCCTACTTACATATGTAATCAGCCTAACACTAATGCACGTAGATACTGTATGTATGTGTCTTGCCTTCACATTTCGCCAGCATGGTGAATGTGTGCTACATGTGTATCTTTTATCTGGTTCACTTCCACTTATGTTTTGGGTATCACTAATTTCCCATTCTACCAAGTGAACTGAGCTGTTTGTCCTACTTGACACTCCTAGCAGTATTTGCTGAGGACCAAAGTTGGAAGGAAATGGGAGCCTGAGCCGGTTTCCCCACGAGACCGTGGGCTGCCGTCCTGTTTTTGGTGCCTTAAAGGTCTCGGGAACATAACTCGATTCATCAGTGGCAATGCCTTTGATATACACAGTGTAATGTCTTAAAGGGAATTATCAGTCTCTCTCGGAGGTCAGGGGGCCTCGCCAAGTGGCTTTTATTAAATGAAATAGTGAAGCAACCAAATATATTAAAACCATATTTATACAACAGGAGCAGAGGGCGCTGCAGAGCTTTTCCTTAATGACTTCAGCAACACATTATCTTTTTAATCATTTGCTACTGTGAGCTTAAAGGTTAACTGTGCCTTTCACACCCAGAGCCAGGCTGGGAATTTCTCACTGACAGCTGAGAAGGACAAAACATTTCCCACCAATTCCTTACGCTGTACTTACAGTCTAGAGAAAAATGTAGCCATTGAGCTTTGAACACTTTGTTGGTTCCAAGAAATTCACTTTTGTGATGTTAGCCATCTTGAAATATAAGCCAGGGAATTCAGTGAGACCAAACGTCTCAGCCACCAGAAATGATCAGTGAATATTACATTGCTGCTGAGGGAAATCATGCATGCAGCATCTTACGGAAATACTGCATGCAAAGCGGAAGCAAAATTAATACCTGTGATTTTAACATGTAATTAATTGTACACATAATATATAAACAAAACCTGATATCAGTGTAATCATATACAAAATATATGAACAAATAAAATTATAAACAGATACCAAAGGCATTGTGAATTTCAAATGCATGGTCTCGTACTGTCTGTGAAATTAAATGGATTTCACTGTCGATTTCAAAACAAAAGCTCATTCTTGCAAGTATTTTTGTAAAATAGTAATTATATATTCAGCTGTTAAAAACTGCTGATACTCCAGCTCCCTAACTGATAGATTCATGATTCCTCAACTGATTGATGACCTATAGATTCCAGCATTAATTGTCCGTATTTCTGGGGAAGTTCTTTGTCAGCAACTTTGTATAAATTATATTACGCAACAATTTTTTGGCCAGCCCAGTGGTGGCACTCAGCTGAAGTCTGGGTTACATAATTGCAGGGGCATTGCATGAACAGCCGCCTAAACCCGACGTATTACCCGGAGCGTGCGGGCTAGGGGTGGGCGGATCGATCCAAATATCGATACCAATGTTGCTATTGGTATCGGATCGATACTATCGTGGTGGGATTGATACTTTAATTCCAATTTATCCACTCTACACTCCCAAAAGTAGACAGTGTGCGAACAAACACTGCTCCGTTTGCATCTTGCAACTCACTCTGGCCCACCACGTGATTCGATTTGTGTTACCATGAAGCAGGCAGGTGGTGTTCATTGGGGGGTCCTGTCACACAACGGGGGCTGCAGCACTGATGCTGTATCCTGGCACAAGACACAGTGCTCTGAATTGTATCTGTGCTGCCTGGGATAGGCTCTGGGACCCCAGGACTGTGTCCAAGACAGGATGGGTGTTTGCAAGATGGATGCAAGGATTTCAAGAGAGAAAAACAACTCACCAATGAATAAAAACGTAATTCAAAATAATTTATTTTACATATTTAAAAAAATCAATGACAAATCAAGACAAACAAAAAGTCACCTAATACAACATGTTTTACATAGACCCAGTACAACATAAACACCATGCTACAACCAAAGAATTAGGTTAATTTGGAGATGCAACGGCACATTAAATATCATCCTTTTCTGAGCTGCTGTACATTCAAAAAGGATTTGATACATAAAAATCATACAGACCCCATGCATCCAGGCAACAGAATGAACACAGACTGTAACCTCATTAAATTCCTTTCAGTGAATTTTCTTAAAGCTTCCAGTGTGTCAAGCTGTAGGTGCCTTAGCACAGCAATGAGGCGCGTGTGTGTGCAAGTATCTGTCATGGGTGCTGCACTGCACACCGTGTGCAAGTATCTGTCATGGGTGCTACACTGCATGCCGGGAACCATCTCTCCTTTCTACTCAGGCTTTCTGTTTTATTTCAACTCATCGGAATGCATGATATCACTTAAAATTTATAAAACAAAAAATGCTAAAATCATGTCAGTATCAAAGAATTTAGAAATGCTCTGGAACCAGGATTACAAAAAAAATCAAGTAGCAATATTAAACTAGAAATTTTATTGCTCAAAATGAGACAATGCAATAAAAAAATCAATACACAGAAAAACTAAATCTTGAAATAAGTGACTGTTGAGGATGTAATAATACAGCAGTTTTTAGCACGTTTAACTGCAACAACTGATTTAAGACTGACTGCTATTTGACTGACTGCTATTTAAGTATTTAAGTCAAAATCTGAAGCTCCTCCAACGCATGGTGGATGGTTGCTCTTACTAGGTGGAGTCCGCATTACCTACACGGCTGGGTGAGCCGCCCGGGACCATGGCTGCCTGGGCCCTTTCAACTGCCGTCTCCAGCATGGATCGGTCACCAACAAGCTGCCTTAGCGTCTTAGGCTCCATCTCCAGCAGCATTCCTGCCAGTAAATACAGATGAAACACCAGAAAGTAATCAGGCATGTCGGGCGTGGCTTCCAGCCACAGCACAAGAGCGTCATGTGACTGGAGCTTTAGTTGTCAGCTGACAGTCACACATCTCCTGTGCCACACATTATAGATAAATCAATCTTTGTTTCCCAGAAAACAAGACACCAGTTATCTCTCCTCTTTGACTATCGTGTCACATCACAATTGTTCTCGTCACATAAATCAAAATGACTCTTTCTTTGTCTTTAAAAATTATACCAAGTTTACCCACCGGCCTACCCAGATCCCATTATTTAGGAAACAGAAACTCTTTTGAAATTATCCACAATCAGCCCAAGCCTGTACTATGCAGTTTGGAGTATCCCATCACACATAGGTACTCAGCCCATCAAACCTGACACAATGAGTATGAGGCCTGCCTGGTGTCTTTGGACAGCAGTTCATTCACCTGTGATGTCAGCACAGTTTTTTGCATCTATCTGTTGCACGATCACAAAGAGCTTCTCCCCCAGTCGGTCTATGTCATCAGGATCCGAGCAGTCGCTCACATCGGTTTCTGTAGAGTTCTGTCTATAAAAGCAACCATAGTTACAGCATTTGAAAAGCTTCTGATATTTTATATGGAGGAAAATGTTATCAGTTTTAGTGAGTCTGCTTTATACTGTAATTTACACTGTAAATCTTTTCAAGAAGTCCAACAAATTTTTCCTCAATTTCAAACCAAAGGGATTCTGCCCCAATTTTAGACAGAATCTTTAGATCTATATACCCTAAATACTACATACACTACACATTATCAGGCAGCATATTCAATGATCACATGTACGATGCTGTCAGGACACACTTCTCCAGTGTCTTCAGTGCGACGCTGATCCTCTCCTCCAAAAGACCAGGGTCTGACAGCAGCTTCTGCACATCCTCTTTCTTCTGCTCCAGTAACATGCCTGATCAAAGCACTCAAGTGAAAATACTGCTAACACTTTCCATTTTCTATGAATCCCATATTCAGAGCCTAATAACTGTTCTTATAATTCAGTGAAACACAAAGTAACATGGCTATAAATATTTATAAAAAGGCATAACACATTATGGCTGTAACATAGCCCCCCACCAAAGGCGCGCCCTCTGGGCGCGGCAAACCCCCAGGGAGGGGCCCAGAGGACCGGAGACAGGACAGGGACACAGGGCCAGGACACCGGCATGCAGGACACAGGCAGACAGCGGACGGGAAGACCGGGGCAGCGGAAAACCGGAGGAAGACAAAACCACATCAAGCACGGAACACCGGAGACAAGACAGAAACACAAAACAGGCAGACCGGGAGCAGGACAGACAGCAACTGACACACCACAGGCAGGGCAAGCAGACACAGGGGCAGCAAAACCGGGGAGACAGGAGGAACAAGAGGCACAAAGGGCCCAGGAGGCACAAAGAGACCAGGAAAGACAAAACCAGGGGCCCGGCGAAAACGGCGAGCCCGAGGGAGCCCCCCCCGGCGAAGGACGGCAGCCGCAGGGGCAGCAGGCAACCGGGAGGCAGGAGCAGGATGAGACCCCAAAGGGGCCAACGAGGGAGAAGGAGGGACGGGCGAAGGGAACGAGGAAGGAGATGAAGGGGGCACCCAGGAAGGCGAGGAGGGAGGAATAGCCGCCGCAGGCGACGGCGCAGCCACAGCCGGCGAAGGCGACGCCGACCAAGGAGGTCGGAGGGGGGACGCCTCAGGCGACCAACGAGGCGTCGGAGGCCGGACCACCGGAGACAGAGGAGGCAACGGAGGGGGATCCACAGGCGACTGCCGAGCCGGAGCCGGAGGGACCGCAGGCGCCCCACGAGCCCCTGACAGGGTGACCGAGGGCGAGCCAGGGGGCTGGGCGGGTGG
>JAODKM010000108.1:15891024-15905576 GCA_026780845.1 Petrocephalus sullivani
CTATTAGTTAAGTTCTCCCCAAGCGAGCTTGATGGGCCGAATGGCCTCCTCTCGTTTGTATGGTTCTTATGTTCTTATGTAAGTGCATGATGTTGAACAGACCTGTGTATGAGCAGTGTGATTACAATTCATACCCTGTAAAGTGCATGTGAACAGAAAATGTGACTACATTTAAGTTTCATGCTGTAAAAAAGTCACTGTATAACAAAATACAGACATACATACATAAAAAAGAAAAACAAAGGACACATGTCATTGTACAAAAAAGTTACTGTGCCCAAAAAGAGAAACGTTACTGTACAACAAAACATTGTTTGACTGAGACAGACTCCGTGCTGTCACTGCAGCCAAAGGGGGTGAATATTTATGCAGTCACTTATTTTATGTTACATATTATTTAATTGTCGCTATTTTGTAGGAAGTCAGTTTTCACTTTGACATTAAAGGATTCTTTTTGTCAAAAAAATAATTATGTTGATCATAATTGATTTATAAAAGCAATAAAAGGGTAAAACATCCAAGGGTGTGAATACGTTTCATAGGCACTGTACATTTAAATAATGATATGAGTTTTTGGATGTTGCGGAGAGTTGAAGTGAAACGTGCTTAGTGCATATATACTCTGTTTTAATCTGAAATACAGGTGCACGTGTAAGACTTTACTGCCTGGCTTTGAATTTGGTCGTTCTCCCTGTCTTATTTCCATAAACTTCTCTCAGCTTGCCTCTGAGCAGTTCGTGGTTTGTATCTAATCTAAGCAGTAATTCGGTGCTGCTGCAGAACATTCACTTAAATCGCGCATTTTGCACATACCTAGCTGCCGAGCAGGGTGAAGCTATTTCAAAGTTCCTTTATATGGGGATTTTGAGAATTAATCATATATTAATATTTTGGTAATAATGAAGATTATCACCACACCATTGCACCACAATCGGTTTAGTACAACGGAGAATCCCGTTAATTAATCACAATTAATTAAGCGATAAACGAGCAAAATGTAGGTTTTTAAAGCTTTGCCTCCCTCTGCTGGGGTTATTTTCGAAACGCACCCCACGTTTTCTGTTAGAAGTCTTAATTTCTATCGTATATCGCAGGAAGTGATGCTGAGGTAAGCAGATGTATGATTAACTAACTCCGTCCTGGAATTTGGGTATTCCGATGCGCTCAGATTGAAGTAAAACCTGCTTATACACGCTAAATTAAATGTTTCCGTATATGAATATGAGTGTCATTGTTGTTATTATATTCCTGAAACAACCAAAGCGCCAACGATTCTTTAGTATGATGCGTGGTATGCTCAGTGCATGCAACGTCGTTTCTCCACTAGCAGGAAATTTAATGTATTTCAATACATATTTAATACAATATCTAAATATATTCATATTAGTGTTGCGATAGCTGTCGTTTTCTTAAGCCTTAACAAAATTACACTTGGGAGTTCATACATGCAAAGAAGAAAAGGGACGAAATAAGCCTAAAAAAAAAAGGAATCGGCTATCGGCCGTAAATCTGAATTTTTGTCACTAAGCGTTATAATCTTATTAAGTGTACGTGAAATTATTTAGGAAATCGCATGTTCCTGTATGTGAATTAGTGGCATGTAATGTAGGTTTTACACGTCTCCAAAGCACCTACATTGTTTATCGCAAATCATCTTAATGATGATTAGCAGTTAATGCATCTTAATTGGCCAATCGTTTCATTGTTTTAATTGTTTAAATTGCAATTAAGAAAAGCAGCCTGCAGTCTATTTACTGGATTAATACAATTATTTGCGTTTGTTGCGTTTTTTCTTGAATATTCAGTGTCATGACGTGCTCCTGGAAAATACAGAAGTAATGTATCTTATTACAAACTGTAATTAGATAGACTGTTGCCTCACACCTCTGGGAACAGGGTTCCAGTCTCCGCCATGTTCCATGTATGTGGAGTTTCCATGTTGTCCCCATGGGGTGTCCTCCGGGCACTCCGGTTTCCCCCCACAGTTTAAAAACATGCTGAGGTTAATTGGAGTTACCAAACTGCCCGTAGGCATGCATGTGTGAGTGACTGGTGTGTGGGTGTGCCCTTCGATAGGCTGGCCCCCCGTCCCGGGTTATTCCCTGCCTTGCACCCATAGCCTCTGGGTTAGGTTATGGACCCCCCGTGGCCCTAAATAGGACACGTAGTTATGGGAAATGGATGGATGGATGGATAGATAGATAGATGGAGAGATAGATGGATAGATGGAATGCCTTTATTGTCATTTTACATTTCTAATACAACAAAAATTTTCATGCATGAAATGGCTTCTACTAAGAAACAAAACAATAAATACAGAGGCTACGAAATTAAAACGTTAATTAAAATATGCCACATAAAAAGTAGACTATGCTTTGCACAATATTCTGCACAGAATAGTTATATAAGTAACTAGATAGGCAGAGAGTTCATGTATATGATACAATGAAATGCACATAGGAACTATTACAATGAAATGAAAGTCATATAATATTATAGAACATGCTGATTATTTTTATAGCATGAAATACCAGCAATGAATTTCGTGCTGTTGGATCTATTGAGATGCAGTAAATGGATAACAGCTATGTTGGGCCGTTCAAGTTGAGCCCTGCAGAGCACCAGTCTGCGTAATTAGGGTGCAGTATTCAGAGATAGTACTAGTCTGTATACTAGTATCCCCTACTAACATAGCATGTTGGTAATTGTTTTTTTATGTTATATTTGAACAATTCTCTGGAGTGTAACTTAGATTAATGAAAGTAATCTGTTAATGATGTGCTTGTAATCAGAAAAAGCCTCGTAAACACCATACATTGACATACTGAACATTTACTTATTGCTTAGTATCATTGGTGAAATCTGGTTGGGGGAAAGGAACCGAGAAGCCAGATTCTGGGGCCAGTTCCCAGGGTCGCATAACTGAATTTTATAATGTGCAAATCATAGTTTTGAGAGTCTCTTCTGAATGTTGAGCATACAGATATATTCAGAATTAAACTCTAAATTATTATTATTAATCCTCTAATAATAATTCATAAAATTGTGTACGGACATAACATTATAGATTTGATACTCTTTAAATCTAAGAAATTAGCCTTAGAATTCTATGATCACATGTAAATGATTTTTTCTTTAATTTTGTGAGTTTTACTGATACTTTCAGCTGTTCTGTAAAGTAATGTATATAAGTAGATTCACACCTGTTGTCCCAAAACCTCGTTTCTATTCTTTCTTTGACTCCGCAGTGTCCCAGGGGGGTATTAAGTGCACGTTAATGTCAAAGAGTATCTTATTACATCGCCTCGCTTACCGAGCAGATAAAAAGCACTCTTATCCGCCCATGTACGTTTCCCGCTATTAATCACCCTTTCTGGGCTATTATTAAAGCTAATTTTAAAAAACAATTTTGAAAAATTATGATAACGGATATTTTAAATAAATAATTTTATTAATTCATAAAGTGTATTTCTATTCACTTTACATACCTAAATAAAATATTTAACTGTTATTATTACAGTGTCCGTATCGAGAGTGCAGCATCTTGCCACTGGGGGGAGTATTGTCTAAATTATATATCTGTCTCTAATAATAGCATACAACATATTCGCACTAATGGGCTAGAAATGGTACAGCACTCTGTTGCCATGGATACTCCCATGCCACTCCAGCAGCAGAGAAATGAAAGACAAGAGAAAGATAGGAGAAGAAAGACGCTCTGTTACCTTTTATTTGTGGACGTCAGGAAGAGAAGCTGGGCCTGTTCTGAGCTGTTGAGGTGAGGGAATCTCCCGCTGGCTCTCCACACTCCCTTACAAATGTCGCATTTTTCAGGAAAAGCAGCTTTCCATCGACATTAAGCAAACATGTGCACTGCAGGTTTTCCCTGCTTCAGTTGTTGTTATATTCTGCATTGATCTTATGCAAAACAAAATTATACACTCACAGTCCTTAGCTACCACAGTACTGAAAAGCAGTACCTTCTCTGTCTGAGGTTAAACTTAGAACGTCGGATCTTGTTCTCATTTAAAATGACAGTTAAGACCATCAGTTAAGAATGCCCATGTTGGCTACATTCCACCATCCTTATAACAATGCAAAGGAGTTTTAATCACAGAGCAATTAATATTCCAGGATAAGAAGTGCATCAGGAATCAATTACCTAATAATACCCGCCCACCCCAAACTGAAGAGACGGAAGACACGTATCTGTACTGAAGTCCACCCTGTGTTTGTTACCATGGCGCTATAGGTTCACCGTGTTAGAAAGGTCCGATATCACCGTGGTAATTGAGATCAGATGCTTGCATGACCTGGGCTGTAAGTAACCTGGAAGCATTTATTTCATGAAAAAGATGTTTAGTTAAGTGCAGCAATGCAGCCTAATGAGCCTGGGCCGAGCCCCGTGATGAATATGATTGGAGAAAGGTCTGAAGGCTGGTTCCCGGCCTCTTCCTTCCTTGGTATTGCGTTACAGATTAGCAGACTTCCTGTCCGTTCCATGCATTTGCTTTTCAACTGATAGTTTCGCGTGGGTCATCATGTATTACTTACAATAATCTTTCCTATACACCTACATGGCGGTGTTTAGAGCTGGAGATTAAGTTTGTTGTAAGCCAGGGAATGAGAAGCATCTGAATGACAGAGGATTTTTAAGTTGCTTTGAGCTGATACTGGATTATCTTGGACATGGTTTATGAACTGTATTTCATATGAAGTTATGATTACGGGTTTCTATGGCAAAGCAATGCAGTCTGCAGCCCTGTACAGCTTTCTGAATGTGGGTATGCAGCAGACATGCCATATTAACATAAAAAAGGTATCAGTATAAACCTGTTCCCGAAATCAGCTGTCCCTCCTGTTACAGCATACACAATGAAAGGAGATCAATCATGAAACAGTGACCCTGACTGACCTCACTAGAATGCTAATTAAAATCCTTTGTTTCACTAGCAGGTATCCAGATGTGCATCGTTTCACACCTGCAAGGCCAGTCTGGCCAGTGACATCTACAAGGCAGGCCTGGCCAAAAAAAAGTTATATAATCATTTAAATCAGCAAGTACTTAAGAGCCAATGATTGGCTCATTATTACAGCTCAGCAACGTTATGAAGTCAGCTGAGTAGCTGACCAGATTATCCCATCGATATATTTTTTCTTCCCACAGGCATATTCTAGGGTGAGAATACCGAGATTCATTGGGCTCGATTTGTGAAAGAGTGGTTCAGGGAGCATGAGGAATCATTTTCACACATGAATTGGCCACCATAGAGTCTTGACCTTAACCCCGCTGAGATGTTCTGAAGAAGACTTTACGGGTTCAACTCACCTATCATCAATCTTGACAAGAAATGAACGCAAATCTGGATAAAAATAAATGTTGAGATGTTGCATAAGCTTGTGGAAACAATGCCATGATGAATGTGTGCCGTAATCAAAACTAAAGGCAGCTAAATGAGATATTAAAGTGTGACTTTTTTTGGCCAGCCAAAAAATACTGAATTTGTGTTACTGATCACGTCATTCTGCATTTCTTTACTGAATAAATCCCTTATAAAAGTACATATGATCAGAATGTATTTAAAATGTACACCATTTTGAATAAATGACCTAACTTTCTGGTTAGTTATTACATGTTCAGCTCCTTCCTTCCACATCCACTCGACCTTTTCAGTCAATCAATCAGTTTTATCTGTCACATACACAGTTATATTCAGTACAGTGTATAGTGAAATGCTTGGGTATATGTAGAAAGAGACAAACATTACACATTACACATTAAACAGAGCCTAAGAGACCTGATTTCAGTAATAACAAATCTGATCAAATATGCGTTTATGGTATTTTGCCTTCGTATGGCAGTATAGTGGAATAGGCAGCATCTTTGCAGAAATGTTGCCACGGCCATGAAGGGACTTTGCGTTGTGTACATTTAGATGTCCGGCAGGTCTGGTCAGACCTGATCATGGTACCACACCCCTGCCGCTCTGCTACTGGGCCATAGAAGCAGACAGTTAGGAAGACTGCCATTCACAGTGGCAACCCCCCTTCGTGGCCAGTGTTTCCCCAGGGGACCATTTGTTGTGCATGTTAGCTGAGGACACCACTGTAGAAACCCCTTAGAGCAGGGGTGGGCAATCTTATCCACAAAGTGACGGTGTGTATGCAGGTTTTTGGGATAACCTTTAGATCAGCTGTTCAAACCCAGGTGTGAGGACTCTTCAGCCAGTCAGTACTCTAATTTGCAATCTAATTAGGGGGGCAGCAAAAACCCACACACACAATGGCCCTTTCTGCACACCCCTGCCTTAGATGCAGGACCATGGACTCTGAATGGAAGATGCCAAGTTAAATGGTAGCTCCAGGTTTTATGGCATGATAAATAACGGTAAACCATACTCTGTGTTTCAGTAAATTCCATACAGGAGTTACTTTCAGAAGGAAAGTATGGGTCCAAGGTAGCTTAGCTGGCGTTGGTATCCCAACGTGATTACTCAGTAGTTTGAGTGTAATACAATTCATTGTATACTATTAGTAATTATTAGGCAATTAAATATTACAAGAACAACATACTATTTTTTGTGTTGATAGTGGTTTTGGCTAAGTAGTGTCACACAACCTAGATGAATAATTTTCAGACAGGATGGAGTTTGCTGTGGTCACAGGCACATGCTTACATGCTTACATACAGGTGCATGCTTAGTTTGTAAAGCAAAAGGTGCCGGAACACAACGGGCATGTCAAAATCCGCTACGTGCTAAAAACATGCTATGTATTTTTGAGAATAAATCTAAACTTATAAAGTACGTAAAATCGTCTGAAAATTGGTCTGTAAATTAAAATACATACCTATTTTATTGTTTTGTATCACATTATTGTCTATATATGCTGGAACGCAGACAGTCAAAGACAGAGCGGTCCTGTTCTGGAAGGATCCGGAACAAATGAAGCACTGCTTACAGGTATATGTCCGTCAGCCGCACTGTAGGCCCGGGGGGAGGGTGTGGGTGGCGGGTGGGGGTGAAGGTGTGTTGTGAGGCCTGGGGGGGTGGTTGGAGCTCTTGCGGCCTTCATTTGTCATGTGTCAGAGAGCAGGCACAGTTCAGTGAAAAAAAACACAGGACCTGCTCTGCTCCAGCAGACTCTGAGTAATCTCGCAGAATGCAGCCAATCAGAGTAACCCCAGAAGTGCACAGGCTGACCAATATGTCAGGCGTGTGACGAGCCAGGAAGGAAATCCGCCATTTCTTCACTGGACATGCTCCTCTCCGACGAAGTGGAAGGACCGGCTAGCCAATTAATCGACAATGACCTTAACAACTACCCACTCTGCCTCTTCTGAAGAAACCTCCCTGAAATAGCATGCAGCTATCTAATCTGTTTATACTTCATTAAAGACAGCATGGGAGAGTTTCCATTAGCATAATATAAATAATTCATGTTAGCATTAATCTTAATGAATAATTTGTCTTGTCCGAGGTTATAATCATGCCGACCGGCATGCTAGACCCCTTCCGCTGGCTGATAACCTAGCACCGCTTTGTGATCCTCAACAGGAGGAGCGAGACATAGATACTGTGGCCTGCCTGCCTCTGTGGACACCCCTATAATAACAACCGAATGGGTAGCAGTGCTTGGAGGTCGTGGATGCAGTCCTGTCTCTTAGAGCTGCTAAAATCTGCAGGGGCACCACCCAGAAAGACTGGTATGCGCATCAGCGCAGACGGAGCGGCTACTCTCAGCCACCAGGCCCCGAAATGCTTAATCGATGGTTATAATTTAATAGTTGTTCCGTATTTACGCACCTTGTACTTTATTTGGAATTGTGTTGCGTGTCTCCTGCCTTTCTTCTTCTTTGTTTCAGTATAACTCCCTGTTCCTTATTTATTACAGTTATTATATTGTTACCTTTCTGTCTCATTGCCCTCGAGTATTTTTATTATGGTGGAGCCGACCACCTTGCATTTCACTGCTGGTTACGTGACAAATAAAGCCCTTGAATCCTTTGTACGGGAGATTGTCTCGATTGAAGTTTGCTGCAGGTAAAGCCACTTCTGCTCAGGACAAGAAGCCCGGGGTTCCCTGTCAATTAGCAGCCTCGCAATTACCGATCCAGTGTTCAGTCCCAGTCCAAGGCTTAGGCGACACTGCCTAATTTTCCTGCTCGTTTTTATATCTCTGGACACTGAGGGACTGAAGTTACCCAGAGCAAAGTGCCATCATACTCTGTACCACCGTCAGCACCATTAGACCGTCATCCGCAAAAAATAAATAAATAGGCATACGTTTTGTTAGTACTCAGCAATTCCAGCCTTGCTGCCCCCAGCCCCGACCCCCCTCCCTTTACCTCCTGTTTTGCTTTCACCAATTGCGTCGTTCTTGGGGTGCAAGTGTAACTCATCGGAAGACAAGGGACACTAACCACACGAGTCACTTAGCATCAGCGCGGGGGTAGGAAATTGCGGCGGACGTAAAGCTAAATACATAATTCCTTTCGCCCCAGTAATTACAGTGTCCAGACTATTCGAATTGACAGTTTAACCGCTCAGGACTCAAAGAAGTGCTGTTGGAGGAGGCGGCTGTGTGGCAGTGAGTGTCCCGGGAGCCCCGTCCGCCCCCCAGGGGGGCTCGGCCCCCAAGTGGCCGCGCGTTCCGCCGCGCTGATTTCCTGCCGCTCGGCAAGCCCCGCTCGCTGCATTCGGCTAGGGGGAAGGAAACAATTTGCCCTCTGGAATTAGTTACTTGATTATATGGTTACCTTTTCCCTCCACAAAATGTTTCAAAAGAAGAAGGGAGATAACGCTCTTCTCCCTAAAAACAAGATTTTAAAAAATATTTTTCTAGAATCATTTGCATAGCGTTCACTGAAACCTCATCAAGAGATGTTCAAGGATAAAATCATAAAATCTTAATTCGACAAGCAATACATTGTATTTAATTTTTATGAGAATTACCTTCATAACATGAAACCCCATAATGCATAGCAGTCATACATATCCACAAATATCTACCCACAGTATAATTTACACGCTTTAAGTGAGATAGCTTTAGACACTGACGTGACAGCAGATATCGGACACCTCACATTTGAACTACTCTAAATAAGACTACAAATTAATTCAGTTATCATCACATTTTCCTCTGTGGTAGGTCCTAAGTCCGCTACCGCTAGACCATCATTCCATCTTATGCATGAATTCCCTTCTAAATCATTAAGCAGGACTCTGACCCTCACCCTTAACCCTAACCTACAAACCTGAGCCACTTTCTGAAAATTGAATCCAGTTGGGAAGAATTTCCAGTCTAATCTGCATACACAGTAATGTCCTTATCTCACAAACGCCCTGACAAAATCGTATTCCTCCGCATGAGAAGTGTGGCCTGATTGGATTCTTGATGAGGACGTGCGGTAGCTTACACACTCCACAGGCGGGGATGTGATGGGCGTTCGGCTGCCAATTCCTCGCTGCAGAAGTGATTAAATGCGCTCTTGAGGCCGTGGAACCGTCTGAACGTCAACGTGTGGATGAATTGTAATCAGTGCGCACAGACAGGACCCCATAATAGCATGCTTTATTGTCGGGACCCCGTTGCCTGTCAAGTACTCATGCCCTGCAAACTGGCATATCAACATTAGTCCATTGCTGCAAGCCCCCAAGAAGAGAGAATTTAATCCAGAATAATCTGCATATAAAATGGATAGGACGCCAGCACAGAGCGGGTCCCAGTTTGGCTCCCCATGGCAAACCAGAGTAATTGCTATAATTCTAAGGCACACCGTGTTTCACCTTGAGTTCTAATCACTCTGCCCTCTCATTTACACCATCGGACGGAAGGACAGAAATGTTCCGTAACATATTACAGTATTAATTTCAAACAATGATTTCCTGAATATAATGTTGACGGAGTAATTCTTGTTAGAATTGTCACCCTCAAATTACAGTTTGACACTGATTTGGGACCCAGTTATATTCCCAGAATAATACTTTTACGTTTATCTATTTATTACCATATAGCCCATGAACAAGTAGGTGCATAAAACGCTTAGAAACGTGTCAAATACACTGTTTACTAGCAATCCTCTTGGCAGGTTTAGAAGCATGTTCCTCAAATTCAGCTCTATGAGTCAGTATGACTTTGAAGATAACGTAGTAATAAACATAATAAATCACAATAATAAACATAGTAAATCACAGACCTCAGTGTTGGAATTCTGCTCAGTAATGTATGATTTAGGAACATGATGGTTAAATATAATTTATATATAGCCTTGCAAAACTATTGCTTCATCCTGCGTCTCATTTTGAAAAATAATGAAATAAGGCATACACTTAAAAAAAAGAACAAAATATTTAATCTAAACCAGACAGCATTGTTGTCTCACAGTTCCAGCATGATCTCGGCCACAGTTCTCTTTGCATGTTTTGATATTTGTGTGAGTTTTTATTGGCAATGCTAGCTTCTTCACGCAGTACAAAGATCTGCAGCTCACATGAAAAGGCAGCTCCAAACAGCCTTTTGTGTGCGTCTGTGCTAATGCCTTTCAGACTGACCTGCAGCCCCTTCTTTGGTGTACCCTGCCTTGCACCTCAGGCTTGATTGAACTATCAAGGATTTCATGGAAGCACCATTGGCAGCGGTCACCTTCGAATCTATTGAATAAGTCTCTAAAAGTTCTACCGCCTTTCCTTGCCAAATTTTCTAATATTCCCTCAAGTTCCTTGAAGGCTGTTTATGGTCAATCTTATAGTCTTTCCTCAGATTTCCAAGACGAGTCAACGCAGGAATTCGACCGGGCCGCTCGAGGATGCTGCATTTCTTCATTTTCCAGCACACCTTTGGCCGTGTATTTTGGACCATTGTCCTGCTGAAAGGTGATGGAACCCCAGCTGCTAGACTTTCACAGGTTTTCCTGAATTATCCATCTGTTTTTCCTGACACCCTAATAAGCGGTCTGGCCCATGGTGAGGAGAAGCAGTCCATAGCAGGCTTTCCTCACTAACACCACGCATGGCTGCAGGAATGTTGTTGACTGGGTGAGGATGGCTCTGCCCCAGATCATTTCACTCGCCAAGCACCATGTGCCCTTCGAAATGGCTTATGTTCAACTAATGGCTCACTTTATACCACCCTGTCAGACTCACTACTTTTATGAAGTGCTCTGAATATCGTCGGCTGATAGACATCTCTTGCCTACTCACTAATTTCGCTTTGGTGGCTTTTGGAAACTGGCCTCACGACGACATCAATCACCAGCTTCCGCCTCAGCTGATGGCTGAGAGACGGCACAGGGTCAAGACCCACCTTCCATTTTTCTGATGACTGAGTAGACCGTCCAGAGCGCTTTTCAGAGACGTCAGTACTTCTTGTACTCTTGTCTTGATCTGTGACTCTTAGCCTACTTACTTTTATCTGATGCCCTGCTTTAAAAACTCAAGTCTTCACAGTTGAGTCACTATATAAAATGCATTGAAACTTACAGGACATTTTTGTTCAGACCTTACAAAGACCTCTGTGCACCAGCAAAGCCCGACGCAGCAGCCACGGAATTACTTGCCGCCGAGATCATTTTCATTTGCTGTCGCTAACGGTCCAAATAGCCGCATGACAAGCAGCTGGCTTTTGATGACTTTTTATACATTTAATTTCAACAAGTTCAAGTTCAAACAAAATTGTATAAATATGTAAGCCCCTCTCTAAAGCCATTTCTGCAAACTTTAACTAGATTAAATTTGAATATTGCACAATAGTTAATCCACTGGGTCACTGGCATTATGCTATAGCTCACAAGGAACAATGCCGTATTTTCTGCATTTAACAACAGAACACCTTAGCCAGATGCTGACTGTACTTTCTAGAGATTTAAAACAGCTATCACTTTTCATACTGTAAATCTTTTCCTCAAACTTCTTTGCCAATGACACCTTAACTGGACTTTGAAAACTGAAACTAAAACCCTCAGCAGTTTTTTTTGTTTTGCCCCAGAACACTGGTTAATTAATATCCCCTATCCCAATATAACATACAACTGTATAACCAATGAATATTATTTATACAAATGCACTATTACTGTTCCTAGTCAGTTAAGTCAGTGAAGATGTCTTATGCAGGTTTTCAGAAGTCTGTAAATGTCAGTGACTAATAGTGTTGGAGCAGGCCTCTTCCTGCAACACAGTTACACTTATCCTACTTTTCAGGCTAGTTCTTGTCCATAGTCAGTATGTTTTCCATTTTGGCCTTCCCCAGACATTTTGTTTTGGTAGACATGGTGTTGGTAGCAATAGTTGGTCCGGGATTTGGCTGTATTAGCAACACAATAAAGCATATTTAGCTAGAGCCAAAAGGTTCAGATGTGGGGTCACGTCAATGGCACAGGAGCCACTGTCTTATGGGTAGCCACTGCCCAGACAGTGAGCTCACTATTAATTACCAAAGGCAGCAATCCTATTCGCCGCTGTATATTTTCACCATCGACAGACAAAGAAACATTAGGTTCCTGACGGTTTCGCCTTTGTTGTTTGTTGAGTCATGGCAATAAACAGAAAGACGTACTGTAATCTGCTTGATAAATGTCAACTGAATGGAGGCTATCAGCTGAAAGCAATCTGCTGCTCTGCATCCAGGCAGCAGACCCAAGATTTTCACTCATTCATCTATCAGGAATTGCTGTGTCTGGCCAAGATACACAATGCCCCCAAATTGCTGACATATGGACTGAAAACACACCAAAAAAATCTTGCCACTGCCATTTTTTTTGTATATTAGCTTTTACGTAGGATTTAACTTGCCCCATATCTGCTTGGGCTGGAAGCCAACACAACATGTGAGTCCATTCATTGTTAAAGAGGCAGCCACCGTGTAAAACTCCAGTCGTTTACCGGCCACGTAATCCTCTACTCTTCTAGGATGCGAGAATTCTGTGACTGGGCCTTGAGTTTACCTATCCAGATCCTGGCAGTGCACCACGCACACTTGCTTAATTAGCCTCGACTGAACAGCATAATGAATGAACCACCTGATCTGAATCCTCACTCAAAACGTGGGTCAGGAGTCAGCACCAACACCACGAGTTTGGGTTCCATTAATCACACTTTCACACCTGACACCAGGTCTTGGTCGATGAAAACCTTTGATGAGCACATTAGGCAGTTTTTAAGGGTTATTTCTGACCATCTGAAGCAAAAATATTACAGAATGCTTAAATGTTTAACAGTACAGAGACCCACTAACTGTACAGCAAGAGTTAACAGATTTGTTTAGGGAAGACCGGTGACATCATAGCAAATATCGGTCAGAAACCCCAGATTGGGACACTTAAAGCCTGCATGTAAAACACTATGACAGATGAGATCGATGCAGTGTGGTCACAATCAGCTCTCATTTAAGGGAGCCGAGCTTGGAGGGGGGTCAAATAAAAAACATAAAGCCAGACCCCTGTCAAAGCGAAACGCTGGAAGCATGGCTAAATAATGTCACCATTTCCCTCTGTGTGCATTAGAAGCTTTGGGGAGATACGGCACCAGGGCTGGAAAACCAAACGAAGCGAGTCCGCCAAACCTGCCCTGTGCCGCTTTTGGGGCAGGACGTTGGCCAAGCATTAATACCTGTAATCACGCGAATGAGACGCTCATGCCGCAGTTTACATTGAGTGTGGCGCTTTCGTGCATAAACACGCCGCCCCTGCCGGCAGTTTGATTAGAAGGAGGACTCGAAATCCCATTAAAAGTCCATTTGCTGCCGGTTTGTTTGAAGACGCACCGCGCAGAGGGCCCAGGGGCCGTG
Organism: Petrocephalus sullivani; assembly: GCA_026780845.1. Classification (NCBI taxonomy): domain Eukaryota; kingdom Metazoa; phylum Chordata; class Actinopteri; order Osteoglossiformes; family Mormyridae; genus Petrocephalus; species Petrocephalus sullivani. The sequence goes on from JAODKM010000108.1 coordinate 15,904,807, forward strand.
GGCGTCGGCTGCCGGGGCCAGTTGGCGCACGGGTGGCACGTTCAGTGCCATGGCCTCAGACTTTCCAGACGCTGATTTAGCGACAGATGCTAGTGTGTCTTTTATTCATTTCTGCAAAGGTCACATGTCAACAAGATGTCCAGTGCAAAGTAGGTAACGAAACGGACAACGTATCAGACTGAAAGCCGCCTCGCGGTTTGGTGGAAGTGGAGGCAGAGGGGATGGCTGGGGAACAGGCTCTTCTGAGGGCAGGTCCTCCAGGACGTCTCATCCTAGAAGCTCCTTGGTTTTGGCGGCGAGCTGTTTGTCTATGTCGGCGGTGAAGCTGTCTGCCATTTGCTGCACCTGGGAACAATGAAGGAGATGCAGAAAAAATAATGCAAAGACACGCAAAGCTGGACTCGCTCTCGGGCCGGACGAGGCCGCGCTACGTAAGACGACAGATTAACACAGAGCATAACGGGGATCCGAGCACCCTCCTGGACTGAAACGTGTCACAGTATTGCGCTGCTGTTACTCTGTGGGCCCAGGGGGGGCACTGCCACTTACATGCTGCTCGATCAAGCGCAGGGTGTCTTCAGAGACGCCGTCCTTGGACTTCTTCAGCGTGCTGATGGCCCCGGATCGCACCTTTCGCAGCGACTCCTTGGCTTTATGGCTGAACTCCTTGGCCAGCTTGCTTAGATTCTCCCTATGCTCCCGTGTCACCCTGCGGGAAGGGGGGGGGGGGGGGGGGGTGCACCCCCGTTTCAGGGGGGGAGGCGTCGTGG
>JAODKM010000108.1:15905676-15917972 GCA_026780845.1 Petrocephalus sullivani
ACCCTCCCTGTCCCCCCCTGCTTGGGCTATTAGGGTCGACCGCCGCGGCGGCGGCGTGCCAATCCCCCGGCGGGCCCCGGCCGGGGGGGGTGGGGGGGGGGGGGGGGGGGGGGGGGCACACACCTATGAATGCAGGACCCATGTTTCATGCAGTGCTTTCTGGGAAAACAACTCCAAGTTTATACACACTGCCTACTTGAACCTGGAGTGTCAGTCCTGTTCCCGGGGACCCACTGTGACCTGCCGGATTATTCTCCCTCAGAGTTCTTAATGAACTCGGCTTAATTAAGTGGTTGATTGGATTCTGACTGCGATCTGACATAGTTTAACTCACCCCCCCGACCCCCCATTCTTTCTGCACAGAGTTTCCGCGGTTTACTTTCCATTATCCGTACTAATTTTGCCACTGGAGTGCAACAGTGACCTCATTATGGTAAATCCATTTTTAGCCAATTAATTAATTATTTTATTTATTTACAGTACTTAAACTACAATTTTAATCAAGATCAAGGAGAAAAATAATCCAGTGAGTTAAGCATTGTTATTTGCAGGACAGGAATTAAACAAACAAAAAAAGAAATAAGTAATAAGTAACAAATGCAGGTTTACTACTTTACTAAGGACTTGCCTACGATGTATGCAATATTAATGAGACGTCCTGAATATTTACCCAGTACAGGGTGTCCTAACCCAGGCAGCATAGGGGCCTAGGCTGGGTCCCAGAACCAATCCCAGGCTGCGTGGGGCACTAGGCTGGGCCCTAGAGCCTATCCCAGGCTGCATGAGGCACTAGGCTGGGCCCTAGAGCCTATCCCAGGCTGCCTGGGGCACTAGGCTGGGCCCTAGAGCCTATCCCAGGCTGCATGGGGCACTAGGCTGGGCCCTAGAGCCTATCCCAGGGTGCGTGGGGCACTAGGCTGGATCCTAGAGCCTATCCTAGGCAGCGTAGGGCACTAGGCTAGGTCCCAGAGCCTAACCCAGGCTGCGTGGGGCCAGTCCATCACAGGGCACATACTGAAACACACCACAAGCAATTCAAAGACGCCATTTTGCCTCCTAATTTCACCACCTAAATTTCTCAGGAGCTTGATGGGAATAAAGTCCCGCACACAGAGACCACTGTCAGTGGAAAAAGCCAGCCTGACCGTATGACATATCCGCAATTCTGGGATCTCGGCTAAAACATTAAGCGCAAATGAAAAATAGCGGTAAATCTGAAACTGAAAGTGCGAGCGATAAAGCCGGCATCGGTACCACAGTGATGACAATTTAAAGAAATGTCTGATTATTACCCAGACTAGCCTAAATGTTAAGCAGGGAAATGTACAAGATTTGCACTGATTTACAAACCAGCAACAGCAACTAAAATACACAGGAGACACCTGAAAGTAATCCAAATACCAGTGTCAGGGTGGTTTACTAAAGCTTTTGTTTCTTTGTGAATGTAATTGTGGCATAAACACATATTTAAGCATAAAGCTATACTTAACTACAGATCAGCATGATTACTAGCCCACGAAACTGTAGGAGGGAACGCCAGTCGTAAAAAAAGACGACGACAATAGCCTGAGGCATAAGTCTGCAAACTACATCAGCACTAAAGACTTTCGGAGGTACACACATCACCAACCAAAACACGGTGCTTTTTTTCTTACAAAGGTTATTACACTACACTTATTAATGTGTTTATGAAAAATAGTGAAAGTTATGCTTCGAAGGAACAATAATTGGCGCAATTCAAACTTAAAAATCACAACAATTTAGCTACCCGGGCTTTTCTAAGGGAGGTTTTCACGTCGTACGTCCTCAGTCGATGAGATAGCTCCTCTTAATTGGCACAGCCTTATTTCACTTGCAAACAGAGTCCATGAGCAGCGTCTGTTTACCGCAAACAATAACCGTAATTGCATCTTCCGGTCCAATCAGATGTAAATAGAAATGTAAATTTGTATGCCCAGACTGATTGCTGGGAGAAACGTTTATCCTACTTAGCACTACGAGCACCTACCGGTGCTGCCCGAGAAATGAAAATAAACAGAGAAAACAGTTGGTTTAGGGGGCAAACTTACATGCATCTGAACTGGGGGGGATCGTATCGAAAATACCAGCGCTGTAAATTACAAGTAGCTAATTATGATTATCAAAGTCATGTTAACTGCAAAAAAGTTTGTGCCTTCAAATTAAAATGATGAGGTGTACTTAAAGGTGAATTAAATTTTGTAAAAATTTTATTGTTGTAAAACAATAAACATACAGATAAAGAAAAACACTGGCATTACAGAATTACAGATTATATCTTTGAAACAGGCTGGGAAAGACCTGGCAGCCTTATTCATACTGACTCTAGGGAGTCAAATCAAATCACTGTATTGGTGACATCACTTTACACTTGGTAGAGTTCAGGTGAGTGAAATTATCATGTGCAAAGGCACAAAGGGCACATCAGTGCAATAAAACAATAAAACGATAAGTGCAAAGCTGAGGCGGCTGGGGCTTAAAAAAACTGAAGACATAAGATGATAATACATTTTGCAATATTACAATAGAGAATTTTACAAAGAAATTATAAATCATCAATTGTTTTTAAATGACAATAATATGTAAATAATGAGTAATTAAAGTCAATTAACTTAAGTGAAGTTAATTTTCTCATAAATTAATCTCAGAAATTTGTGGTATCACGTAAGTAATAATAATAAACAAAAATGAACTTAGGATCCCAAGTGCGGGTAGTGCCAAGGACCTGCGTATGGCATACACGTAAATACTTATTTCTCAATTCCTGCACCATCTTCACTTACTGCCAGCTTCGCGCACCACTTTTATTTATTTTCTAATGTTACTGATATACGTTTGTGTCTCTCCCGTCTATTAAACTTGTGTCCCTTTTTCCCTACAGTCTGGGGCCATCCATGGCCGTATCAGTGCTCATTGTACTCAGTATTACTGTGTATGTGACAAATAAAATTTTGAAACTTGAAACAAAGGGATTAATAGATAGCGGGCAAATTAGAGACCAGCAGAGTAAATACAGTGGCAGGCCGTATGATTGGCCAAGGATGCGGGGGTGGGGGGCACGGCCGGCAGCCAATGGGTGCAGGCCCCGCCTACAATGGCCCGGGGCTCACTCACATGGGAATGGGCACCCGTATGATGGTGCCGTCCACCTCCGGGTTCAGCTTCAGGCTGCTCTCTGTCAGGGCGCGGGCGGCTGCCAGCGTGACCTGGGGGTCGATCAAAGCCGGGGGGGTATCAGTGCTAATGGCTGCCAGCTGGGTGCACTTACCTGCATGGACAGAGCCTGCTGACGGCCCACTGCGCCATGGCAAGCAGAAGCAGCAGGAAGAGGGCGGGCCGCTCTGGCTTTGATCTGTGACGGATGGGGGGGACTGGGTACCATCTCCTCACTGATGGGTGTGCAGAACACACACACACACACACACACACACACACACACTCAAGTTCAATCTCAAGTTTTTTTTGTTTTTTTTAAGGAGATTATGTTTGATGGGCCAAAAATGTTTATTTTGTACGTTTGTACGTTTGGACTCAGCTACCTGGTTAAAAAGTACAAAAACAACAAAATGGACCTGGGGAAAAGGGCCACACGGGTCCAAACGCTGTGTGCCCTCTCCGGGGGCCGTGTTTGAGGAGCCACAGTGCTATGGGGACTATCCCAGCCACTTGCTTTGGAGGTGCAATCAAAAACGGCAAGTTTTTGCTGTTTCCTGGCAAGGTCTTACACGCGAGCATCGGGCAGGGAAAAAACTTGGGGATGACAAGTACGATACATCCCCCCTGCTCTCTCCAAAATGAATCCATATCAAGTTCACATTGTTCGCTGAGCATGATGGGATACCCTCCGCACTTGTGTAAGCAGCTGGCCCGTCCTGGCTAACTTGTTAAAAATGAAGTTCCGCTGCGTTTGATTAAATGCCGTGGATTCAAAGGCACTGGAGACGCCAACGACTGGAGAAAAGCTGGCAGCGGGAGGTGGGGGGGCTCCATTATGACCTAGTGACCGAATACACAAGTGACGTTCTCCTGGGAACAGAGTGCTGAAACTGATATTCTTTGTAAGATGATGCAACAGCCATGGTGGGATTTATAATCCTGGGTTATAATTTGAGCCCTTTTTTGTTGTAATTTGAATAAATCGCTAGACACCAGAGTCCGACTGTAAATGTGGATAATGGATTAGAATCATTATATGGCTGTTTGTTTTCACTGGTCGACAGTCACCTCGAAGGTAGACCTGCAGGGCCGCTGGCTAATTTGGTCAGGACGGAGCACTCATTAGTGCATTTGCTTCTAATGCAGTTACCAAAAAATGGGGTGTCACAAACCAGGAAGCAAGGTGTGAGCTGGGTGACCTCATCCTTTGAGAAATGTAATGACTGGACCAGAAGATTATAAAACAAAAATCAGCTCATAATTACCACCTAATTCCCCGTTTCACTTGATATTAACTGCCAGATTAGCAACACTTGCATTATAAACTTTCACAATTAGCATTCGCTGAATGCTGATAGCAGAACTCTGATGACGTGATTTTGCGGTATGATATAAAGTAGCAGGAAATGTTACCAGTGCCCCGGCATTTCTCCCAGCAGGCCCTGAGCGGCAGGGGGCGGGGCCAGTGGGGGCGGGGCCAGTGTGCCCCAGGCCATGAGTCATCAGACTGTCCATCAGTAGCTATGTCTCTATTGCAGATAACCAAAGACCGGCGTCATTGCGGGACGCGGGTAGGTATGACGAGAGGCTGGTACAGCCCGAGCCCGAGGTCCCTGATGTGACCCCATCCCCATACATTTCATCACTCGAAACCTGGGGAGGGTGTCACTGCCAAAGAGCGCAGGGGAATTCCACACAAACGCCAATCAGGACCCGTGACAAGCTCCGTTCCTTCATTTCATCCTTCTGTTTCTCACGTGATTCCACTTTTGTTCCGATAAGACCTGGAAAGCATGCCGCTCTTTTGAAACATGCCTCCATTACACAGACATGTTTCCAGCATCCATTTTTAGAAGCACTTTAATCAAGCTATTTATATATAGTGTTGTTACAGATGTGTTTCCAGTTCTGTTCTGTTACCCAAATTTCCGTTAAATAATTCTGGAAAAGTTAAGAGTAACTTCTTGTTAATTGCTGCGATCGACCTTTTGGGTCATAGTTCTTTAATTAGCTTTGATTCTAACAAAACTTCAGTGGATACTTGAGTTTAACCCTATGTTTGACTTCAATCTCAAATACGCAAATTAGCTAGTTATGCTGGCAATTTAAAACAAACACGTGACTAAAACAAACCAAACATACTGGTCCATAACGATTTTTAAAACTGGACAAATATATGGGGAACAATTACAAAATGACTAATTATGAGTATACGTAAAAAAAAAATCTTTAAAGGTTTGTTTGGATGATTTCACTGACCCAAAACTGCACATTAAATGACAAATGTAATTAATTGAATGCTTCATAAAGAAATAAAAAGTTAGTGGTAGCCAATAAGGTTAATCTGCAAGTTAACAGTCGGCTAGTCGGTCTGTCACTCAGAAGCACGACGTACCCAAGGCTCAGTAATCAACAAACAGCCTGACGGCAGATTCAGCGTGGGCACCAACCTAAAAAGCTGCTGAAATCACAGGGGCACAGGGGAGGGTGCAAGCAGTGACCAAAGATCACTTGTTAAACATAGCCCTTGGGTGTGTGTGTGTGTGATATATATATATATATATATAAATAAAATAACCGGGCCTTGAAAATAAACCAAGAAAAAATGCATTAATGCCTGTGTGCCTGCAGAGAGCCGGGGCCCGGCGGCGGCCCTCATCAATAACAGCCCAGGATGTTGCTGGAGGAGCTGAAAAACATGCCGGTGGCTTGTGAAGTGTAGGTCGGGGGGGGCTGGGGGGGCCGTGGCGCAGGCCTTAGTTTTGGGGGTGGGAGGGAAGCAGAGAGGCACAGCCCGGTCACTTCCTCTCCCTGACAGCAGGCTGCAGACTCTTGGCCTTTGTTTCAATAGCTCTTGAAGAACAAAGGCACTCCCAAATAATCAATCAATTTGTCTATTTTTTTTTATTCCTCTGTTTTTTTTTTTTTTTTTTTTTAAGGCTCACATTTCAGCAGCAGACTCTGGCCTCTTCCCTTACATACAAAAATCTGAGCGGATTCATTTACTTCCCACGTTTCGCCGTTTTATTGTGACACCTCTTATGAACTCGAGACGCGATTCCTGCAGTTAAGGAAGCCAGGCGCCCTTTTCGTCTGTAACATTCCCATTAGAACAATCGACGACGCTAAATTCCTCCTCTTATTTATACGATAACTCACTTAGCAGATGCATTTACATTTCATATGCATGTACAGTTTTTTTTGTTGAAAAAAGAGGGTTGGTCAGTCCCTGGATTCCTTTGCTCATGGAAATCACTCTGCCCTCCTTGGGCACGTGAACTGGTGACCTTCCGATCAGAGGCACGGCCTCCTAACCTGCTGAGCCACACACCCACTCCCACTTGTATAGCTCTGGATCATCATGTTTGTGCCATTAAAAGGGACACAAATAACTTCTTTGTAGCCATGGCGATTTAAAGGGCATCTTCTCAAGATGCTCAAGGAGACCATGTGATGCATCTTTGGATGCATTTCCGGCACACAGAACTGAAAAAGGATGAATTCATTCTATGATGAGAAAACAGAGGGTTTCTTTACCAAAAGTGCTTGTGATGTTTTCCACTGAAGCTTTAAGGCACTAGCTTCATTAAGCTTCAGTGCCAACGAGGCAGTGTGCCCCCACACGCAGACACACGCAACACCACACTGTGCCTGCAAATGTGACGCATCCCACAGCAGAGCAGTGACCGTGACTGAGAAGACTGAGGTTCGACAGCATCATACCTCAGGCGACCCGGTCATGTTGACTACAATGAGCTGTGGAGACTTCATGGAGATCTGTCCCAGCTGCTTGAGCGGGACTTTGCCATTCTTCGTGGACACCATGATGTGGTCTAGAGCGCCTGAGTAGGAAGGGAAAGCAGCTTGTGATTGGACGTCACTAGGAACAGAGTCTGAACACAATCAGACCCTCTGCCACAGTTCAGGCCTGGTTTCTGTCATGCTTTCATTACCTATGGATTGAATTTGCTAAGGATCACTTAAGTCCCCTTGGTAAGCATGATTTTAGCTAGGGCTGAACGATTGATCGATTTCAAATTGATATCAAGATTTGAAACAATGTGATTAGCACATGGCAAAAGCTGCAATTTAGGGTATGCACTATAGAGGACGTCTGACCCAGGGTTTAAAACTGTCGTGAGAATAGGTTTAAAAACTCTTCCTTGTGTGACAGTCATTCTCACCAATCAGAAGTGCTGTGCTCCTCATGTGACAGTCATGCTCACCAATCAGAAGTGTACGTGTACGTCCACAAAAAACAGACACGTGAAACCCAAGGGAAACACATTTGTGGTGTGAAAAAATATTGATTGTGCTACTGAGCTATAAGTGAATAATATGTGTGTTTGCTGGTCAGAGATTGTTCACAGAAAGGTCCTATTATTAGGGGTCCAAGCAGCGTCAACGTAACAGTCACAGCTTTTGTGATAATTGTTTTATGTTTGATTGTTGCTACTAATTTCAATTTAAAACGTAATAAATACATGTTGGAAGCAATATCTTCATACCAAATCAATGCTTGTCCTTGCATTCAAATTTCCAGGAGTTCATATTTTGATGGGATCTCATGCGGTGACTACGTCATGTTTTAAATCTATCACACAGTGAATATTGAACTGTAGCTTGACTTGGAAAAAAAAAATTATATTGCAAATCAAATCGCAGTCGCAATATTTGACAGAAAAATCGTGATATTTTCCCCAAATCGTTCAGCCCTATTTTGAGCTATTACACTTACTTGAGGTACAAAATAGAATTTGGCCTTTTATCTTTTTCCTTGAATATTATGGGATATACAGGTGTTGATCTGGCCAGCAGGTTAGCTTGTGATCCCAGTGCCCCAGTGCAGTGACGGGGACACTGCGCTGTTCAAATGGTGCCGTCCTTCGGATGAGACGTAAAACTGAGGTCCTGACTCTCTGTGGACATAAAAGATCCCTGGACATCTTTCCAAAGAGTAAGGGTGGTACCCAGATGGCCTGGATAAAACTTCCCACTGTGGCCCTATCCAATCTGGCCTCCTATTCATCCCCTATATCTAACTGATGAATTCTCCCCTGCCCCTTCACCACCTTAGCTACTGTGCGGTGGGCAAACTTATGCAGAATGGCTGCTGTCACATTGTCCAGGTGGGGGCTACACTGTGGGGGTGTTGAAATGGCTCCCCATTGGTTCTGGTAAGTGCTTTGGGCATCTTGAAAAATGCTATATGTCAGGGAGTGGGTAAGTGAGACAGACAGGCAGGCAGGCAGCCAGATAGACAGAGAGGCAGCCAGATAGGCAGGCAGGCAGACAGACAGGCAGGCAAACAGACAGGCAGCCAGACATGCAGACACACAGGCAGGAAGGCAGACAGACAGGGAGGCAGGTGCGCAGACAGGCAGGCAGGTAGACAGGCAGGTAGACGGACAGGCAGGCTGACAGACTTGCAGGCAGACAGACAGGGAGACAGGCAGGCAGACAGACAGAAAGGCAGGTAGGCAGACAGGCAGAGAGACAGAGAGGCAGGCAGACAGACAGAGAGACAGAGAGACAGGCAGACACGGAGCCAGACATGCAGACAGGCAGGCAGGAAGGCAGGCACACAGAGAGGCAGACAGGCAGGCTAACAGACAGAGAGACAGGCAGGCAGACAGACAGAGACAGACAGACAGGCAGACCACAATAACCATTTATCTATTGCAGGGTCACAGTGAGGCTCCACACAGAGAGCCCCACCACTGCCACAGGGACCAAATCTCCTCAGTGCAACAGCCTTTAGACAGGATTTCAGAATGAACCTTTCATGCAAAGCATGATGTTTATCGGCACATTTTACATGATCATTTTTAAAACAGCAGTTACAAGCGATTTAAACACAACACACTCCAGGCTATAGGAAGCAGGCACCTACCCCGATGTCTTTCACTAGCCTCAGACATCTGCTACCACTTGCAAAGGGCACCATAATGATTCCCCAACAGCAGAGTGAGGGGAATCGGCATGGAAGTTATTAATGAAAGGGCATGGCCCCGGTCAGGGCGTGACCCGCACTCGCCGATCCTCAGATAACACTTCACTGTACCGCCCGAGGCTGAGAGTCACACCAAGGCAAGAGTGGGGGCTTCTGGGGCTGCCAAACCACGGCAGGACTTTTTAAGGCCCGCTGTTAAACTTGGGGGCGTGGTTATTCTTGGTAAACCCTAACCCGACCCGTAACCCTGAGGAAGACATCAAGGGCAGCGGGGAGAGCAATGGGCTGGAAGCCGAGTCCCATCTAGTCCTTCCTCAAGCGGCAGATGATTCTGAAGGGGCCCTGCAGGGTCCTTTTTTTGGGAGCCAGGAACATCTGTCACGTTCCCATCACAGGAGCTCGATCGGATTGTAGCTCCTTGGAGGCAGTTCTGGACCATTTTTCTACTTTTTGCTTGACTACTTGAAGTACTGGGCGGGGCTCATAGTGATGAGCTTTGCTGATTGGCTGACCACTGGCGCCAACTTGGAAATTTATGCGGAAATATGGGGGAAAGAAATAGACGTTGAGAAGATTAAATTACTTTTTACATTATTTTCTATTGTAAATGAAGTATAAATAAAATCCAATTGTTCTGCATTTTCGGGTCACGTAATCGATCCCCCAGTAACTAACAAAATGATTTATATACCTTCCATTGTTTTGGGGTGGCACCATAGTTTTGTATGAAATTACGCGTGAATCTTAATCTATGAACTTGTTACATGCCCCATGTTTGTTTAGCATAAATGTCCCAGTTCCTGTTCTGCGGTGGAAGATTGGCACACAAAAGCAGCCAGGAACCGCAAAAGTTCCCGGTGAAAATGCCCCAGGAACTGAGAACCATGCTCCGGAACTTCGGTGGGAAAGCGCTATGAGGAACCACATGGTCCGAAAATGAACCCCAGAGCTGGGTCACTACAGCGCCACCTTTCCCATGACTTAGGACAGTGCAAGCAAGCCAGGAAAGACACTCGGACCAGACAAGCAGACCATCACTCTGCTAATAAAAGGTCATCTGAGTCATCGGCGTTTCGGTATGGTGTACCTCTGCATGCTGGACGACAGCTCTCCGGCGGAGTACACGGCGCAGTGCCTTTGACACAGATTCCTAACCCCCCCCCCCCCCCCCCCCCCACTTATGAAAGCTGGAAAGGTTCAGATTTCTAGCCGTGTTGACATCCTTTGGTCTTTGTCTCTCTCAATTAAGTGCCAGATCTAATGTGAAATGATCGGTTGGGCATTCCTCAATTGCGTGCATAAATATGTATTTCTGGGATAGGCCGCGTTAGATGCACTCGCGCATTAGCATAAATCATTGCCGCTACTGGGAAACGTCCCAATAACCACACTTGAGCACAAAAACAGCAACAGCACTTGAAAAACAAAGAAGGATAAACTGCATCTTATCTTCTTCCTCCGCCATGAATAAAGCTGCATCAGGCTGCACCATTACTGGCGTGGAACAGAATCTGAGGAGGCGTTAACAGCCGCACACGATTTCCAACATGAGGTCCAACGCTTGCACCATAGAGCACCCGGAGATTCTCCTGCAAGGGGCTTCCCTGTATCTGGCTTTAGGCGATCTGCCATGCTGTCATTTTCACATGCAGATGCTCCACGTTCTGCAATGGTTGGACTTTGCGATGGCGTGATAGTGATGCTCATTTGGGAGCCATGCAAACTTTGAATTTCCATCTGTTCCCGGGCTAGCGATACTAATGCCAGGACGATGGCAGCCAGTTTCTGTAGCGATCGAGAGCGTTTAACAACGTATTGCACAGTATGTGTCGCTGTTTAACAAAACCGCATTAAGTCTACTAAACACACAGTTGTGTCATATCATATCAGACTTACGATATTTTCATCTTTTGATGGGTTCATCACAACATAACCCCATCGTACGCCGAGGAGCACCTGTGCTACTACCTGCCCATTATATGCTACAACTATAACGTCACATTGGCATTCGTGTTGATTCTAAGCCAGTCTGACTCTGTCATCATATCGTTTGCACAATGAGTGCACCCATGCATTTTAAATGGCCGCCTATCCAAATAGGAAGCCTATTCTAGGAAGCCTGGGGGATGAGCACTGCCAGCTCGCCAAAAGACACAGGCGTGCGGCTACAATCCCACCAGCTGAGCCCCCTTAGATGGCCGCTGAATACACTTCCTCACTAGTAACACATGTGCCTTGGTCCGGCTTGTAACAGGATGGGCACCGGCCTTCCCTACTGGCGCAGGGGCACACCGCAGGGACACACCGCAGGGACACACCGCAGGGACACACCGCAGGGGCACACCGCAGGGGCACACCGCAGGGGCACACCGCAGGGGCACACTGACGCTCAGCTTCCTGGTGCTCACCCTCAACTGGGAGAGAAATGGCAGGTCTGGCCTTCATTTCCAAGCAACCCACCTTGCACACCCACTAGCCCTCTGCACCATTCACAGATACAGACAGTGGAGATCCCATGACGGAGGGAAAATATGCCACGCAGAGGTGGCATGTAAGGCGACCGTACCAAGCCCAAGGCTACCCAACCTCTACCACATTACAAGCTACTTTACTTATAAAATACCCAGGTGTGGATAAAATGTCACTTTCAGCCTGGTTTAGCCATCACGCCGTTCAGTACCTTGCATTTATTAGAGAATAAAAAGGTGCTAGTTATATTTAGTGCAAAGAGAGGAGACTTAACATGCAAATGGTCCCACACCCTTCTGCATTTTGGGACAACGGCCCATCAATCTGTATACCCTGAGAAGGATTCTGGTCTCTGTGACCATACCATTTGGCATTTTAAGAAGGAGATTTGATTGCCACTGTATGCTACAAGTACAATGAAACACAATATGTAGCTCTCTGAGTGATATTAAAAACGCAGAATATAAGATATGGATACACATGTGTGTGAATAGTTATGTGAATCAAAGTAAATACAGCATTAATTACACAGGTGTGGGGTAGGGAGCCCTGATGCGGGACTGCAGCTATACCATCCATATCAGGGGCAAACACAGAGCTGTGCTATAGGTTGTATAGTGAGTGTGTGGGGTAGGGAGCCCTGATGCGGGACTGCAGCTATACCATCCATATCAGGGGCAAACACAGAGCTGTGCTATAG
>JAODKM010000108.1:15920010-15932660 GCA_026780845.1 Petrocephalus sullivani
TGTTTTTCTTTCTTGCCTTTAACAAATCACTGCAGAACCCCCCATCTCAGGTGCAAAGGCCAACCGGAAAATATATGGGGTGGTGTCCCCCCCTAGCATGAAAGCAAACAAAAGACGGGACCCCCCCCCCCCCCAGCCGCACTAACCTCAGCGCAGTAGGATGGAAATAAAGACGGTTGGGGAGAACATGCAGTGACTATCATGACCAGTAGATGGCGCTGCTGGTACCTTAGAGAATACGACCGTCCCGTGAATGGGGCTGAGGCAGGACCATATAAACAGCTGATCGCAGCCCTTTCTTCCTGGGCAATAGCAACATTCCCAAAAGAACTGCACCTTTCACAGTCCATGGGTGTGAACAAAGAGGAGAGCGTCCAGCAGAAAGAGACACCCTCTCTCTCCAAAGCCAACTTCCAAGAAAAGACGTGCGAAGAGAAAGATGCGTCGGGCGTGCAGGTGGACCCGAGGTGCTGGCTTAGCGTCGAGGCGTGAGGTCAAAGCCTAGTCAAAACACGGCCTCCCTCCACGCTGACGCGGCGAGAGGTGCAGAAAGGAATCCGGGAGGCCTGTTTACATTCTGCCGTTCACAACTGTATCAACGCTATCTCTAAAAGCTACAACTGAGCCGCCATCCGTCGCTCTACAAACACATCCACATTGAGATTTCATCGCGATCCACCTGACGTCCCAGTCACAGAGATGGGGGTTTATTTTCCGAAAGATGAAATGCATTCAGGCTCAGCTGAAGCAAACGGCGCCGTGGGCCACGGGTCTGGATAGAGAGCCCCGCCCTCACCTCGGAGGCGAAGCAGAAAACAACCGTGCAGGTGTTAAGTACGATATTTCGTCTGAGACACATGGAGGATGGACAGCTGGTCAGCCATGATACCATCTCACGAGAGATCTGTTTGTGCGCTCGGAGGCAGCCGTTTGCCATAAAAATATCACAGGCTACGTATCACCATTTGCATCTGCTATTCAGAGTTTGTTGATGTTGCCAAACCATTTTTGGATGTAATATTACGGGCATTTTCACAATAACACTGTATTCTGAATGGGGGAGATTCCACGGTAATAACCAGTATGCTATTTTTAAATCGTAATGAAAGCATGAAAAACAGTATGGGTACACAATCGCTTTGGCTGTCTGCCCACCATTCGCATCAAATCCCAAAATCTTTCTTACTGGTGATAATTAAATGATGTTAGTAAATGCTGTACTGGATCAAATCAGCTTCATAACTCCATTTCATAAATCCTTCATAAATCCATTACAGTGACAACCTCACTGTTGCCAGAATTCTGGAGAAATCCATGGTACAAAATAGACAAAGCACTAGAGAGGAGACTAACTGTGCAGTATTTGGATTTTAGATCATATTACATTTCTGTTAATATTGCAGGGAGACTACTGGCCAGTTACTTTCAGTTGCATTTTATATCGTAGATTAGATATTGTGATTTATTAACAACTAAATCCATTTATACTGCACCTAATCCACACAGAACAGTAAGACAGATGGATGGATGGATGTATGGGTAGATAGATAATCTTATGTGGGTATAAAAAAAAGGAGGAACGAAGGAAATCCTGAAGCCCCCCCATTTCCATAGACGAATACACTAATTATCCCTAATTTGTTGATTTTTACAAACTTAGATGGAAGCCATCTGACATTTTCATGGAGATCAGCACCTACAAAGTGACAACCATGCCATTCTGAAGCATTTCATATCATGAGTGCTACAGCAGGATTCAGCCACGTTACCCCCCATACTCGCAGTTCCAGGTCGCGGTTCGGTTCGCATTTGCGCATCCAGAATAGGTTTCCGAGTGGCGCCTTCACAGTATGAAGTAACACCAGGTGAGAAGTGATGCATTTCCTCATATTTATCCTCACCTTTTTACACTGAAGTTTAGCGGCGTAAATGTAAAATGGCATGTATTAAAGTCATTGTTTTTCATGAATTTTAATTATGAATATTTAATTTTCGGCTTCAAAACACACTTGCATCTCCAGCGTTTTATGCCATTCAAATTTGATGTTAGTTTATGTACAAGTCTGAGCTTTCCATGCTTTGAACCTGCTAGAGGAGAACGGAGGACCACACTCGTTTGTGATGCTATCAAAATTTCCGTCCATCTTCAAACCACATATCCTGGTGAGGGTCAGGCGGAACCTGGCAGCACATAACGCAGAAACGTACGCACATGCACACACTCAAAGATCTTATTGAGACATTAATTGGGCGGAGGTGTGAGATAACAGTGCAGCCCACTGAGTCACTATATTCTATAGCCAAGTATCTCGCAAAAAGGTGAATCAGACGATCACATGATTAATGAGAAGCCTGAACCATGTAATCGCTATCCTGGTGCAGACCCTCTTTTATTTTTATTATTTCATTGAAATTGCATTGGGATTACAGATTCCATTCAAGTCTGCGTATTGACTGAAGAGACTCTCTTTAATGCATATCTGCATAAAAGCATAAAAAGGCTTGAGTATTGAGATCAGAACAGCACATTTTCAGATGTGAGGTCTGAAAATGAAAAAAAGATCATTAAAAAAAAAGAATCATATTTAAATCAATATTTCATATTTATCTTTCACCATTTGTGGCCATAAAGAAAACATGGTTGCATGCGCATGCAAAACTGTGCGTTGTACATCAGCTGACCACCTGAGCCATAGCGCACTTTGTGACACTGATGTGAAAGGTGCTGTATAAAAATAAAGTGAACTGAACTCTAAAGTTGACCAAATAGGCTATTTTGCTCACCTGAAGTTTGAAACATTACATTTGGAAAAGCTAAATGACAACCAGAAAAAGTGATTCCCGGGAGGCACCGATGGGGAAACGCGAATCAATCAGCCGAAATTCTCAGGACCACACGGAAATGATGGTCCAGCTGAAAGACTAATTTGATTCAATTGGATGCTGGACTCAAAAAGTCAAGATTCTCGCAGCTGTCCCAATATCCTGGCCAATTAGAACTCCAACAGAGTTCAAGACAGCGTATCACGTGTGATGGACAGGCAAGGACTTACAGGGGGAGCGAGAGCTCAAAACAGGGGGGTCCACAGAGCTTCCAGAGGAGACAGCCAGCCAGATGTAGTCATTCTATTGCAGCAACAATGTGAGGAAATCTGGCAAGAAAAAAGCTCCTATTTTCAGTGTTAATCAAACGTTCATAGGAGTACATTCCACTGACAAGTACCTTGTACGGGCAGTAATTCTGAGGCTACAGCTGTTATGGTGTAATATCTTAATACCGAGACTGGTTACTCTACTACTAGAGAATTTAAATCAAAGGAAAGTGTTCTAGAAAGAAACAGAGGCACACACTGGGAGACCAGAATGAAAAGCTAATGTTCATAGCATCCAAAATGCCCCAGCTGAGTGCTCATAATGATAGGCATCCGAGTCTCCTCTGGGACTGATTTACATAAACACGTTCATCCCTCTGACTACCGCTTGCTATTTATAAACGTGTGAAACCTGCTCTTCACCAGACGTTTTTGAAAAATTTCTGCTCAACTATCTGGACAGTACTTGTAGGAACGTAGGAAGCAAACCAGAGATAAACGGAGAGGTCATTTTTAAGCAAACCTGCTTATTAATGCAAACTGCCTGTTCTTCCAAACTAAACGCAACTGCAAACGTTATAACTCAATACAGCAACGGCATGCAGAAAGGGAGTGCTGAACACACAGCTCGTCAATATTCGCAATTGTTCTGGAGATGAACTGAGCACTGCACAGGGTTATCTAATAAAGGGTTAGCAGTGGCCACTGACTGCAGACTCTGCAAACTGTTCCGGGAGCTGTTGAGCAGTCCATAATTTCTCTTATAGAAAA
Organism: Petrocephalus sullivani; assembly: GCA_026780845.1. Lineage (NCBI taxonomy): Eukaryota > Metazoa > Chordata > Actinopteri > Osteoglossiformes > Mormyridae > Petrocephalus > Petrocephalus sullivani. Next base: position 15,923,874 of record JAODKM010000108.1, read on the forward strand.
TCACCTCCTCAATCTCTAAGAGTACGACAGAGCTCATCCGTTTTAACTGAGGGATGAGCTGCTTCAGGAGAACACCGATTCTGCTCAGAAATTACACAAGACTCAAAAGAAGCAGCACAGTAAATGGGAGGTCTCAATATGCTCTAATCTCAGTACATCTGATCCATGACATAACAGCAGCCCGCCTCTTTCAGAAACACCTTTTGAAGTCACCAAGAAATTTGTAGTATTTATATGATGGATGTGCAAGGATGTAAAAGAATTGAAAGGGGTTTCAGAAACAAAGCAGACTACTTTGAAGACTTTGCTGTGGAGGCAGTGTGGAAGGTCTTAGCAACCACACACACAAAGGCACTTTCACAGCACCTGAGCTTTTTTCTGGAACCAGAAACTTTTTTCATGTTCACACTGCAGGAACTCAGCCCAATTGCAGTACCGTGGAGGCAGTTCTAGAACTGTTTAGTACCTACTAGTAATAGTATATTAGTCACCTAGTACTTTTCGTTTAAATACAAGCTACTTGGGTTATTTTTATAACCCAATTACCTACTTATAGCATCAATTAATACATCTTTTGCTTGCGCCTTGATATTACTGCATGGGAAAAATCAATTGATGACCAACAAACTTTTATTTAATGTTGAGTGAGTTGGTGTTAACACTTGCCAGAGCTTATTACTGCGATTAATGTAAAATTAAAAAGTGATTTGCTGGCCAGATTTAACATATATGGTCATGTAAGTAAAATATGAATAAAAGGTTGGGTTCCATTTTCATCATGATGCCCCCCCCCCCAAACAACTAACAAATAACTAACAAAACAACTCATTTAGCCCTGCTGTTTTGGTGCAGTGATGTCGTCTCATATGAAATTATGTGGTTTACCCTAAGAGCCTTCTGCTCCTCCTATGCTCATTTAGCATGAAGCCCCCAGTCCTGGGTGTGTGGAGTGTAGGCGACACACGAAACTGTCCAGAAGCTACAAAAGTTCCACATTGAGACAGCCCATGGACTTGTACACCGGGACCAGGTTCAGGAACTTCGTTGTAAAAGATCTTTGTAATTGTTTTGAAGGAACCATTCAAAGACTAGCAACAAAGGCTAGACAGCGACATTCTTATCAGGAGCAGACACCACATCAGCTTTACCTCTGCCAAGGAAAATACCACGACCGTTGAGTGTTTAACAAGCCAAAGATTTTTAGGTCACTTCAGTCATGCATAAATTCTATCAAGGACACGGACTCTTCATTATTTCCAACAATTTACAAGAACACGTCTTAGCATGCCAGTGTTTCTGCTGAGCATATGATAGTAAGGAACCATTCACGGTTAAAGGGGATGCCTTGCCTTAGACTAATGGAATAAACTACTAGGTCACAGTTCTCCAACTAAATTTACACTGTAATTTACAGCATCTGATGGAGCCTTCAAGATCAATTACTAGATGTCCTGATCAAATAGTTCTGAATATGGGAGACACTAGGCTTGGGCAGCAGCTAATTTTTCATACTGGCATACAGTGCCTTGCAAAAGTATTCACCCCCCTTGGCATTCTCTCTATCATGTTCCCTTACAACCTGAAATTTAAAAGGAATTTTGGGGGGGGGGTGTATCTAATGATTTATACAACACAATTACAACACAACACAATTTTTTATTGTAAAACAAACAAGAACTATGACAAAAAAAGAGAACCTGAGCGTGCATAACTACTCACCCCCTCCCAGAGTCAATACTTTGTACAGCCACCGTTTGCAGCAATTACAGCGTTCAGGTAGATCTCCACAAGCTTGGCACATCTAGACACTGGTGTTTTGGCCAATTCTTCATGGCCAAACTGCGCCAGCTCTAGTTGGATGGGCGCCGCTTGTGTGCAGCAATCTTTAAATCATACCGGAGATTCTCAATTGGACTGAGGTCTGGGCTTTGACTGGGCCATTCCAGGACATTTACCTGTTCTCTTTAGTCCACTGGAGTGTTGCTTTAGCAGTGTGTTTAGGGTCATTGACACGACTGTCACTGCCTGACCTGCGACCGCATGCAGTCGGCTTCACACGTGCTGCACATACTGTAACAGTTTACGGCGCATTCATGGTGCATTTTGTTTCTGCGGCATTACCCTATGCATGCGTGTTATTGCCTTTTTTAAGTGCGGCTCCAGCCAGCACATGCTGCATTACAATACATTGCCTCAATACAGTATCTCCGTATCAGTTTCACGAATAGAGGAATGTCTGTATTTCTAAGGCAATACCTTTGGGATTTCTAAATACTGGGGTATGCCAACTCAAAAATCCAGTTCTCCATTATCTAAATCCATCGCTTACATTATTCAGTTCTTTAGTTAGGGGGCCTGAAAAGGGGTCAACTTGGACCACCACTGTCTCCAGACTCAACCTTCATTTGTCTCGGCATATCCCTCAACGGTGTACACTCACAGAAAGTTTCGCTAGAAATAAAAAGGCCGAAATGGCCATATTTTTCCAATTAATTTCCAATGAACTGACCCCTCATATAGATGCAGCAAGCCAATATACAGGACAAAGGGGTGACCTCATTTCTCCATAGGTGACATTAAAACAAACTGTACTTCAACTAGGTGGCTACATGACTGAGACAGCAGTACATCATGTGGGTGCTCAGAGACAGGGCATCTGACCTGAAGGTTACAGGTTCCGGTCCCAGCAGCACCCTGCTTCAGGATCAATATACTTCAGCTAAACGTTCTTCAGTGGAAACAAAGCTGCTCTAACTGGGAAAGCAAAAGTGATCTAAGTGCAGCGGAAGTTAATCCAGCCTGACCCATTTCAGCATTTACACGGCACTGTTCCAGGTTCCTTACTGCAACACAATACCTGAATTTGCCTTAAATACACAGATGGATATGTAGGGTACATTATGCAAGCAGCCACAATTTAGGGAATATCGTTATGATTATTATTATTAACAACAACAACAACAATAATGATGATGATATTATTATTAGGACGCAAAAAAATCAGTACTTGGGATCAGCTTTTCCAATCTATATGGTTAATAAAATTCAGAATATTCAATCTTCAAACATTCAGCACTCATCAAAAGCGTCATCAAAGTAATTTAACGTACTATCAGAATAAAAAAACAAAGACAAGGAACAGTGATAGTTATATATTGAATTAATACAAATGTATTATTTTTCATACAATTTTATGTTTTCCAGTACTGGGGAGTCATATGTATGATTGAACTGGAATTTAAATTATATTTTATTATATTTTTCTCTGAATGGCACTTAATAACACAGAACTGTACGGCCATTTTCCCACTTACAGATGTTAAAAAATATGTTGAAATGTTATTTAGTAAGAGGGGCATTTATTCCACTGAGTAGCACGTCCCCTTGTTCTGCGACATTTAATCAGCAAGGCGCTAACAGGTCGTACTTTCACCTTCACTCCCTAATTGCAGCTGAAATTAATTTCCTCCGTTCATCAAAAGCGTTCTGCTTAGTAATGCGGTAATGTAAGCTAAACTGTGACATGCCCGGCCCCCGCCCCCGCACCGAGCGCACCCCTGCTCGGCTGGACCTTCGGGGATCTGGGCACAATGTTCTTCAAATTAGCCACCCAGAGGGAGCGTGACACGAATTTCCATAACTCTGCAAATTGTTAGTAATCAAACCCAAACCTTCTTTTACTAAAAAGTGCCTCAGAGTTATGAAGGACGGGAAGTTTATTACCCTGCATTTTCGCAGAGGCAGCTGCACGCGGTAGATGCTCCTTTGTGACTCGGCTGCTGTATAAGAGAATGTTATTGATCCCAGGGGGACATTTGTGATTCTTCTATTAAATACGGGTCAGCGTTAATCAAGTGCAGCACACGTGTCTACAACTTTAGAGTAGTTTAGACGATAGTTTTGCTTACGGATGCCACGGACCCTACTTGACTTCTCAGTTTCCCATAATCCCACGCGCGACATTGTAGCGGAAGTCAAACCGCTTTCGCGATCCCGTGGAGGGACGTCCTCCAAAACAACCTTTACGCTACAAATTTTACCTTTACATTTCAGATGCCCACCGAGTTTTTCTTTTCCATTCGCACAATTATATAATAAATATATAGCATATCTAATATAACGGCAATTCCACAACATTCACAGAGTAATACCGTGTGTCATATAGCACAACGACCACTTCTCAGAAATATCCCAAGGGGTAACGGATGCACTTTAACTAAAATATATTAAAATTGCTACTTACACTGAGTGGATGATGCTATGCACGGAAGGGATAGTCGATGCACGTGTAAGGTAAATTGCAGGGTGAAACTGGATCAATTTCAGAATAAATGACGATGTCACCTTTTCGTTGTTGGAGGTTATCTTTATAAATACAAAATATATTCATTCATAAATGTACACTGCTGGACAAACTCAACATCGATATCCAACAGAGAGTTACTTATACACACTACACAAGTCCACACGCTTCGTGAACACCGCGAGTTTCTCAAATCTATACATTGTACGTCATCACACCGCGACGAAGACGTCGCCTAACATTGGCCAATCAACGGTCACTTTCTATGACAAAGTAGTGAAAACCTCATTAGTACGCGGCGGTGTTGATATTTTGTAGTTTGCGAAGAGCTGCTAGCTACCTAGCTGGGTAGCTGTAATTGATAATTCTTAATCGCCAAGCGTCAAACATTTCTGAATGTTGTTTTTGTGAAGTGATACTACACGGTGTACAAAAACGCGGTGAAAAGGCTGTCATCAAAGGGCGACTCTAAAGAAGACGGTAAACCTCACACGCCGCAAACGGGATAGTTAGATTAGCTAGGTAGCTATATTCGTGTTAAACGTCTATATCTTGTGGTATGGTTGAAATTGACCAAACCGGAAATAAGTTGTCTTAATAAACAACTTATTATCGGTTACAGGACACCCACTTAGTGGTTTATTTTATATCATTATTAAATGTAGCTGCCAAGCCATCTTGTTGGATTATCATAATCCGACGAACTTTATAATCATGAATATGGCGCACTGGGGCTATCAAATTCCTTCACTTGTGGCGGTTCTTCAGCTAACAGAATTCTTTGTGGTATAAAAAAGATAATCGTCTGATTTGTGTTTGAGATTTCCAGTGTTTCAGCTTGTTACAGTTACGGTTATTTTCGGCTTATTCGTTACTGATAATATCCAAGTATTAAATCAGATTGTCAAAAATAAATTTTAAAGTGAATAAACATCGTACATCTTAGCATTTAGACTGCATTAAAATCCGTGCTTAGAACTGTAAATAGCTGATCCAACTGTAAGGTTAAGAGTAAAGTAGCCGTCTTGTCTGTTTAGTGATCTGCGCATCGTACTAATTCATTTATTTTGAGAATGGCATTCATCGCCTTTGAACAAAACATCTCGACCCTATTATTATACCGTGCAAACGATTGTCTGGTTCACTGACTTCTTGTAAAGGGGTCTGAGTCAAACATGTCTTTTGATGGTATTTTTTCTGTTTTATATTTTTTTAAGAAGATCGGGTAAACTAATGATAAGGATACAAGAACTTGTGTCCAATGTTCAGCCAGTCATTGAGGATGTTGACATTTTTACAGTAGTTTAAAAACAGTGTTAAAGTGGTTGGTGGTATAGATGCCATCATCAGCACTGTTTCCTGTTGCAGTGTACACACTGGAGTTTGGTTCTGTCTCACTGCAGAAGCCCATGCAGTCAACAGCGGAGACGCTGGAGAATGCCTCCATACTGTCGGAGAGCTCGTCACAAGAGGGACATCGCCTGTGGATCGGCAACATCGACCCGAAAATCACAGAGTGAGGCCAACATTCCATCGCCTTTCTCCCGCGCTGACTTGTTGTTGTGACGCGCTGCCAGGATGATTGATTGGCTGTGTCCCCTTCGACTTTGGGAATGCGGCAGCACAGGCTGATAGAGAGCCAGTTAGGCATGGCACTGCTGTCCATTCTCTGCTTTCCTGGTGCGTTTACCGTCTTTAACATAACGGCCTGTAACTGTCATCACTGGGAAACTTTGAATTCTTTTTTTTTCTTTTGTGACTCTTGGGAGAAGTAAGTCTTGCTTGGGCCAGTACTACACAGATGGTTCCTTACCCAGCTCCTCTGTTTCCGTAAAATCTGGTACAATAAAAACAACAGCTAAGCCCACAGGCTGCTGATTGGTAAGATTAATTGGTCCACATGGAGGGAGTGTTTGTTGTGGTCTGCCGACTGCCGATCTCACTGAAGGCAACGCGCAGCTGTGCAGCCTGTACTTCAGAAGGTCATTATTCATCGGCATGTGCATTTAGTACCGAACTACAACGTTTTGGGGGCTAAAAAAAGACGGTAATTGAAGGCAGTGCTGAAATCTGAAGTACAATGTTTGTCTAATTTCTGTATTGAAGCTTGTTTTGATTCTTGATTTGAAAAATGGGTGGTGATGGAGGAAAAGGAAGAAACTGGTCTTTTAGTGATTGATAAAACACATTTTTTGGAGTGTATTACAGCAGGAAAAGCTCCGCAGATCACTAGCTAGTCCACTTTTTGAAAACTGCATTAATTAGTCCCCACCCCCCACCAGATGTACATGGGCCATGTCATTTGAAGCCTGCTCATGCTCGGTGGAGCGTTTTGTAGATGCCAGCCTGGTGTTTTCACACAGGGGTTTGGATGAGGCAGGGCCTGGCAGAGGGGAGGGGCTTAGGGAGGGCCTGGGCAGGCTTTATCACCCTGGGGTGCATTTCCCAAAAGCATAGTTGCTACCTACGTTAGTTTTAACCATGCAACTGAATGGGTCAGACTACGTAAGTTGCTAACGGGTGCTTTTGGGAAACGCAGCCCTGATTTTCAGCCTCTGACAGCTGCATTTGCCACATACTGGTGGTGTGCTGGTGCTCCAAAGGCTCCAGAGGCTCAGCCCTGTCGCCATTCAGCTTCGGGGGGGGGTCTGCTTTCCCTGCCAGTGTCATTGATCCTTCCCGTGTTATTCAAACCGGTGGCACCTGGCATCAGTAATGACTGGTGAAATGCGTGACTCGGCCTGCTAAGGGCGACAAAATGTACGCAGGTCGTAAGGATTCCAGCTTCTTTTTTCTGTAATTTCTGTAGATGCTGTTTTCTGTCAGGTTTATAAAGTCATATTTATTTATGTAAAACTCATTCAATTGAGGTTTAATTATGTTGGCTGTATTTGTATGAGTGTTTTTGGAAACCTAGACGTTATTTTTTTTATTAGACATCTATATGTATATGCAGGCCTGAAAATTTTTATCCTATCTAGAAATTTATGAAGGCTAGATCATGTGTGTTTCCTTTGCAAGTATTTAAAGTGGGAAGTAGGTTGTGCCTCGTAGAGGTAGATATTTCAGGTCCAGAAAGTAGAAATCCAGACCGAGATTTGCTTCCACTAGTGTTGCCACAATACCAACATTTTAAACTTAGGATGTGATGCTAAGAAAAGTGTTACAATTGATACTGAATATAATGTAACTCAGTAACAATGTATTTTAGTTGCAGTTTTTCTTTTTTTTTAATTCATGTTAGTATATCTTAAAAAAACCTTTTCAAGATGTGTCTCTCATGACTCTTTGTATTATGTTGTGTTTCAGTCCGTTAATTGCTTGGATATTTCGTGTTTGCCCTGTCCTGTGACGTACATCTTCACTTGGCAAAAAGCATTTCTATATGCCACTTTGGCTATATGCTTCATCGATTTAAGCACAGTGGTGAAAGATCTGACCCACCTTTAGTGTGAGAGCCGGCACTGGGGCTAGGCATACGCATAAGTAGCCTACGGGCCTCAGTGGTCAGAGCGATCCGGAAGTGCTGGCTACCATAAAAAGTGTGGATTGAAACTGTTTTGTACATGATGGAATCAATAATTTTGGTACTTTTGACAACACTAGTTTCAACCAACCAGTAGTCTGTGACTGTGACTTTTGTTTCAGCCAACCAGTTGAGTACAAATCTTGGTCTGGATCTTTGCTTTCTGGACTGATCTGTCCACCTCTGGGTCCCCCAGTAGGCTACCGAAGTATTTAGAGAGGAATCACTGCCACATGGTACTGCGGGAGGAGGTCATGCAAGGTTGTGTTATCTAAACTGCTGGCAGGTCTCCTAGTTGGCTTGGACGTGCATTGTGGAGGATTGCTCCTCGGCTTTCCACCAGGTTTATTTATTTATATTTTTGGCGGGATTAATGGCCCCCATGAGAATCCCACTAGGGTCTGTTTTAAAGCCAGAAGTGGTCTCTATACCAGTGCACTATCAATTCCTCTAATCTACACTGTTACAGGAAAAGCCCCTCCCCTTTCCATTAGATCCTGGAGGGGTGGAGTCTGGGAAAGTGAGGATCGTTCCCCGTAAAGAACTCCAGGGAGGCAAGGGGAAGACGGTGTACGTTACCCAGTACCGCACTTCTCCCATTCATACCTTTCCAGGATTAAAAATAACTGGGACCAAACAATGAAACTATCCTGACAATTTTTGTATGAGTTGTACAAGGCTATTCTCGGGCAGGCTAAATTGTCTCAGGAAAGAAAACAAGTTCACTGACTTATTTACTGAGGTTTTTTGGAGTAGTGAATGTCTTTCATTGACCTTTGTTGGCTCAGGAAAAGCAATATGTTTGCTAAACTTTATCGTTGGTGTTTGTGTGTGCTTATATACTCACCGGCCACTTTATTAGGTAAACCTTGCTAGTACCGGGGTTGGACCCCCTTTTGCCTTCAGAACTGCCTTAATCCTTCGTGGCATAGATTCAACAAGGTACTGGAAACATTCC
>JAODKM010000108.1:15942207-15961297 GCA_026780845.1 Petrocephalus sullivani
GCAGTCTTTAACAGAGTGGTGAGCATCTCCCCATCTTCACTGCACAGAGAGACTGCTTTTCTGTGGGGCTCTTTTTTTATATCCAATCATCTCATGAGCCTGCTGCCAGTTGATCTCATTAGTTGTGAGTTATTCAACCAGGTGTTTTGTTTTAACATTACACAACTTTTCCTGTCTTTAGTTGCCACTGTCCCAACTTTTTTGAAATGTGTTGCTGATATCAAATTCAAATTGGGCATAAACTTCATTGCATTCTGTTTTTATTTACATTTTACGCAGCATCCCAACTTTTTTGGAAACAGAGTTGTAGAAGACACCTGAAATATGGAAGAAAAAATATATATTCTTAATCATATATACATGACAGTGTGCTTTGTGCAAAGTTTATTTGAAGAGGTCTGGATACTTTTGGATCTCAGATTACATTGTTGGCAGAAGCCATTTTCCCTCCTTTATGGGATGGAAATTCATATACTGGTTATAGAAAAACATGAAAATGGAAAGACGTGGAAAAAAAGTGTCTGATTATTTCACATTGTGATGCATTGAATGCGTGGTGCCAGTCAATGGGAATGAATCATTTGGCCTGAGGATGTAAGTGTTTCGATCCAAGCATCATTAGAATGCATTTCCCTACAGCTCACAATTTACGTCCATTAACTACAATTACTTCTAGATTGTGCAAAAACAAAACAGCAGCCAAGTGAGTAATGAAACGTAAGTAATTAATTCTTTTATCCTTTATCTGTTTTCCACCATGTTAATTAATTAATTAATTAATTAGCTATAGGCTTTCTCATGGCAGTTCTTAGTTTTGGCTGTTTACCAGTCACCAAAGTTCTCATGTTAACATATAACCCAACTATCCATATTCTGACTGCTCATCCTGCTCAGGAACCTTATTATCACATAAAGCTCTGTGATAGTCTGCCTGCCTTTCTGCCTGCCTGTCTGTCTCTCTGCCTGTCTACCTACCTGACTGTCTCTGCCTGTCTGTTTGTCTGTCTGTCACTCTGCCTGCCTGCTTGCCTCCCTGTCTGTCTGCCTGCCTGTCCATCTCTCAGCCTGTCTACCTCCCTGCCTCCTTGTCTGTCTGACTGCCTGCCTGCCTGCAACCCTGTCTGCCTGCTTGTCTGTCTGTCTGCCTCCCTGCCTGTCTCTCCGCCTGTCTACCTGTCTGCCTGCCTTTCTGCCTGCCTGTCTGTCTCTCTGCCTGTCTACCTACCTGACTGTCTCTGCCTGTCTGTTTGTCTGTCTGTCACTCTGCCTGCCTGCTTGCCTCCCTGTTTGCCTGCCTGTCCATCTCTCTGCCTGTCTACCTGCCTGCCTGCCTGCCTGCAACCCTGTCTGCCTGCTTGTCTGTCTGTCTGCCTCCCTGCCTGTCTCTCCACCTGTCTACCTGTCTGCCTGCCTCTCTGTCTGCCTGTTTGTCTGTCTGTCTGCCTGTTTGCCTGCCTGCCTGTCTGTTTTTCTTTCTTTATTATATATTAAGAGGCTGTTTTTTTGTTTTGGTATAATTGTCATAATCATTTTCTACTTAAAACTGTCTTCATTTTAAGTGCATTAATGATCACTGATTTCCATCTTGTTAATATGTACTGTATAAAATATAACTATGCTTCTATAACAATAGTAGAATTATTTCAATGTAGCCATCATGACCTGCCTACCTTCAGTTGTATCACTCTCTAATTTTCCTTCTTGGGAGAAGCAGAATCAGTGGACCAAGGTGAACACCTCGCAGTCTAGTTAAGCCATCATCTTCTCCCAGTTTTCTTTGCTGGCTCTGTAATTCAACAGCATCATAGAAATCTTACTAGATCTCTCACAATGCTATTAACCCAGTTGTGTGCCTTGCTTATCAGTGCACGTGACAGTTATAGTGCTACCGCGTGTAGTGTAATTTCGGGTGACTGATCTTTTGTTCAAATGTTGTTGTCCACTGTGGAAAATGTCTCTATACTAGTCTTTTTCTGTCAAACAGTGCGGCAGTATTTTTTTCCCCAAATTTCGGTAATAATCTCGGCTCTTTAGGCGAGTTTTCCAGAGCCTCGCACTTGGGCGCACTGACTCGCCGCGTTCGGCGGCGCCCGAACCGCGGAGGCCCGCGGCCGCTGGCCTCCGCCTCCGGGACGGGAGCTGGGGAGCTGGGACCGCAACTATAGAACAGTCAGGTACCACTGCGTGACGTTTAATCGGGAAACGCTCGCATCATTTATAACAAGGGTCGTCTAATTGTAGGGTTATATCATTTTGGTTGGACTTTTGGTGTACCCCCTAGGATTTAAATTGGCTTTAACCCCCCCAATAAATAGACCCCGCCCAATATCAAACTCCCTCCTACGGCATTGCGTAAGAATATAGATCATGTCATAGATCATGACAGAGCGCAATTAACTCGTTCCTGTCGTACTGCAATGTTGGCTAAATATAAATAGTAGCCCAGGCATATGAGCGTCATATAAGCATGGTCTTATATTTGAATAGAGCCGAGACAACTTTAACATACAGCTTCATTGTCCCACAATATATCTAAAACCATACCGAGACAAATGTATGTCTGGCTTACGTTATATTTAATGCTAAGGTCTGACATTGGCTTTACTGTGTACTGAGCGACCGGGAGAGAATGCATTTGTCGTTGGTAGAGGCGAAATTTGTATTCTATGAGATTAAGCAGCATATAGATGAATTGCACGAACACTGTAAATTTTAACGTTTAATAGACTAAATCAATATAGAGAATTGTACAACTGCCTAGTACCCCATTTGCATCTAGAAGTAAATGAAATAGCCTAAATACCCACAGCATTCAAATGTTAATTCTGACTTTATATTTAAAATAATTATGCGCCTTTGAATGTTTTGTCCTGCTTTCTAATTTCTGCTATTAACAAAACTGATAACTCCAGTTATTAGCTAAATTGCTTAAATATTTGAATTTACTGACCCTCGTTCACCTCGCGGCCAGTTAATGTGCAAATTAGCGTGGGATATTTATGAATGAATAGGACGCATTTGTTATTTAAACATCCCATTACGGATCTGACAGAATGTTTGTGCTTTGATGTGCGTGTGTTATTTTCGCGGAAAATTAGCTGGTGGGTATAATACAATTAAAACAATAATTTAAGTACCTGTGGTTCTTTATCAAGACATCAGTCATTACTGAGAGGGATACATGTATTTACGCGCATTCATTTCTATTTATGAATATATAAGGCCCATATGGGTAAGCCTGTAAATAAAAAAATATATGTAGAAGATTTCTTTTTAAAATGATTATGCGTTCGCTTATTGTTGATGAAGAAATGTTGCTTCTCAAGACAAGAAAGAGACAATATTGTTTTTAATTTACATGACAATAATATATCAGCGTAAAACGCATTGTGGCTTTAATGCTACAAATGGACATTATATTTGCCTATAGTTCTGACATTTCTAATTCCCATTGGATTTATGTCGGCAGCATACGTCCATTGGAGACCAGAATGGCTTGTCATTATAAAAATGTAGCGAATAAAGCAAGAAGTAATTATTCTAGTGCCTTCATTTTATTGTAATTATAGTTGTAGAGAGTACAGATATTAATACATTTGGATTTTTAAATGTCTGCTTCAGTCATCCGAAATTACTATATTATTTTTAATACTTAATACTGATATTCAGAAACAACTCCAAGGTAACGACGTTTTGTAACGATTAGAAATAATATAAAGTATTCTTGTTATTATCATGTCACTATTTCATTAGAATACTGGAGGCCTTTAATGTTCCTGCCGTTTATATTCATACGCTAAGGATAGGTCCTACTTGATTAGAGATAACGTGACATAACTCGATGCCAGACACAGTCACAATCAGTTTTACCGCCAGTGGGTGGTAGATTAAGCTGAAGTCCGGTCAAATGGGTTTTCCGCAAGGCTGTCGAGTTATGGGCGATCACACCCGAGCGTAACAACTTCGTTTGTATTTAGATGTTACCAAGTACACTGTCTTGAAGGTTCAGGCACAAGCTGGTGGTCCACTTTTGATAACCTTCATAACCTCGAATGACTGCGGCTTCTTAGGTTCTGACAGACCTTAACGCTACTATATGATAAATGTTTGTTTTTATAATCAGTAAAGGTTTGTGGGGTTTCCAGATTAGCATCTGGAAATAACGTAAAAGTGCAAATAGGGAATACAGTACTTTAAAAATAATGACTGGAGATAGGACTGGCTTTTTTTGCACTACAGCATGTTTTTTTTTATTATAATGTATTTAACAATAACTGTGTATTGTTTTACTTTACATAGCGTAACTTTTAATGGTGAAACGTCAAAGAGTTTTAATATCATTCGAGCTTTGCATGTTTCATGGAACATAATACCTTAATTTAATTAATGAAATTATTAAATAATTATTATACACTTTCCAAAACAAATCTTTCAGTCAAGCTGTAGCAAATGTTCCACTGTTGTTTCTTCAAAAGCTACTCAAGAAAAGTGAAACCGATTTCTGATCGAGCCAAATTTTCTTTAAAATGATCTTATTCCATACTATTCGACATAACTTTCCCAAAGTCGGCACATTAGCCTACCGATTATATTTATCAGAAAATTTCCTGTATTTTATTCTTGGCTGCTGATGGGCCTTTTAGAACATATGGGATTTTGGGTGGCCAAGCCACAGTATTAGACTCCGTTTTAAATATTGCGTAACAATTTTTAATGCCATCCCCATAAAGTAGATATCTGAACTCAGAAGTAGATCAGCATTGTGTTTGCTGAAGTCAGTGATACCTATAACGTCTGATAAGATATTAGGCGACGTGTCAGTATTATCGGCGTATTTAGTTACTGCTAGTTCGGTTAAACAAACGATCGTTTGAAACGAGGCTGCCTTTCATATGCATGCGACTTACCTGTCGTCCATCAAATAAAGAGTGAATCCTCTATGTTGACATCTCTTATAAAAAGAAGTGGTCGCCGCATCCGTGCCTTTTGGAAGTTCGCAATACTTAATCAAGCTATTAAGTTACCGATTAAATTTTTACAAATGATTTCAATAATTTATAGGCTAGATTTGCCTACGTAACTGCCCTAACCCCCAAAAAAATCGTTTTAAGGATTTAAAATAAGTACAATATTTATTTTCCCACGTGTATTATAATATATACCCCATTTCGAATTTTGAATACTAAAGATATAAGCAGTCATCATTGTAGCCCATATAATGCAATATTTTTCAATTATGATACATAAATTACTGGCGCATATTAATAAAAAGCTCTTCGGTGCGCGTCATCGAGCGCGCGGCTATTTCTGTCAGCCCCCCTTTATTTGACACATCTGTGCTACGCTGCAGCTTGCCAGTTGATACTTTATTTATTAAATCTTAAAAGATAAGAGCTGCATCAAGATTTAATGAGTGAAAAAGAACTAAATGTAAGTCAGCATTAATATATTCTATGATATAGTTGTAAGCTTTTTGAACTGCATGATTTCGTTATAAAATGTGCATGCTAACATGGACTGTGTCGGCGAACCGAGAGGCTCATTTCTTTACAACAGTGACAGCATGTTAGCACTTAAAACAAACAAAGCGGCGTATTAATGATGCAATTTATATGGATAATAATTCAATAGTCATAACAACCAATGTTTTTATTACGCCAGGCCCCGACCTAAATGCACACGATAAAGAGACGAAGCAGCTTTACTTTTAGAATTCAAGATGTTCCAGTGACCATGTGCAACAAGTGCAGTGGATAGCTTATTCGCTCTGCCACACCCATGCAGTGCGAAGACCAACAAGAGGAATCGCAATAGTGCGATTAAATAGCATGTAAGACTAAGTGAGGACACTTCACATAAGCTGCATGTGCAGGTAATGTGTGAGTAGTCAGGATTCAGCTGGGCATGATGCGGATTTCTCCGGGGGAAGGCACTGTTGTTGAATGTGGTAGTCAGCGGTCTGATGCTCGTAAGTCCTAGCGGACTTCAGGGGAGACAGCGGCTCTTGGCGGAGGGTACTTGGTGCTTCGCTGTGGCGGCGGCCAGTTTTCTCGCAATAACTGTCAGCTGGTAACTAAGAATGTACAAAATATTAGATCATTATTGTACACATCAATAATAATTTAACTTGTATTTATAGTATGCTCCGTTTCTTTAATACTGATGGCATTCATCTAAACAGCCATTATTTCCAATAGCCGAGATATTTGTTTTGGTTTTGCATCTATATAAATATTACTTATGAATTTTATTCAGTGAGGTCTGACTTGGTTTAGTTTAATTCCTTCTAAGTTTAACAGATTTGTCTACATCTTGATTTATGACGGCTGCCATCATATTTCATATATTTGCCTGATGCAATAAGCTATTACTAGAAGTTGCATAAAAGACATATGTGGAATTAACGAAGGACTGTAACTATTCGCTGTTGTTTTTGCTCTCGGAATTCACGAAATATGTTTTCAACGGCTTGTGTCAGTTCATTTAGACCCGCTGAGAATACATGACGGGCTGTTAGATTGCCACAGAAAAACATCCTGAAGCCTACCTAAAAGTTATCTATAAAGAATTTCCATAAGACGAAATTCATTCTCGTGACTCTATACTCATAAACCCTACCCTCCTCACCTATGTCAGAAAATACCCTCCCCCACCCTTGGAGGAGCGCACAAGTAAACTTTCACTCCAGACGTGGAGAGAAGGTGCTACGCACGGGCTGCCTGGCGCTCTCCAGGAGATTGAGAGCAGACCTGCCAGCCCCTCGACTTCACCTATTTCCTGTAGTCAGCAATCCCATCCCAAAAGGGAAAAAAGTGGAAGGAAGAATTTTACAAACTGTTCTAAATAAGGCGCTCTGAAAAACAATCCCTACTTGGCCGCCTGCTGTCCACCCCATCCGAGCTTCACAGTTTATGCTTCGGTTACCGCGGCTCTGGAAGCTACGGCCGCGCTTTCATGAGAGGAAAGACGCATTCCGGGCTCCTCGCTACCCTGGTGTGTCCGGAGGACTATGACATGAAGGATACAACTACGGCTTATCTTTTCAATTAAGAGTTAAATCATTACTTCTCTGCGCTTAACTCGAAGAGCCCCGGGCTTCTACCTTTGGCCGTTTGTAGACTGGCGTCATTTGGGGGTGTTTTTTCATGTATTGGAAAAATGAAGTTTTGGCCCCTCTTCCAGAGGGAAATCAATTTTTATCCAAAGGAATACCCACGAAAGAGGTAACGGCGCTGGTATTTTATGCTAATGCGTATCTGTGTAGTCCGATGTTCCGTGTTTAAAATGGCCATAGGGAATGCAGAGAGGTTTGCGTAGTGTGTCAGCCGATATCCGTAAACAAAATGCCAGTTTTGTTTTCTAAAGCTCAACATGTCTGAGATTGCCTGTAAACGTAATAAATAATACAGGTTCGTGACGTAAATACAAACGCACTCTTGGATACTGTCACCCGGAGGGATGTATGTACGTGTTGCGTTTTTTATTTTATTTCGTGCCATAAGCGTAACTCTCGTCTATGCGCAGGGATCAGCTGCGACCTCTGCAGACTATCCTTTATGAATAGTGTGATTTGCAGTCCATCCTCTTCACATCCCAATTCTGCTTAGAAAATTCGATTTTAATTACTGCCATTAAAAATCAAATTTGCAATTCTTTGGGTGGCCCGATGCCTTTTCTGATTGACAGTTGAAATTGACACTCCGGGTCCCTCTTATCCTGAACATTTCAAGCTATTTCTAATTGCAGGTAGTTTGTGTTTTTCAGTGCTCTGGATTGCATTGGGTAGACGATTACTTTAAGAGGCATGGGTTAAGTGCAGGGAAAAATCAATCCAAATTGAAATCGCTTCATTAAAAAGGTCTTTTGTTGCAAGGTTCTAAATACGCCGTGGAAATTCTTATTTATTGTGTTGGGCGAGTTATATAGCCTGAAATACAACAGGGACTCAGTGCTACGGATAGAACTCACACTGCTGACTTCGTGCTGCTCGTTAATCTATCTCGTAGGTGATTTCTCCGGAAAAGCAGAACAGCGCGCTATCCTCACACTGTGTGGAAGCCAAGCAGCCGCTGATAATGGTGAGTAGATATTAAACAAATTTAATCCCGCGCCTTCCCCAGCAATCCTCATGTTAGGTCTCGCGTGTCTAATACGCCGTTATATGCATGGCTGTACAAATGCGTGTTTTATATTTCGTTTTCATTTTGTAAATTACGTGTTCTGCGAATTTGACTTTTGCCCGAAAGCCGAATATTTCGACAAATTGGAGATGAGCAAAGTTAAATGGCACATTAAAATTTTACATTTAATAAGTTAGATGATATTTATCCCAGACTTGTTTCGGTTGCCGTATAATTTAAAAACGCGTTTTACGGTTCAATACTATATAATACATATTTCTTATTTTTAAGGAACAGGCCTATAACAATATATAACTTATTATTACATAGTAATATAATACAGCCTAACACAGGCCTTTAGTCTTTTTTCTGTGCGCATATGCCAAAAGCTTCAGCACGCGTCTTGCATGTTATGTGGGCTGATTGTTTTACGCTAACGCGTCTCTCCCGATTCAGTCTCACTCAGACGGAGAATCCCACAGGTCGAATATGGAAAAGGACGATCCGCGGTCTTCGCCGACACCGCCGTCGACGCCGTCGATATGCTCCCCGACGTCCTCTTCCTCCTCCGTACCGTCGACGGGAAAAAACCTGTGTGCCAGCTGTGGATTGGAGATCCTCGACAGATATCTACTCAAGGTAAGAAAATCGCAGGCCCGCACCACAAAAAGGCCTCACTTCGGCTAGAAGTAGCTTTATGTTTGTTTGTAAAACAACCCCTAGGTACAGGTAATTAGAGGTTAAAATGTGACAATGATTGATCGTTAAATCAATCGAACAACCACGTCATTAAATTCATCCTGTACAGAGCCTTAGCGTATATGTGTACATACAGCGCTAAAGTTGTTAGGATAAATCCGAATTACATTGATTTAAAGCAGACAAGCTCAAATTAATCTAAGTAAAATATGAATCGATCTGCAAACAGTACATACTGTAATTTTTCATCGATTTAATTAATACTTTTAGAACGTATGTTAAATGGATAGCCCCCGTTAGGTCCACATGAAGCCGCAATTTTTTAGAGCAGGAAATTGTTTGCTTATGGTAGACATAATTAACAGCTTATTTTTATTATATTTAGGTTTTTTTTCTAAATGGACAGTAGTGAAATACTCAATTCAAATGAAATTGACGTATGTTTTTTCCGCGACTATTTAAGAGTTATTTTTGCATTATTATGCTCATATGAAAAATCACGAAATACATCTTATCAACAAATGAATGTAAGCGTTAAAAATAGTACAATACGCATTGGTCTTGGATTCTACCTGCGGCCGCTTTTCAGCCGTATTTAATAGATGGTGTATTTGCCTTGCATATGTGTAGTTTTACTATATTATTTTTAAAGAAATTTTTACCAGAATAAATGGCAATAGCTTCTTTTAAAAATATAGGCTACATGTACACGAATGTGTTGTATATAGTACATTATAAATAGTAGTAGTAAATAAATGTCCATGAAACACCAAGAAACAACATTACAATGTTACAATTACAATGTTAAAACTTTAATGAAACAATACAATACATTTAAGAATTTCAGAGAATTATTATGCAATACGAATATTGTATATTCAATACGAGTGTATACAAAACATGTTGTAATATGTGTATAATTTTCTTTATGCAAATATGTATATTATATGAATTATGCAGGTCATATATATCATGACACGATTTAATTCATTATTTGGTTTTATATTTTAACAAAAGTACATGCCTTGTGCAGCACCATTTATTTTGCATAGTTATTGTAAAACAATTTAATACACAAAACCGGATATAAGCATAAATGAGCAATTTCTTAATTGGAAGCCGGCGCTGCTTCGTTCCCATTTCGTTTCTATTGCGATACTAATCGAGGCGACCGCCATAAATAAACTACAGATTCTTCCTCTCGGTGGCATCATATGCGTATTGGTGACACATAATGTTGTACGACGACATATGTTCTTGCTGATATTAGAAATTAAATGAGTGAAAAATAGATTTTGAATTTACCAATATATACTATACTATACTATACTGTACTGTTAAGTCCATAGCATGCTGCTTCACGTTTGTGTTCTAGGTAAATGCTAATACTGCTAATAATAATAATAATAATAATAATAATAGTGCTAATAATAATAATAATAATAATAATAATAACATATATATATCAGTGAAAGCTTTAAGAAAGCACCCTAAAAGATTGCCCTCCCATGTTTTCGCAGGTGAATAACTTAATCTGGCACGTGAGGTGCCTGGAGTGCTCCGTTTGCAGGACGTCATTGCGTCAGCACAGCAGCTGCTACATAAAAAACAAAGAGATCTTCTGTAAAATGGACTATTTCAGGTAGGGTAAGTTTTCCTTTAATGATAAAAGCCAAAGACTAAATCAGAAATTGTAACCCGGTTCCCGCGTACTGGCGTGTTTATTTTATAATACGAAGTGCGTTCCCTAGCAATTGATTTTAAAAGACTTGTTATAAAGCGTACGTACCTGGAAGCCTTATTGCCACAGTGTAATAGCTAATATTCACGTATTTTTATTTTATTTATTTTTATTTTTACTTTGTCTATGCTGCGATACCGTTTGAAAAACAATAGTGCTATATCTTGCTCATCAACATCACTGCGGCTTGAACTACAGCCAGAAAAAAAAAACTAAAAAATAATTCAAATGAACGTAAACACAGTCCTTTTCGTTATGCTTTATAATCACAGAGCAAATGTGTAATTTTAATGTTGTCATCTCACGCGTTCACCCTGCAAAATATATTCTAATATATCCGTATTAGGAAAATGATTACCACATATTATAATTACATTAAAACTCTTAGCCGCTAACGTGCAGTTTCATGTATGTACTAATAATACTGATCCTTAGCAGACCTAGAAGATGAAAAATAGCTTACATATAAATAATCCCAGATGACGCGATTCAAGATTCTAGGAGCAAAAATGTATTGCCGTAACTTTCGAATTGACATGCCTGCGTTTTTCGTTGCGGAAAGATTAACTCTGGACATCACCATCAACAACAAGAAAAACAACAGCGACAGGAACAATGCTAATCATTTGCTTAATGCGTTACGTGCATGGCTTAGAGTACGGAGTAAATGGAAAACTCGTTACCAATCTCGGCGGCTGTAACGCGCGAAGGGAATACAAAACGTCAAAACAACCAAAAAAGGCTTAATTTAATGTAAGGGTAGTTGTGCCCACCGAGATTTAATGTAGCTTAATTCCTCCACCCCATTAACAGACCATTGCCTTTATATAAATAAGCTGCCCCCCCCCCCCCAATATTAAACTGTCTCCTAAGCCATTGTTAAAATTAGACCAGTTCACAGTGGGACAGAGAGAAAACTTAGAAATTTGCTTAAAAGTTTCAGTTTTTCAGTGCTGATTAATTTGTCGGTAATACCTCCAATTAGAACCCGAATTTGTTGTAATCTTACGCGTCAGAGCACCATTCGGCGTAAATCTTAAATTTTACAGAATTTGCTGCCACGAATCACGCAAAATCGTGTTAAAATTGCATTGTCTGCTGGAGGCTTATAATCCCATATGACATTAAACAAAAGTGCTGTCGACATGAAAGGCCGCTGTTAGACAGTTCAACAGCATTGCTCTTGACATGGTAGCGAATCAACACGTACTAAACAACCAACAGTCACCTAGTGGCGAGTGTGCAACGAACACCTCCAATGTTTTGTTCTTAAAACAAAAGATTGATAAGCTGTCGAGGTGATTCCTGGAGATTCCTATAC
The DNA here is from genome assembly GCA_026780845.1 of Petrocephalus sullivani. NCBI lineage: Eukaryota > Metazoa > Chordata > Actinopteri > Osteoglossiformes > Mormyridae > Petrocephalus > Petrocephalus sullivani. The sequence continues at coordinate 15,954,089 of JAODKM010000108.1, forward strand.
ATAATGGTTTCTGTTTGGTGGCACTAGTATGTCTCATAACATGTCCCTCACACATTTGCAGTATTGTTGTAGAAAATAAAGCAACAGCAATACCTATATAAAGTGAATTAAACAGCTATAAATTTGACCGTAGACATACACTGAATGGCCACTTCATTAGGTACGCCTGCTCATTTACGCAAACCCCAAATCGCATGGCTGCATCTGACTATATACAGCGTATAGATGGGGTCTGGAGCTGCACTTGTTTTTTGAATAAGTATTAGAACAGACGATGCCCCTGATCCGTGCCCTTTTGATAGTGCTGTGATTTCTGGTGCCAGATTGAACCGACTGTGTCAGAATCTCAAAAGCAGCCATCCTCGTGGGATTTTCACACGCCACTGTGTGTAGAATTCACGGAGGATGGTACTATGAACAAAAACATCAGTTAATGAGGAGGGTGCGAGGGGACTCGGTAATGTTAACAGAAAAGCAACGATGTGCCAAGAGAACAGCCCCGTACTGCAGTGCTGAGCAGAGAGGCATTTCTGGACCTGCAATTCAGCAGCACCTGAAACGGTTCTGGGGACACTAGGGGGTCCTACTTGCTGCTGTGTGGGCGTACCTAACAAAGTGGCCGCTGAGTGCATACACACCTTTTTAAAACCTCATTCAGCAAATGTGTTAACCTATATAACACATATAACACATGAGATCCCAATACTTCCGACCAGATAGACATAGAAAAATAAATGAGTCATAGATATTTACATTTCATTATGTTTTTTTTTTTATCTGTACAAGATGATTAAGCTTTTTGATATACATAACTTTCTTCTGGTTTGTGTTGTCACATATGGGTTAAATCTGATTTTTTCATATGTCCAAGGATTTGTTTTACATGGGTAATTTGCATAATTTTTGATGTTGTGCCTTAACATTTAGTAATGTAAGGATTAACTCTTGAGCCCCGTGTGTGGCTTAGCAGGTGAGGATACTGTCCTTGTGATCGGAAGAGCATCGGTATAAATCCCAGGGTCAGCAGAATGACGTCACCATCAGGTCCCCCGATCGCTCTAGGGGCTGCCTGACCCTACCTTTTCTATTGTACATCGCTTAGGATAAAAGCATCTGCTAAATAAGGAGGTCATGCATTATATGACGGTAAATGTCATATTTTAATGCGGCTGTGTTTTTTATGCTAACGTGTGCCATGCACCATTCTTCACACCCGCAGTCTCTCTCTTAGGTCTGCCTATTTCTCCGCCACATGGAGGGCATTGTGTAAGCCCCTTAACACAAACAGAGGTCATGCTGCCATTGACCCTCTAATGGAGCCTAACGGGTAAAACAAAGGGGCTCGATGGTTTCATTTGGCAGGTAGAGGCCAGTCATTGAGGTGATGCGTGGAGAGAAGAGACCGGGGGGGGGAGGGGGGTGTCTCTAGGCCAGATCGCCCTGCTGAGGGGTGCGACGGAGAGGGCAGAGGGGCGGGCTGCAGTGGCTGCGTGGGCACCCAATAGTCGCTCTCTTGGATCGACCGCGTCCCGAGGCCAGTGGGACATGTGGAATGCGGAGTGCTGCTCTGACGTTTATAATCACCAGCGATTGGGCTGCCGGTGAGGCTTCCGAGGCCATTCCCGCCGCGTCTACTGCCACATGCGTCTGGGAGCCGCGTAAGGGAGACCTCCAGGAGAAAGCCTTCGCTACGGCCGATTCGTGACGCATGCTGTCACGCGAAACTGAGACGTCGGTCTCCCCACCAAGTTCAGTGATTTGCGGATCTCCAGCTTCAACTGCCGTCGATCGTTTGGATTATTGGTTAGCCCCATGGAACTTCTTTGTCGGATGTAGGGTATTTATACCATGATTTGAAGCAAATCCTCTCTGCCTCTGCCTTGAGCATTTCTGGGTGTTATAGTAGCTGAAGCAGAGCAGTTTGCTAGGGACACGTGATCGCCTCAGCCGCATATTTCTCCACAGACACGTGTGCTTGGTGTCTGGTGGTGACTGGGCTAATTGGACTTGATTGGCTGGTCTCCGCTTATGCCTGTGAGCCAATAGGGACAACTAGTCGACATGCATGTGAGGAAGGAATAGCTACCTCTTAGCTACCCGGTTGTGCCAGTGACCTGGTACTGCAGGAAACTGGATCTGTGTGCATACTATGAGGTTGGGAAGGACAAAGGAGTCAGGACAGAAGGCTGGGCTGCAGAGCACTACATCAGAGTCACAATGTCACGCACCCATTAGATATGAGCTCTGCTGAATTTCTCTGCGACCTTTTTCAGTTCCTATATGCTATATCCTTTCCAGATTAATATAGCAAAACTGAATTGACTTATGGCAAATGGGCCTTAAGTCAATCAAAGTCGCCGGGCGTTCAGATGTACAACGAATGCCCTGTTTGAGAGATGGGGCTGTTACAAGAGGGACTGTCATATTCGATAAATCAGCCTGGTGGTTTCAGTGACATGTGCTCACCCCACCTACACTCTGGGAACGTCTGGTTACGGGCCGGGGAAAACCCGATCCGGGACTTCTCTCAGGAGTACGGAAAACTTACTTTGATTCCATAGGAATTCCCAGCAAATATAAGCATAAATTCACTGAATGTGAATATATTTTCAAACCATTAATTTTGACTGAAAACAAATTATATTGGATATGGGAATACTCTGGAGGAGGACCGCTGAAGGGCGCATTTCCCCCAGATTTAGTATGGACAGGTGATTAGAAGGGACTCCAAAGTAAATACAAAGCTTTTGTACAGAAGCATAAAAAACCCTTTGTTAATGTTCATAGGGAAAAAAACCTTCTGAAATTGTTTTTTAGAGTAGAAAGCAGCACTGTTACTGTGAAATATGAAAAAGCCTTTCCACCCCAGATATCTTGAATCAATCCTTTGAAAAGCTTCATCGGTGAAATATGATGATATTTGTGGTTCGTTAGATGTTTTCCGTTTCCAGTACCTGTGATGAAACACAGTGAAGGGCTTCGAATGACTCTACAGGATGTTATGCGTAAAAAGCACAACTAATTATCAATATCCAAGTTGATTTCAAGCACAGTTAGCGCAGTTAGCACAGGCCCAGGGCTCGGTGAAGCACAAAAACTTCAGGTACTGGACCAGATAGATACGTGAACTGAATCTTACAGGCAGCGTTCCGCTAACCCTGGGAAAGCAGAGATCCCTCTGCGCTTTCTCACGGACCTGGGCGTTGGGTACCGCGGGGGCACCAGGCCAAAGGACTGGGCTGGCAATCTTGACCCAGTTCCTAATTAAATGTGTTTCAGAGGGGAATCCAAATCCAGGAATCCAAACACAGACTAGCTTGGGCCGGAATTGTCCTTGGCTGAAAGACGGGATGTGCCAAATCAGCCCCCCCGCAATATTCCCCAATCTGAGTGTTTATGACACTGTATACAAGAGCTCTCTGCAGAGCCTGGCTGAGGGAGGGCGTGAGCACCGAGCCTGTGAAGGTTCAGACCGTGTTTTCTTGTTCGTGTTCATGCCTCGGGGTCCGACCTGCCATCTGTGTGCAATTAGCTTTGCCTCCAAGCCTCTGCAGCTCCTGTGTTCTGACTGGGTCAGTCTTGCTCCCCCTGGCTCTGCAGAGCGGCGTCCGTCCACACTCAGCCTAATGGAAAGCGACTCCTCACATCTCCTAGCCGAGCCCTGCATCACACGCACATCTAATATTAATGAGCGTGTTCATGGATTTGATTACAATAAACGTGCGGTTTCCTTTATCCTTGTATATGGCGAAAAAGATAATTTGTCATATGTATGTATATACATAGCGAATATATTCTTACACACTCATGTGTGAGTGCATGTAAAGCTGGTTTGAGATATTTTAGGCAGTTACATAAGATTAATCTGGACATGTGCAAGGAAGTGAATGTGAAGGACTTCATGTGTGGCTTGTCATGGTTGCCGGTGGTTGTCTCAGGCCTTTGTGTGGTTTTTCGTTCGCTTTTGCGGAAATCTGCAGCTTCAGGGGGCCGTCTGCCGGGCCTTCTCCCATCAGTCGGGAAATCACAGGTGTTAGTTTGCTTATGTTCAGACCTCCGCTGGCGACTACAGCCATTCCAGAACTGACTCACGCACATTGCATCAGTTCTAGTTTCCTTGAGAGGGCTTGGCTAAATGGCTTTGCTACATTAAAGTGCTGCACACTTTCAAAATGTTTACTACCCCTATTGCCTTCCTGAGTAATGATATCGGGGGTCTCACTGTTCATTTAGGGGGTGGTAGCAATGTCATTTAATAACATGCAATGCATTAAAGTTTGGTAAACCTGATACACTTCCACTTCTTACCTGAACCCTACTTGGCTAACTTTCCAAAGTAGGCACTTGAATCTGCTCGTTCTGCTTATTATTCCCCTTCCTGTCACATCTTTCAAAGTTAAAGTATCATTTTGCTGCAGATAATTGATATTCCAGCTCTTCTGTTTCTCGTTTTATAGTAGGTTTGGTACAAAGTGTGCCCGCTGCGGGCGACAGATCTACGCCAGCGACTGGGTACGCCGGGCGAGGGGCAACGCTTACCACCTGGCCTGCTTTGCCTGCTTCTCCTGCAAGCGCCAGCTCTCCACGGGGGAGGAGTTTGGCCTGGTCGAAGAGAAGGTCCTCTGTCGGATCCACTACGACACCATGGTGGAAAACTTCAAACGGGCAGCAGAGAGCGGTGAGATATGCCTCAGCTCCGTACTTCAGGACCTGACTAGTCTAGATCTAGATCATGTCTAGATAGAGGTAAAGTCGCAGCTGGCCTTCAAGATTCCAGTTCTTTATTAGCCTTCTACAACAGATGCAATGGAATGCTTACTCACTCAGCCACACTCAGTTACAGAGACTAAAGAGTGCAAGACAAAACATGACAGTGCAAAACAAAAGACAGTGCAAAACAAAAGACAGTGCAAAACAAAAGAGTACAAAACAAAAACAAGTCAGTACAAAATGAAATTGACAGTATGACACAATGCAGTAACACTGCTATAAAGTACCTGACTGTTCTGGATAGTTGCAAATGCAAATGTCTTGTCCACCTATTTCCTGCATGTCAGGGAGTGGCATTACGCTGGAGGGAGCAGTGCCATCAGAGCAGGACAGCCAGCCCAAACCAGCAAAACGGGCCCGCACCTCATTCACTGCTGAGCAGCTACAGGTACGCTTAAGCAGTCATGTGTTCTGTGCATGTCCATAGCTGTGGCCCAGAGACAGCTGGATGACTGAAGCTGGCGTGTTTTCCAGGTGATGCAGGCGCAATTTGCACAGGACAACAACCCAGATGCTCAGACGCTGCAGAAGCTGGCCGACATGACAGGGCTCAGCAGAAGGGTTATACAGGTGAGTGCTGGCCGTGCCCCTCCTTTCCTGGCAGTGCCCCACCTTACCTGGCTGTGCCTGACCTTACCTGGTGGCACCCAAGCTTACCTGGCAGTGCCCGACCTTACCTGGTGGCACCCGAGCTTACCTGGCAGTGCCCCACCTTACCTGGCAGTGCCCGACCTTACCTGGCAGTGCCCAACCTTACCTTGCAATGCCCAACCTTACCTGGTGGCACCCGGGCTTACCTTGCGGTGCCCCACCTTACCTGTCAGTGCCCGACCTTACCTGGCAGTGCCCGACCTTACCTTGCAGAGCCCGACCTTATCTGGTGAAACCCGAGTTTACCTGGTGGTTCTGCACCTTACCTGAAGGTCCCTAAGCTTACCTGCCGGTGCCCCACCTTACCTGGTTGCACCCGAGCTTACCTTGCCATGCCTGACCTTACCTCGTGGCACCCGAGCTGACCTTGCCATGCCCGACCTTACCTGGTGGCACCCAAGCTTACCTTGCAGTGCCCCACCTTACCTGAAGGTGCCTAAGCTTACCTGGCGGTGCCCCACCTTACCTGGCGGTGCCCGACCTTACCTGGTGGCACCCGAACTTTCCTGGCAGTGCCCAACCTTACCTGGCGGCACCCAACATTATCCGGTGGTAGATTCGAGGGCCAGCAATTCCCACTGGAATTTTGTTCTTGCAACGGAGTGCGTGATCCAGAAACAATGAACATCTCGTCGTTATTTGATTGCTGGCGACTTTGCGTCTTCATAGGTCTGGTTTCAAAACTGCAGAGCAAGACACAAAAAGCACACTCCCCAGCACAGCGGCCCCCCCCAAGGCCACCCTCAATCTCGGATGCCCCCTTCCCTGCCGGACGACCTGCATTACTCCCCTTTCGGCAGCCCTGAGAGAGCACGCATGGTGGCCCTGCATGGATACATTGAGAGTGAGTGTCCTGGAGGCCTGCTTCCACCCTCCTGCCCAGATCGCCAATCTCTGTGACCCGGACATTTTACAGCCTACTAGAGTAACATTCTTTATTTAAGTAATTTACACTATTCACGTATTTGCACGTATCTATGTACCTCATACAGCTATACTTTGACTCTATTTATGCATGCCTGTCATGCCGACAGAGCGATCTGATTTGAATTGAGCTGATTATCGCGTACGTGTTGGAGGTTAAACTCCTGTAGGGCCTGTATGCTAATGAACCTCGCTTTTCTGCTGCAGGTCATCCCTTCTCAGTGCTGACGACACAGACCCTTCCTCACCAGGCCATGGCACTGCCACAGCTACCCCTCAGCCGCTAGCAGCCTTCAGGCTGACCCCTGAACTCTGCCCTCTGGATATTGACTCCTTCCCTCCCCCCTCCCGTGAAGTTCTTGTGACCCTGGGAAACAGAGGACGTATCTGGCTGAATAACGACTACAGAAAATGCTTTTGCTTTTCCAGCTGACCAAATGCAAGTGAGGTTCCTACCCGTGACCGCATCGTGGGGGTTGATCCTTCGCTTGGTTCGGTGGCCAGGATGAATCCGTCTGTGGACAGCCTCTCCCAGTCCGAAGAGCATACTGAGTCCACACCGAGTGTATATTGCCCCTTGGAGCTCAAGCTTCCAGTCCAGGATTTCAGCTCTGCTCCTTCTCCCTCCCCTCTGCCCCTTACCCCTGATCCTGGGGGAAACTCGAATCCAAGTAGTGAAGATTGTTGTTTTTCGTGCACTGTCATTAATCTAGAGAAGGACTGATAAGGACAAAGACCGCTAAATGTAATAACAGCTGCCATGGCAAAAGACGAACAGGTAAGAAACCCAGCGCCCATGGCATCCCCGCCTCTGCTCATACGCTTCAACCTTCATGGTGTCCCCGCGTGCTATTGCACACAAAT
>JAODKM010000108.1:15976077-15989243 GCA_026780845.1 Petrocephalus sullivani
TTACGGCCATTGTGACATCCTGTTACAGATTTACAATCTGTGTTACGGCCATTGTGACATCCTGTTACAGATTTACACATGCTTCTCGGGTACCGAAAGCTGTCACACAGTATGTCACATTACAGCAGCTGAAACCAACGCCGGGAAAACGTTCTAGCTGCCAGGTCCTTTAAGCATGGGCCACACATGCCCCTCAAACAGTTATTATGACTTGTTATGAATTCATTTAGTGTAATGGCTCCTTGGTCACTTATCGTTTGGCCCATTCATATGATAATTATAAATACACAGATCATTGTAACAGCTGTAGTACAGATACCTTTTCTATGAATGAAATGTGAATTTAATGCTGTTCTGTTATGATGAATGACTGTTTATTGTGGGATCTGCCAGCAAATCCACCCGACCCTGAAAGGAAGCTACACACCTGCTTACATATTCCTTTCTCCCATATACCTTCGTATTTGCCTCCATTTGGAAAATACAACACCCCCTTTCCATGGAAATGGCCGTCCTTCATTTCCCCAACATATCGAGTGCCTGTTGGCAATATGTACTCTCCTTTCCCTTCCATCCTGGGGGCAGAAACGCACAGAAGTGGTTATTCTGCCTGACATGCTTTTCATTGGGGACGATTTTCAGTGCTGCTCGACACCGCGGTGTCAGGAGAAGTGTCCCAGCGAGATAACCCGCTCCAACAGACTTCATGGGTAGCTGGAAGCATAATTGTTCTTTTCCAATGACACATACATGCAATGTAAACATAAAGTGCTATCAAAAGTCTCAAATATAAACTTGATTAAATGTAAATATCCATTAAAATGCATAATTATTAGTACCACTATTTACAGTAAATTGGCTTAAATATAATATAATATAATATAATGTAATTTGCCAGCCTTTATCTTATTAACAAGTTGCTTAGCTGACTAATTTTTCTTGAGCAAGGCTATATAACATTCATACATTTATAACTAAGCCAGGTGCCTGGATTTATTAGATAAACATATAGAAGTGTGAAGTATCTAATCAAGGTGAGTACTGGTTACAGACTGTACAAATCGATTACATGGTGTGGACTAAAGACATTTAGCTCTTAAAGTATGTAGCTGATATAGTTTTCAGACAGACAATTAAAGCATCAAACCGCAATGTATGTTTACAATCTACATAATGTTTATATCTTTTTGTCGAAGTGTTAATTACCTGGTCAAAGACGCGTGTCTCGGTTAATAGGCTGCCATTCAAGCACAATCTAACTTAATCTTCTACGTTACTTTGTGATCGTTTACCAATTCTATTAGACAAATCATTGGTAATAAAAAAGTACTGCTTACAAACCCTTAACTCGAACAAAGGTTACTTTCCTTCCTTACTTTTGGAGCCTGCGGATCAGCTACCGAGCGGGTTAAATTAGCGAAGTGTATCGCCGACGAACGAGCATGTTGCGAGTTTGAGAGACGGATGGAAGCGAGCAGAGGGACGCGTTACCTGCCGGTACTGCAAGCTGCGCCATAGCGGCCGCCCGCGAGCGCCATGTCGGACCGGCGCGCGTCCCGCGTCTCCATGGTAACCTCCCCCACGCGTCGCGTGCCGAGGTACCGAGCCGTCGTTTTTAATCCTTGCTCGATGCAAGCAACAGTTTGTTATCAGCACCATGACACAGAGCAAAACAATCGTAAAGGGTGAAGTTGACATACGCTTATGGCAAGTTGTGGGATAAGTATCATCGAGGGGCTGTGAGTGAGTATACAAAAGCGTGCCCCTCCCATCAAGAGACAGCACTCATTTATGCTCCCCGCCCAGCTCCCCACCAGACAGTACACATTTATGCTCCCCGCCCAGCTCCCCACCAGACAGTACACATTTATGCTCCCGCCCAGCTCCCCACCAGACAGTACATATTTATGCTCCTGCCCAGCTCCCCACCAGACAGTACACATTTATGCTCCCTGCCCAGCTCCCCACCAGACAGTACACATTTATGCTCCCCGCCCAGCTCCTCACCAGACAGTACACATTTATGCTCCCGCCCAGCTCATCACCAGACAGTCCACATTTATGCTCCTGCCCAGCTCCCAGAAAATCAGCCCACATTTTTGCTCCCAACCAGCTCAGAGACTGGACTGTGGACTGCCTGCTGGTTGCCAAGGACAGGATTGGGAAACACTGTGTTGAGGATACAGTTTTGGGAGTGGATCGAGCAAGAAACGAGACTAATACTTTCATTGAAAATAAGAACTTTTTTTTCTGATTGGATGCTTAATTAACTGATCCCAGTGTTTATAAACATAAGAAATTACATTGAAGGACATTGTATACCCATGAAGTAAGTTACATCATGATTCTTGCAATGCCTAGAACAACTCATTGACATAATTACCAGATGCTTTTGACTTATTAAAAGCGTGATGGTATTTTATAACAATAAGCAATTGAAAACATTCACAAAAATAAAAACTGCAAAAAGACCCAACGTTTTGCTTCTTAATCAGAACTTATTCTAGTGTCTTAATAGGGGAACGTGTGAATGGTGATTTGTACTGATGGTCAAAAGAATGTAATCTCCTGCATTTCCTTAGGACAGGTGGGTGCAGAATCCACAGCACTGACAGTGTCTGTGCAGCTCAACAAGGCCGGCAGAAAATATATTTGCTTAAGGTGAGAAAATGGGCGGAAAATTATACAAAGGCTCTCAAGAAGGGGAAATAAGGTCACTGAATGTGCAGAATGTTACATTTTGGCACTGTTTTTGTAAGCATTCACCAGCGTTACAGATTAGGGTTATTCTAACAGTTACAGTTAAATCAGCATAGATATTTATGCAAGTAGCAAGAATTTTTCATTGAATTGGTAAGGCCTTGACTTGAGCTCAATGTTTTGATGGAATCAGGCTTATGTTTGCAGAATAGAATTCACCCCAGGGTGGGGTAAGGGGTCAGGATATCCCAAAGAGGGTCATTATGTCAGGTGACAAGGATGCCAAAAAGCTGTCTTTTTTCCCTAGTCCTCTTTTTTTTTTTCCAAAATGTTAAAATGGCTTTTTTTATTATCAATTTGTTTAGCGTGCCTCGATTCTCTCCCCTAACTGATGACTGGGACATATGCTATAGGAATTACTCTTGTGATAAAATATGTAATTTGACAGAATCCTCCTATCGATATTGCTCTGGATTAAGAATCCCAGTTCAGTAGTGGTGTGCTGTATTTCATGTGTAAGTGTCAAACTGGAACATTTCTGATTGGATTTGTTTGTAAAATGTCCTCACTCGAGCTGTTTCACACGCAAAAATGACACATTGCGGAGCATGTTGGAGATCCTGATCTGATGAAGTATCTAGTTCAGCATTATCTACTAGAAGCCAGCCCGTCAATTTTGCTCTCAAAGCAGACCCCCTCTAGAAGTAGAAGCAGAAAGCACCCTGATGTAAATCAATGTTTACTCTCTAGACCAGAGGGCAAATTGAACCAGCCTCTGTACCATATATGCCTGTTACAACTGGTCAGTTCAAATTCTGTATATTAAGCCATCATAGAACATCATTAACAACTTTTGTGATTAGGCATGATGAAGGACGATCCATCGAGCAGCTTACAGACAACAATAGGCGTTCATTATAAAGCGAATGCGAAATGAGCCAGTAACGAAACGGAGGGGTCAAAACAAAGGCCATGGGGTAAAAGCAGAACGAAGGAGGGCTAGAAGTAAATGCAGAGAAAGGCACAGGAAGCACGTGCAAGGAATACCTAGAAGAAACACATTCAACATCCACAGTGACTGGCAGAGTAAGTCACACCCCCCGCATCTCTTTCCGTAGCATTTGTTTTTTTGTTCAGAGCACTGAGGCAGTAGGTAGGACGTGTGTCGTGGCTGTCAGGTAGAGGAAGCTTAGTGAGACGGCCTGGCTTGTGTCACGGGGAGAAAAGGAGCCTGTGTTTATTGAAAGTAATTTTGCTGTAACAACAAACTCTGTTCCTGCGGTGCTGCTGACTGGTATCGCCAACGACCGGATTTAATGAAGGCATAAAGGCTCGCTTTGTACAATATTAGCAGGAAACATAAGCTCCCGAGGAGGAAGTCTATGAACAGCATCATCTTGGGCAAATAAGAATGGCTGGGCACAGCAGAAGACATACGCTTTTGGGGAACTTCCCTTGATATTATTGACTTTTCTTCTCATGTATCTTCTATTAGACTCTGTCCTGTCGAAATTTAAACTTAGTAAGTTTATTTACCATTCATTTTCCTTATCTGCTTGTCAGGTATTTGATCATAGTGAGCACTGGGCTCAACCCTGAAGGCAATCCAGAGAGACCAGGTCACCTAAATGGCAAGTTTCTGGAGGTCAGGAGAAAATCAGAGCAGCTGGAGGAAACCCCACCTGAAGAGGCACTCCGCACATGGGCCCAGAGCAGGAAATGAATCCACAGCCATGGTGATGTAAGGCCACCTTGTTAATCACTACTGTGCCCCTCTGTGTACGTCCAAGTTCTCCCTCCATTAGCCATAGCAAAATTGGAAAAATATGATCAATGTTGTTACATTTGCTAGTTGAAAATATAGGATCTTCAGCTGAGAAGGACGTTCTCCTGGGCGGGGAGTTTGTTGCATTTTTTTGAGGGTAAGTGTGAAGGTCGTTTGACCAGAGCAGCATCATGTCAGCCTTTCAGGGTTGAAGATCTAAGACATGGGTATGACGTTAGCAGGCAAAAACCGTTTGGGCTGCATGTTAAATGTAGGAATTAAACGTAACACAGTGTGTTTATTCAGTGCTGATTTTGAGCTTTGTTACGTGGATACTTTAAACTGAAAATGAGATCATTTGAAGAGGGCATTAAAAGGCACGAGGGATGAATGTGTCAATCTAATTCAATTAACGGATACTAACAAAACAGCATTGTAGATTAAATTAACCCTCTGGAGTCTGCGAACTCTCAGCCATTTTTAAGACATGCCTTGACATTTTTAAATATTTCACCTACCTAAAAAAGACATTTATCCCAAAGTGCAGCAGATGCTTTTATTCAGCACAAACTCAGCCCCAACTCAGCACCAATAATCTGAGACCTTATTTAGAATGTGTTTATTCTATTTTTTGTTAAAATCAACTTTAAACATACACTTTTTAAAAACCTATTCTCAGATACACTGAGAAAATCACATTATAAACTTTTCTAGTGGAGACTTTTGAGCTTTGGAGGTTATAGACATAGGTGTTAGCTACACATTGGTGATTGAGACATTCAGAAATTTCATGTGGTTTGATGACTAAAGTGTTAGAGCGCTATATATTTTTTTTTTTCAAACTACACAATGAATATTGATGAGCTAGGTGTCACCACGCCTACCTCATCTTCTACACTGACCTCCCAGTCAGAGTAAAAAACTGAAGAAAAATAAATCCAGAAAAAAATGTTGGAGAGGAAAGTAAAACATAGAAAAAAACCTCCAGGGGATTACAGGCAACTGTGTATGTGTATTGTTAAAGCTTCTAAGAAGTTAGAAGTGATCTTGGGTTTTGCCCCTTGTTAGGATGACCAGGAATGGCTGGCAACACAAAAGACACGCAGATGAATAAACCATTGTGTCCCAAGACCTGCTGGTAACTATTCACTATTATTATTGTTATTAATATTAATCCTGCTATGTATTCTGTAGGGTTTTAGTTATTGGTGCTGATTCGTATGTTAGGAATATGTCCAAAAGCTTTACAGCAGGCTTCTTTGTCATGTAGCCTTCTGAATAATTCACAATCCCAAAAAATTAAATGAAGTTTGACCACAGGGTTTCACATATGTCTGTTTCATTCTGAGGCTTCATATTGTCGGCCTTCTGGTACCGCCTCACGTTTGACCTCTTAACCCCGACATGCAGTCTGATACTGTAGCTGACTACTCCATCTGCTTTGCTTGCAATCTTAATGGACAAGAACAAAAAAGTTTTCACGTGTTATCCAATGCACCGGTACCGTGCTCAGAATTGAGGTGAATATGAATAAATGAGATTGCTACTTGACAAGGCTTGTGTTTCTCAAGATCAAAACCGAGTCAACATCGTATATCATAATCCATAACCTGCTTGCTATTAAGTGTTACATAACCATTTTTTCGCATATACGCTGCAGATCTGAAATTCACTCCACAAATTTCATTCATGGCATAAAAAAAATCTGAAATTGTTGACTGAATTATTTACTTTTTCTATTTCTTGTAAAACAACCTTGTTACTGACTGGTATGTCTGTGTAAGTGCATGTTACTGTGGTTGTACTAAAGTTAATTTCTATTCAACTGACTTTATTTAATTAGTAGTTTTCATTTTGAAACTGGAAAATTAGAAATGCGATCTGACTAAACTGGTACCAAAAGCATATATATTTTACCTCAAAGCACCGAGGAAATCGGGCTGTTATTATCCGTCCATGATATTGCAAGAGACGGCTGCTTTCCTGGACCAGCTGTGCGTGTCTAAAGCCAGTACCTGAACTCGTCTCCTACCTTTCTTCTGGTTCCATGTTTACGCTTAAACATATCTGCATTTTGTCAGCATACTCATTAAGAGGGCAGGGGGCAAAGGGAAAGGTTCAGGGCTCATTATCCATCGACCAGGGCCAGTGTCCTCCTGACCTCACTTCCTCACGGTGACTCGTAGGCAACCCTGCGCTCCAGAACACCACTTCAAAGCTACAACTATTGCGCTCCGCAAAAAGCCACTTTCACACTCTGTAGGTACATAAATCATTGGACAAAGTCATGCAAGTTTCGTCTAAGTACCCAAACATTTTTAAAATATGTACATGTGCTTAACTTTCTCCAGGACACTGGCCCTTAACCTTAAGGTTGTCGGTTCAAGTCTCAGGAGGGTTCCTGCTACTAGTACCCTTGAGCAAGGTTCTTAAGCAGCCCACTCCAGTAAAAACATCCAGCTGCATAAATGGCAAAAAAATCTGGCTTTGTGGATAAAAAGCAATAGGCTACACAGGTATATCTGCAGACAGAAGCCGGCAGTGAATAAATGACCCATATTGTTAATATTGCTAAAATAATTACTCAAAGGTTCTGGGGTACATACACAGGTGAAGGTCATAGCCATTATTGATTTAGGTGCAAAACTGAAATTCTGTGTTCTGTTTCCGTTGTCATTACATAATGGACTAAATCTGAATTTTTATCAGATGCACACTTGAAAAAAAAAACGAATCAGAGTTTTTGGAGTATTCTGTTTTAGACTGAGATTGATCAATAATACTTCTTTCTTTTGTATTACAAACTGCAGTCTCTAAAATATATACTTGCCTTTCCTTATGTTAAATGATCCAATTTCAAACCTTAAACATAGAAAAGCAGCTTTAAAACTGAGTGGTGCTGAGCAGCATGTAGTGTGAGTCAGTACCTTTGTAGCATTCAAAAATCTATACAATCATTTCCACTTTAAAGTCTATTACAGAACATGTATGGTACCAGAAATGCGCTTAATGGGTTTAAGAGCTCAGTTTCACTGCATCCTGTGCAATCTACTCCAATCTGCCTCCTTACCTTTCGTGGCAGAGCCCAGATGTTCACAGTATCCGTAGTAACGGCGATCTCTTTGCTAATGGACAAATGTTTCCCCCAACGCAGAACCACGTTCCTGTTGAACGACATCACTGTTCAAACACTTTTGGAAAAAAAAATACATGCGTTTTGCTTTGCAGGAATGAAAATGGGTACTAGACTATGGTGTTTTCTATGTGAGCAGTATGTAAAACTAGCTATAGATATATTAGTAGATACTGTGTTCACATTTATTATCTAATATAATTTGCTATTTTTGGTTGTGCTTTTCGTATTATATCCTGTTACAAAATTCCTTGAGGAAGGCTGGGGGTGACTGATAAATTTTTTTGTAATAATCATTGTATTGTTTTAAATAAACTGAATTCAAGTATAAAGAATACATAATTGTTAAAATTATGACCACTTATCCAGTGCGGGATCAGGAATTGTTGGTTCATTTTTGCAGTAATATAACTTGCAAATTAATACATTTAACAAGTTGAATTAATCGATACAAGAAGTAATAGGCCTATATATGAATTTGGTAGCTCTTTCCATTGAGAAGTTGACCCTAGACCCCACTGCGTTGTTCGCTTACATTTGCCTGATGTTTTTAATGTGTGGACTTCAATTTTAAGGAAGCAAAAAGAACAGGATTTTTCAGAAAGCCACTGTTGTGAATATCTCAATTTTTATTTTAATGTATTAATGTATTTTATGTCATTATTTTATTTATTCTGATTTCATAGCCATTGCTTTATTTATAGTAAAATATGTATAATGAGAAAACAAATAGAATCAAAGTTTTTGTCATTAGTGATGCAGTGTGTGAGTCAGCGTCTGTCTGTGTGTGTCCATGTGTGTGCGTGTGTGTGGGCAAATTCAGCACACAAATCTTAAACAGGTTTCCCTTTACCAGGCAGTTGTCATTTCACATAAGTCTCTCTCTGTGAGGCAGTGGAATGAGCCCACGTCAGTGCAGAGCTGGAGTGGTCTTTATGCAATTCAGTGTGATGTTTCTCCGGCTGGGGAGGGTGGGGGGCGGGCAGCGACTGGTCTATGTTGACTGTGCAGAGAAGCCTGTCTGCCATTGCACGCATTACAAGAGCCGGGCCCTGGGGCTGCTTAAAGTATCAGATCAAGGGAAACCGAACACCCAGAATCCAGAAGACTTACTCATGTTGGATCAGCACTGTAAATAAAACCCCCTTAACCTTAAGCACCTGTGGGCACTTTTAAAATTTAGATGGATCTTCCACTTTGACCGCAGAAGGTGGGGAAGGGAGGGGGGGGGGGCGGACGGACTAGAACTTTGGTAGCAGAGAACTTCTCAAAATCGCCAAGTGATGTTCTAAAAATCCCTTTGAACTTATAATAAAGCTGAAGGAAACACTTTCAAAAACTTCTTAATAGTAAATAAGAGGCATTTATGATTCTAGTGTGTCTATTTCTTCAAAAGTTGATAAAATTGACTATATCTTTATGTATTGTATATAAAGAAAAAGAAGCTGTGTTGTCAGGAAAGCAGTCTGCTTGTGG
Organism: Petrocephalus sullivani; assembly: GCA_026780845.1. Classification (NCBI taxonomy): domain Eukaryota; kingdom Metazoa; phylum Chordata; class Actinopteri; order Osteoglossiformes; family Mormyridae; genus Petrocephalus; species Petrocephalus sullivani. Next base: position 15,985,152 of record JAODKM010000108.1, read on the forward strand.
TCTCGAGTTAAATTATCTAGTTTATGGAAAAATAAGTTTTGAATAATGGGAATAAATTTGAAAGAATCACAAGCCTCCAGTCATTAGAAGTTTCAATACCTTAGCAGCAGCTATGAAATATGCATGCCCGTGGTGTACCGCATGTATTAAATGTGCATGCCCGGGGTGTACCACACGCATGTAATAAATGTGCATGCCCGTGGTGTACCGCATGTATTAAATGTGCATGCCCGTGGTGTACCACACGCATGTAATAAATGTGCATCCCCGTGGTGTACCGCATATATTAAAAGTGCATGCCCGGGGTGTACCATATGCATGTAAAAAATGTGCATGCCCCTGGTGTACCACACGCATGTATTAAATGTGCATGCCCGGGGTGTACCACATGCATGTATTAAATGTGCATGCCCCTGGTGTACCACATGCATGTATTAAATGTGCATGCCCGAGGTGTACCGCATGTATTAAATGTGCATGCCCGAGGTGTACTGCATGTATTAAATGTGCATGCCCGGGGTGTACCACACGCATGTATTAAATGTGCATGCCCGTGGTGTATCGCTTGTATTAAATGTGAATGCCCAGGGTGTACCACACGCATGTATTAAATGTGCATACCCGTGGTGTACTGCATGTATTAAATGTGAATGCCCGGGGTGTACCACACGCCTGTAATAAATGTGCATGCCCGTGGTGTGCCGCACACATGCAATAAATGTGCATGCCTGTGGTGTGCCGCACACATGTAATAAATGTGCATGCTCGGGGTGTACCGCACACATGTAATAAATGTGCATGCTCCGGGTGTACCTCATGCATGTAATAAATGTGCACGCCTGGGGTGTACCTCATACATGTAATAAATGTGCATGCTCGAGGTGTACCTCATGCATGTAATAAATGTGCATGCCCAGGGTGTACTGTACTCATGTAATAAATGTGCATGCTCGGGGTGTACCTCATGCATGTAATAAATGTGCACGCCTGGGGTGTACCTCATACATGTAACAAATGTGCACGCCTGGGGTGTACCATATACATGTAATAAATGTGCATGCTCGAGGTGTACCTCATGCATGTAATAAATATGCATGCCCAGGGTGTACCGCACTCATGTAATAAATGTGCATGTCTGAGGTGTACCGCACATGTAATAAATGTGAATATCTGGGGGGTACCGCATGCATGTAATAAATGTGCATGTCTGGGGTATACCACACACATGTAGTAAATGTGCATATTGGGGGTGTACTGCACACATGTAATAGATGTGCATGTCTGGGGTGTACCACATGCATGTAAGCTGTGAGCCCCGTTGCTGCTGAGGGAGGACCCTCTGATAGATTAGGCTAGCCAATTTGCCAAGGTGTGGTCTGAGCCGACGGCCGGTGCAGGAAGTGTGTGACAGCGGTGGTCCTGACCTGGGTAACGTGCAGGGCGATGGGGGGGGAGAGTGGGTGCAGGCAGGGCTGGGGGCCTTGCGGCGGGCCCTAGCTCAGGAAAAAGGGGTCACTCTCAGTTGACTCTGCCCCGCAACAGGAAGCACATTCAGGCCAAGGAAAGAAATACAATATGGGACTTTCACAAAGCGACAGCCCGCCCGGGAACTCGCCGTGCTAAAACACTCAAACAAACCAGCTAATTCAGGTTCCGAGTAAATATTCCCATTGTTCGATGCTGACTTTGACATGATTAAACAAATACTGTAGCCTTGAGCACATTTTACCAATCAGCCATTTATCACACAGGAATCAGGTCCTAAGAGTCTGAACTGGTCATCCAGAATCGGGCAAGTGCAGGCACTTTGGTGCAAGTTCTTCTGTTTTCTTTTTGATGGCTGCTTTGCCCGTTTTCCGGGGGTAATTTCCCGGGATTGACCATCCATCCATTCATCTTACCTTGTCCAGTACAGGGTTGTGGACCAGGAAAGACTACATGGGCAAAAATATTTATGTTATTCAAGTTTAAACTGGATTCTCAATGTAATGGACAGTAATATTTTTTACTTTGGAGACAATATCTGTTCTTGACTTTGCGGTTAGGCTGCATTGTTTAGGTTTTGCAACTGAAGCACACTTAGTGAGGTGTTTTAAATCATCATGCATATTTTTAAAGCATTCCTATTTAAGATCAGCCATTGTGTCTGAATCTGTACTGCCTGATGTTGTCCATGCAGAACGACAGAAAGGACAAGCCAGAGACAATGAGAAAGCTGTCTGCTGCTTATGGCAGCTTATTCAAATATTGTTCTGTGCAGAAGAGACGTTGTTTTGTGTGCCATTACTCCGCAGTCTCATTGGCCACAGCAAATGATCATCTGCGGATTCTGCCTTCGAAAATTTATATGGATCTTTACAAAATGATGGTACACAATGACAGTTAAACTTCTGCTGGAAGTCAAAGCATACAGGCTGTATTAAGTTTTTATGTGTATATATACATGCCTGGTTAACTTTAATGTTGCTCATATAGTGTTTATTAACATTCCCAAATTTCTAATAAATTATATACAGTAATAATTCATGCGTCCATCATCCATAACCACGTATACAGTACCGGGTCACCATGATAGATTGCTAATTACATTTTAGCATGGCATGGGATATTACAAAACCCGAAGAAGAATATTCGGTTACTTTCCTTTAATTCTGCCAGATATTTCAATGCTTTGGGTTTTTCTTGTACATTAAAATAGAAATCTTAGGGTTTGGGATAATTTATGAGGAAGGTTGAAATGCAGATTCAAAGAGCAGCTATACTATCATTGTCTGAGTATTTAATCCACATCTTTTACATAAAGAGGTCATTTCAAACACTAAAATAAATCTATACTGGGCAGAACAGGGCACAAGGCAGAGGACACCCTGCACGGGATGTTAGCCAATCACAGAGCAGAAGGCAGAGGACACCCTGGACGGGATGTCAGCCCTTCACAGGGCACAAGGCAGAGGACACCCTGGATGGGATGTCAGCCCTTCATAGGGCACAAGGCAGAGGACACCCTGGATAGGATGTCAGCCCTTCATAGGGCACAAGGCAGAGGACACCCTGGACGGGATGTCAGCCCATCACAGGGCACAAGGGGACACCCTGGACGTCACATCCTTATAGGACTGCCGACCTGGAGGACAGAATAAGGCTCTCCTCCATTTCCCGACACTTATTTACCAGGTTTGTCTATCCAAAATGATTTTGTTCAACTGGATGCACTAACCGACAGGGAGATACGCTTCTACAGGGTCCCCTCCGGAAAAGAAATCCCAGGGAGGAGGAGATTGTCGATGCATGCTATTTATTAGATGTGCCTCCATCCCTTGAGAGGGAATGAAAGAATGGCACCCATGATAGGGCGATTTCACACTTAAGTTCAGGAACCTAGTTCCTGGTTCAGAGTTCCTGGGCCACCTTGACTGTAAACTTCTGTAGCTTCTGGCCACTTTTCCGCCACACAACAAGAACTGGGACCTTTATATTTACCAAGAAATGGCAGGTGCAAAATGCAGGGTAAACTTTGCACGTAATTTCATGTGAAACTACGCCACCCCAAAATAATGGAGGATTGTTTTGTTAGTTATTGGGGGGGGGGGGGTTGGTTGCAATCAAAACAGGACACAACCTTTTATTTATATTTAATATATATGACCCGCAACTAAATAAGCTAAATTAGACAAAAATATATCGGTATCGACTGACCTTTCCCATGCAGAAATATAGGGCGACCAGCAGAAAGGTATTTAATGTGATGTGCTGGACATAAACAGACGAAAAGCTGTCGGTACCTTTGCAACCTTTCTTCCTGGTGGCACTGTAAGAGGAGGGCTTGACTCCCCATAAGATGTAAGCAGGCACCACCCAAGCGGAGCTCCGGCAGGGACTTGCCCGTTTTTAGTGACTGGGATGCTGTGGTTGGTGCTGCATAGGGATCTCAAGTGCCTAAAGCTTGCAGATTTTTTGCATATCTTTGCTTTCTGTTGAAAGGCCGATCTAAAGATTCTTTGCTTGGAACAGATAGATAACACAATGTAACACAATTTTTGTTCCTGGCTTCCAAGTGTTATATTTCAGCTGCTTATGTCTAAAGCCTATCGA
>JAODKM010000108.1:16000966-16018398 GCA_026780845.1 Petrocephalus sullivani
CCCAAACTGCCAGCCACACTGTCTCCGCCCAACCCAAAAAAAGGATAAAAAGTCCGTGCCCCCCCCCCCCCCCCCCCCCCGGTTTTTTGTTAAGAAGGGCCCCCCCCCCCCCCCCCTGCAGTAACCTGACTTTTTTTTCTTCGATTTTGACAAATCTGCGTTTCCAGGAAGCAGCTGAGGTCAGCACAGCATCTGTTGCCAGCTACATCCAAGATGCAGGGTTGCTTTGTGTCGGTTGCTGAGGCAACGGGACCTCTGCAATCACATTTGAATGGCAGTGTCTTCAAAGTCAAAATCTGGAAGAAAACGTACAGAATTGGTGTAACCTCACTGCTGGACCCTTAAGTCCTTACGGCTTTTGTTCATACAGTCTACACCTGCAAAAAACTTAAATTTAATTCTTAATTATTAATCACTTATTATTAATAATAATAATAATAATAATAATAATAGTAACACTTATTCTGTTATTATTATTATTGTTATATAATAACTTTGTTATGCTCAGCATATTTCTGCTGAATGATAAGGTCTGCTTGTACAGCTCATAGCCTTCAGTGCCCTGGGTTCTGTCCCCACCTGGATAGGGTGGTCGAGTGACTTTCCTCTTGGTTTCTGGCCCACTGCTTGCACGGATGGACCCACGGCTGGCAGTATACACCATATCCTCAAGACCGAGTGCTCCCTTCTCTCTACATTGTATCTATTCACACCTAGCTGACATGAAATGGACCCAAAAATTGGGACTGACCCTCCATCCGCCAGCTTGATTGCATGAGTCCTATTTCACAGACCTGTAGATAATGTAGATGAAGGCTCTTTCAGTCAACATATTATACATTCTTGCATATTACTGTAGGTGATTTTCAGATATCTCATTGCGTACCATTGACCTTGGGGTGTGATTAGCCTTGATGCGGTCTTCACCTGTTTTTTGGATTATTCGGTAGCACGGACCCCGGCTTACCTCAGAAGCTGTCGGTCACCCACTAGTGTCTGACTCTCGTGTAGCATTTGCCTGCTATCGTCTGGCCAGCTGACGGCGAATATGTTGTATCAGCCCGACCCGGTACCGTGCTCGGCACCACGACCACTCTCTCTTAACCAGAGTGTTAGGTTCTATCCCCGAGGGCTACATGCTGATTCAATTTTCTCTCCTTCCCCCCCCCCCTGTCCTTACAGCTGTTGTATTGGATTAGCAAAATAGCGCCTGTCAAGCGAAATGATCCCTTTCCACCGCCACCCACCACGGCATGGAGGCATGACAGGTAGGTCCCGGGGAGTGCTGGTGGGAATGAGGGCCCTCCCCCCCCCCCGGCGCCGTGACGCGGCATCCCTGCGGCCTCTCCAGCCTCACGCACTCACGTCCTGCTTTGTTTGTTTGTGTATATATTGCATACGCCACGTTTCGGTCCTGCGGCTCCCGGTCGCCGCGCACAGAGCCCCTTGTAAGACAGGACTGTCCTGTTGTAATAACACTAGTAACTCGTAACAAAGCAGGAAGCTCAGCAATGACCCCCCCCCCCGGCATCCGAGTCCTGGCTTCGGTCCTGCCAAAGCCCGCCGGCTGGGATGCCTGAGAGCTGTGCTCCAGAAGGTTTTAATCTCTCTTTAAATCGGTGAGTCTCAGAAAATGACTAGAAAAAGCACAATTTGTCCAATCGGGATGTTGAGTAGGTGCGTCGGCTTGGCGCCAATATGAGGGAAATGCCTGTGGATGTTGTGAGCTCCTAAGGCCGGAGCCAAACGGGCACAGTCCTAACTGTAGCCATGGCATCAGTCTAACCCTTGTCTGGCGAACTCTTGCCTGCTTTAGAATAATTGTCGTTTCTCCTTAATTTCAGTTATGATTTTTCTGCACATATTAATTTTACTGCAGATTTTTTCCCCAGTGGATTACCACACATGCTGAATTCCTGTCACAAAGAAGACAGAAGAAATAACTTAATTGACATTACCCACAATCCCTAGTGCTCGGAGGAGCTGTCGACGGGTCTCTTATCATCCAGCGCTGCGCCGCGAAGGAGTAAGCTTTCTTCCAGCGCCACGCCCTTTCAGAACCGCAGCTCGTTGCCGCACTCCGGCTTCCCATCTCGCACCCCTGCCCTTGTGGTCAGGAACGAGGGAGAAAGCTCCGAGGACAGCCATATCTCCAGCTGGCCCGGGTTTCCTCTGGGAGACAATGCCGGGGCATTGCGGAGGCAGCCCAGGAGCACGACCGGGCCAGATTTATGGTGGAGGAAATGCACGCATGGTCGCTGGTGTCAGGCCGAACAATAGAGGGTCCACGGCATGGGGTGTCCCTGGAACTGGGCTGGGGGAATCGTTATTCTAGAACCCTCTTTTCCCATGGCGGGGAACCTCCCTTCCTGAGCTAAGTGTGCCTCTGTGCGTTTCAGTGCCAGCGGTCCGAGGGCCCAGACGAGGTCAGGATGGGCTGCCACACGCTGTTGGGTCTGCTGTTGGCGGTGCATAGAGTTTATGAACCCAGTTCCCCAGGTTGTCCTTGACCTGGAGGCCACAAGGGTCAAAGCAGGGTCATGTTCCAGCAACCCCAGAGAAGCTTACGGGAGTGGAAATTCTCAGGCATCAGAGGAAGGAGAATCGGCCGTGACTTGGACCTGATACTGATCAGATATCTGAGATATCTGTACTGGAGATGGAGATGTGAACAGCCCTCACGCTGCTGACTGGACGTTGGAGGTGATGCTTTGGAATATAGGTAGACCAATCAATCACCAAAACCCCCCCAAAAAAGAATGTGAAATGCTGAGGACCGCTAATGGAACAAATTCTTCTCACACAAACCCCAGACAGTAAGTTCTTACACAGGCCACTTATTAGGCCTCCAAATGCTTAGTAAGTTTTACACAGACCCCCAAACACTGATATGACAGCACAAAATGAAACCTAAGCAGCCATCTTCCATAATCCCATCCCCAGCGCTAGGCTGGAAGCATGGGGCAGGAGACAGCCTAGAGGGCGTGGTAGTCCATCATGTGGGTGTGGCAGTCCAACACAGAGGGCGTGGCAGTCCATCACAGGGGGTGTGGCAGTCCATCATAGGGGCGTGGCAGTCCATCAGAGAGGATGTGGCAGTCCATCATAGGGGCATGGCAGTCCATCAGAGAGGATGTGGCAGTCCATCATAGGGGCATGGCAGTCCATCACAGGGGGTGTGGCAGTCCATCATAGGGGCATGGCAGTCCATCACAGGGGGTGTGGCAGTCCATCATAGGGGCATGGCAGTGCATAATAACAATTAAGCCGAAATCACCACGATATTTTCTTTTACTTTCCCTGACAGCACACATAAACCTGCCCCATGTACATAAGTTACGGCTAAGTGATGTAAGACTCAAGTCGTTTGCTAATTGGTAAGATGTCTATGCGACGTCACATTCTGCAACGTTAGAAACATCGCAGGAAGGTCGCAAACAAGCCGTAATTGCTGCAGATCCAAAACTGACCTTGCATGCACATCTCACCAGTTAGTAAATTTAGATTTAAGTCATTTAGATTTAACCTGTGTATGTAGGGCAGACGCTGGCCAGGCATACGATGTGGGTAGCACCTAATAATGATAAAACTTGCAAAAGATTACAATGAGCGACATGACAGATAAGCAATTCAGCAGTCCCTGTCCAGAGACACAGCACCAAGCATTAAGAAGCCTTTGTGTTTGTACTGCTCTTATGGCTCCCCCTACGACCAAGACGTGGAATTGCATGCAAACAATGATACTCGCTGCCAGCTTTTGCACCGTCCCATTGGATATTTGCATTGTACTATGAAGCAATTGTCTTTGTCAGTGCAGGATAAATAGCAGCTAATAAGCATTCCTGTTGTTGCCCACAGTCCGGCAAAATTTGATATAAATGCATGCGATTATTTTGTTTCATTAAGTTTTTCTCCCGTTTCTTTCACAATGCAGTAACAGCCATTCAGAGCATAAAGCCGCCTAAATATAGTGTTTAGGGTTGTTATACCACACGGTGGCCTGGCTGGTGATTGAAACTTTTTCATTTCGCTTTTGTAATGTCATGTGTCTGCGAGGATGATTGGCAGACTCAAGTACGCGCGGATGAAATGGCTCCCGTGTTAATGAATAGAGCACTGATTGCAGGATCCCGAGCGGCAAATTACAACGCCGCCGCGGTGACGTGCAATTACCGGCCTGCCTTGCATATTCATGGCGCTGCTTTGCATACGCATCAGCGCCCCAACTCAGGCAAAGGCCGAAAATAAAGCTAGCCGAAGTGAACTCTCGTTTGTCTGCGGATCAAGGTATTCCTCTCACTCCCCCCCCCGCCCCCCCCAGCCACCCACCCCGGCTTTATCTTTATTCTTGCTTCTGTAAGCGGATGCATTAAGAAAATGAAATGTGATCCTTTATGTGAGGCATGCCGTGCTGTCTTGAAGAGTTAAAAACATTTTTATGTTTTTAAAAGTTGTTGTTGTTGTTGTTGTTGTTATTATGATTATTATATAATTTAATATAATGAATTAAACATGAACGAGTCATTGTGTTATGCTGTTAGTGTCGTTTTCGAGGTTCAAACGAAATATAAAGTTGTTTTGCTATAAAATGGTAAATGATTATGTATTCCGGGTCAAACCAAACCTAAATCTATTGTTATTACAGAATCATGTTTCCGAGGAAGTTGATAGCATATTTGCTAAAACTGGATCATTTCCTTTATTTAAAGAAAAGTGTACTTATTATTTTCGGCTCAATTGCAATTTCTGTTAAATTTTATTTTTTCCACCCATATTAATCAGGATCAGGTTTTAGAATAAATTCCGTCAAGTTATATTAATTGTAATTTTATATTTAGATCTGTTATTGAATTTGGTGTTGTAATTGATATCCTATAAATTGCTAGTTGCCCTAATTAAAGGTGTCTGGTGACTTTTTAATATTACTGCCACTATTAAAATGTGAAAAATAATAGCGGCAGAAACAACACCTGAAATATTAATAAAAATAAATTCTGAGGGATATAATTTATTGTACTTCTAAATATGTTTATGCAAAAATAATAATACCACTTTCAAAAATAGAGAGGGCCCTCTGTTAAATAATTAATATACATTGTCTAAAGGAACAGGAATTAAAGCAGAACCTATACTTTGGACTGTAATCAGCAGTGCAATCAGCATGTCTTTCTGAAGAAAATGGAAGTTATCATTCAGAACACAAGGGTGTGATAATCATGTTTACAGTTTAATTGGGAGCTGGTGCAGGCAGGCTGACTTTCACCATCAGACACATTCGCTCGTTTTATTGATAATTGAAAAAAGACAGGGGGCCTTCCTTTGTATTTGTAAACTGGAACATTGTCATAGGACCACAGTGTATGAGAAATTGTATGTGGGAATGTATTGGGGGAAAAAACAACTGTTTTTTTTATTGAGATGCATAATTAGTGTGATGTAATTAAATGTAATACAAATGTAATACAAAGCTGTGTGTGATCTTACCAAACAAAACCTTCAGTTGCCTGTTGTTGTTCCTGTAAAACTACTCCGCGTTACAATGCAGTGATTGCTATGCGATAGTCACACAGGGGCAGGGCCTGCTCTGAAAATACGAAATAATACAGAAGTCTATATAGATCAGAATCTTTCATTTGCCAAGTACAGAGAACAACGAGGAATTTCTTTTGGTGCGGGCGGTGTCATGAATTAAGCAAATTCAACATACAACTAAGTGTGCAATGATGTGACGAGCATGTAGACAATAAATAAATGAGTGAATGCAGTGTGCAGGCCGTTTGGTGCACTGCAAACCAGTCCATGAGGGAATGAATCCAGTGCAGTGGGTGGTTAGGTTATGAGTGGCTTGCTCATGGCTCCTTATTCAGGAGGGTGATGGCCTGGGTGAAGAAGCTGTGAAGGTGACCGTGGTTCCTTGTGCTCAGGGATCTTAGATATGATTATAATACTAATAGTATAGGTAGTATAATACCAAATACCTGTAACCATTGTCTCAAATTGTATTCATTTAAAGTATGACTTTAAATTTAACAAATAAGTAGTATTTCAGTAGCATGAAACTAAAACTAAACTAATGTGCTTGGGAACTGATGTCCTTGGGAACAGAAATGTCAGAAACTATCAGAAGTGAATTTAGCTTTACTGTACAAAAAAGGCAGTAAATGGGCTCAGTTATACATACTGTAGATCATGCTTTTAGTTTCCTGTTACTCCTCATACACCTAAAGAGCTTTTTAGTGAAGATAAGACCTTCATTATATTAGGGAGGAGAAAGGTGCAATCATAGCAATCCAGGAAGTCTGCAATAGGCTGGCAAGTCAGCACTATCAGCACTGATCTATGTAACTTTTCAGCATGTGTGTGCGTGTGTGTTTGCATAGATCACATCACAAAGTGTGGTAAAATCTGAAATTTCCTTACTTTTGGGGACATTTTTTCAGGTGTCCATTTGGATAACCTCAATTTTATAAAAAAAATAAATGTGTGAATGCAATCAAAAAAAGTAAAAATGCCAAAAGTCTTGTATTTGGGTTGGTTACTTATGGTTAAGGTTAGGGCTGGGTTGGGGTTAAGGGTGTTGTGATTGGGATTAGGGTTTTTCCCATAGAAATGAATGAAAGGTCCCCATTTAGATCCACCGGTCTGTGTGTGTGTGTGTGTGTGTGTGTGTGTGCGTGTGCCTCTGTATGTATATATTTTTTTAAACAAAGGTATTTTCAGACATGTAATATGACATTGCTGACCTAAGTCCAAGATAAGCTTGGACGTTTTACTCATAACTGACATGTCTGGTCAATTAGGAAAATGCAAGAAGATTCTGTAATCAGTGGGGGAAAACAGATGTCCCCACAAAGCTATGAAAACCTGTCTTTTCAACCTTGTTCAGTCCCCACAAGGGAAAACTGAATTTTATAAAAATATGACTGCAATCAAAAAAATAAAAAATGCCAAAAGTCTTGTATTTTGTTTAGTTACTTATGGTTAAGGTTAGGGCTGGGTAGGGGTTACGGTTGGGATTAGGTTTTTGCCCATAGAAATGAATAGCCAGTCTCCACATTGATATGAAGACAAATGTGTGTATATATATTTATGAATTCATACATAATGCATGGTATTTGAATATATATTTTCTTTGATTACATATTTACAATATTGTTTTATGAAAGTAACTTTGAGTTCAGACACTGGAATGTGCATGTCTCTGAACATTGGAATGTGTGTGTCTCATTTAGACGTATGACATACAAACGAATACAAAAAATATAGTTGCTTGTAATGCAGTGTAAAATTTATATTAATTCAATTAATGGTCAGACAGTCTTTATAAACTTTTTACTTGCCCTGCAGACGGTGTTAATATTCTGGAGATATTTTCAGGGCCGACACATCCTCAGCAGCTGATAGCTTAAAACTGTCATTTTCATCCACAAAGTGTGCAAAAACAATATCTGTGCCGTCATTTATTTGGACAAGGGTTAGTTTGTCTAAATCATATGTTGCTTATTTCTGTGGGGAATCTGTGCTCTGTGTTTTCACACCAGATAGTAAAGAATCCCCCTCCGAACATTCCCAGTAGACGCCAAAGGTCCTTGTGAATTCTGTCATATTATGTTGCATGTGTCAGTGTGTTTGTGCGATCGTGTGCTACTTTGGGCAGAGTGCAGGGCAGCCTGCTGCCGTATTTAGTCTGAAACGCAGATCCTGTGGTCACGGGGAGCCCCAGACTGGATAGACTCAGTCTGACAGAAAGCCCCTGTCTGCATGGAACAGAGGGATGACATAGCGGGACTGTTCGGTCACAGTCACCGGGAAACGTCGCTTCTTATTGGCGAAATGCTCCGAGAAGATGCTCGCATGGCCCTGTCTATTGTTTGTCGGAAGGTGTCTGGGGGTTTCCCTTGACTTTCTGTGCTTGTTCTGTTGTGGCACTGTGTTATGTTATGCGTCCTGGCGGCTTTATGAAAAACACATTTTAAAGAGAACTCAGCATTTCGCTCGCTTTAATCTTGCTGTGTAATTTGTACAGAAAATTGAAAATTATATCTCCCACCACATCACAACGTTCTTAGGAGCTCCCCTTAGGTTGCCGGGCAAGAATTCCTCTGTTACTGACCCTCCTGTCATTTAAACCTCAGCGACCACTAAGATCTGCTGATAACATCTGCGACGGCCCTGTGTTCCTTTTAGGGGACTAGCTATTTTTCCACAAATGAGCGAACAACCTGTAGACAAAAAAAAAAACTATAAATAAAAGGGGAAGTGGGGGGGGGGGGGGCAGGTGCTGCCCCCCACTATTGTGCACATCGCTTATGTATCTTTTTGCAATTTCACTAAAGATTTCAATCGCTGATTTGTTTGCATATTGAACTATTTTCCCTGGCTAAACTGGAAACCAATCAAAGGCCGCGAGAGCGATCCAGGCCCAGCTGTGGGTGAGGCCCGTATTCCAGCTTTGAACGCCTCTGAGATCGGCTCTGCAGATACCACCAGACTAATTCTGCTGAATTGTTCACTCGGTGCATTTTCAGTGTAAATAGTAAACACCCTACCGGCATTTTTCATATCTTCCGTAAGCCTCCATGGGGAGCCAGAAAATAGGTTAAACTTGCACGGAACTTTTACCCCTGCAGTTGACACACAATACATCCTTTAATGGGATTCCTGGAAAGTTTAGCTATCAGTGTCCCAGTAACTGATCTGTGTCTGTAAACCCACGTCTCACGGAGACCTCTCAATCATCTGGACACTGACCAACATGACCACACTGGGGCGCGGGCGTGCTTTTCCGAAATGGGAAAGGTTTATTTTTATTTCAAATTATATGCTGGTTTCTAAGGTGTCTGTCTAACTGTCAAAACCGGAATGTGCATGAGCCAGAATCAAGACTTACGAGTCAGGTTTGAGAGACAAACTGGAAAAATAAGTAAAAATAAAATCACCTTATTTATTATTTTAAAGAATGACTACAATTTTATATTACCTGCAATTCCTAAAGGATAATATATATAGAGAGAGAAAGTGGTAGGAGCGCCGTTCTGTAAGGATCCGGGGAATGCTGTGCGGTTTCCAGTGGGCCCTGCGGCAGGCCGGCATTGTCGTCGTGTAGGGTGCAGGCGGGTCTCTGGGACTAATTTTTGGTGGCCGTGTAATCAGAGATGGCAGGGGGTCAAGTGGGGTGATGAGCTGCATCCTGCCCCAGCTGGGGCTACACGGCTGAATGAGGGCCTTGATCAAACACCACGGACAAGACATCGGCCCCCCAATCAAGGCGAGTCGGCGGGATCGATCCGCCGGGAAAGCTGAGCCACGATTCGGGACGCGGAAGGCGAGCCGTGGGGTGACAGGGTGTCATGTGACCCGTGGGCGCGAGACACGCCGCTCTGGCTGACCTGAAAATACCACCAGCTGACACAAGCATGGTAAATGGGCAGACGGGGCTGCAAATGCCACCCACAGCTCAGGCTCACCCGGTTTAACCATGTCCATCACTGCCCGAATACAGTACTGTATGAATGCTAGTTTGGTGCTGGTCTACCTGCACAGGAAGCTGACCCACCAGCACCAAAGCGCAACATATGCTGGTACGACCAGCATGCATTATGCTGGTCAAGCTGGTAAGCGCTTATGCTGGTCTATGCTTGTTAGTGCTGGTTAGAGTTGACTTGGTACTGGTGTAGCTGGTGTGAAGATGATTTTATGTCTGTCGAAGTGAGTTTGCTTAACCATTTTAAAACGTCTCTAAAAATCACCTCAGTATTTGCAGGAACCATCCAGACTATTGATATATGCGTTAACTCGACCATTAGCAGGCCGATCAATATCAAATTATTTAACTAATTGAGTGAATTAGTTGAGTGAGCTGGTGGTGAAATACATGGAGTGACTGAGGTGCCCCTGGGTTGCGGTTTGGGAACAAATGCGGGCTTCTTCTAGCCATCCAGCAAGATATCAGTAACTTTTTAGAAAAAACATGAGAATTCTTATTTATTTCGTTTCAATTCATTTTCATATGTTCTAATTTAGAATTGTATTTTACTGTGCAAACATACACACTCTACCCAGGTAAATAAATGTAACTTGTCCTTGAATGCCTAAGACTTTTGCCCGGAACAGTATTTTAATTAACCTCTTTTTGGTAAAGTCATACTTTCCATCAAGGTTTTTGGAGGTGGCCTTCGGTTTCTGCGGGTGACGGGTGCTGACTGGAGGCAGAGGTGGATGTTGCAATTTACACGAAGGTCAAACTAACGGGGGAGGGCTGTCGCATATGATAGCAAATTATTATTCCTACAGTACACTGCTGTTATGTAGGTAAGTTTTATCTAGTTGTTTATGTGACCAAACATCCAAAGCAGCTTACGGTAGAGAGGGGGGTTGCACTTCACGTGTGCCGGCTGAGATCTGAACCCACAATCTTTGCATTTGTTAACAGAATGCACTACTTCTTAGACACCTTGCTTGAATATATGGCAATAGGAGGCTGCCCAGGGTTAGCTACACAGCTGCTATTGCCTTTATATTACTGCTGGTTTCAGCATGTCTTTCATGGAATACACATTTTTTGCAGAGACGGGTGCTGAGTACTAGTGACAGGGCTGCTGCTGTGGTCAGCCTCTTCCTGAATTTGGTCCGTGTCAGAATGATCGCCTGGTAATATTTTCTTTAAGTCATAAATAGGATTTTTCAATCCGGATGAATTTTCAAGTTACCTTTCAAGGTATTTCAGGAAATGTATTCACGGAAAGCCTACTGCGACACAATATTATTGTCACTATTATAATAAGGCATAGTATTTGCTTTTTTCAGAAAGCTGTAATAATAAAAAAAAAAAAAACATCTCATTGGATTTGACACAGGGCAATAGTGCCATCTGCTGAAACTGAGCCAGCATAATATTAAAAGGTAATATTCAGAATAACCGGTCTGCTTTGCTGTTGAAACAGTTAACTTCACAAGCAAAGCATTTCTTATTTTTTTGAAACCCCCACCACCAGCAGCCGTTACATCCAAGCACAAGAAGGAACCACAACAAAGAACTTGTAGCTAATCACCGAAATTATTCACCCTGACAAGCGCAGAGCGCTACTCCATCTCCGGCAAGGAATACTTTAGCAAAATAAACAGACGGCGGCCTAACAGGTCTGCGTTTCAAAGCAAATGCTTTTGTTTCCTTTATATTTCGAGGCGACAGTGACTCTTAAGATCCGGCTCCAGTGCGGCGTGATTAATTAAAGATTGCCTCATTCTCCCACAGGAGGTGAGGCCACATCTTGAAAGCATCATGCCACCGGCAGCGCTCTCATGCGGCCGCGGGCAGGGGGATCCGCAGCACCGCCGCCCTTTAGCTTCGCCTTTAATGAGCTCTGAAGTGGCCGCAGTCCCTCCAGTTACAAACGCCCGCCTGCCAGCGCACAAATAAGTTGCCAGATTGCAACCATGTATTAGCGTGCATGCTGGAAATGCGGCAGTGTCCCGCCATAAAGAGCCAGCAGGTGGCGCTATGAGATTAGGAAGCGGTCGCTCGCGAGCAAAGGGGTGCCAGCTGGGCTCCTGCGAAAGGCTCGAGAACTGAACATTGCACGGATTGCTGAACGCAAGCAATTCGTTTCTTAGATCAGTGTGCACGCATAGCATAGACCAGATAGTCCGTGTCATCCCGGACGCTTTGAGCTAGGACAGGATTTGTGAACTTCCATTTCAATTAAGAGGACCTGGATTTCACTTGACTGCTGCGTTCTTGCTGCGTGCTGATTGGTCAGCCTCCTATAATCATACATGTGCCACTAATGTTACTGTGAAACAGCTGGATGAGTCTTTCAATCAAGGAAACAAACCAGTCAAAGCGCAAGAAGAAATTAACTATTACCCAAGCAAATGAGTCTTTCAGGTGTAAAGTAGTTTGTAAAACCTGAAGTGGCTCAAAGCGTCCGGGATGACAGGGGTTATCTGGTCACCCTGGTGGCACACGGTCGGGTGGAGTTTTGCATGTCTCCCGTTTCTTACCTTATTATCGCAAACACCCTGACAGTGGCTATCGGTTTATCAGGTAACTGGCGTTAACCTTTCGGGGAAGAGATTGTAAGTAGTAAAAGCCCATGTAATTTACCTAAATTTAAGTGCATTAGCCGTAGTGGCCGCTTGATGGTGCTGCTGCTCCCCAAGCGAGCTTCCGCCACCGAAAACGGGGATATCATTGAGAAGCGCTTTCAAAGCCTGCATATGAAGGAGATATCGAGGACAACATTTTCCTGAAACGAGTCTGTGCTAATTTCAACGGGTGCTGTGTCTTTCTGCCGTCGCCACGGCGACCCGTTGTGTTTTATCTGCATATTTTGCATGTGCTCGAAATGTGACCTGTAACATATACGCGTTTCCACCCAGAGGCTCGATGAGAGAAGCGTGTGCGATCGCGTCCCCTTTATAGTGCCAAATTGGGAGTCGTTTGTCTCCCTTTTTGTGAAGGTAATCCTTTTAAAAAAATGCGCGTTTACGGTAAGGCGATGATAATTTCAGGACGGGGCACATAAAAGAATACTGGTATTGTGAGCAATTTTATAAGGATTTGCTAAGAAAAATATATTTCAAGCAATTAGTAAGGTAGTCTGGTGATCCTCCTTAGGATACGATGTTGTTTTGCGGATGTGGTAAGACTGGGGTTATATTGGGGCTTCAAGAGCCCGACAAGCCACCCCGAGCGGTGAGCAGCAGGCAGGGAGATGATTAGCCTGCTTTGGCCCCTCGGGGCCACAGCTGGGCTCTGTACAGACGCTGGAGCAGCCCCTAGCTTTGCTGAATTGCCAGCAGTCTGCAAGGTGAAAGTCTCACCCACAGCTGGCGTCCGTAACCTTGTGACTCGCACCCCGGCCCGGCACGGCTCTTTCACTCTCTCCAAGTGCCCTTCTGACCCGGGCTGCCCGCTTACTCTCTGGCCCCCACCTAAGTCAGGCAAGGCAACGTTCGCTTTCTGAGCACATATGCAAAGCACAGCAATGGTCACCAAAACCCCATTTCTGTGCCCCATTGAGGGCAAATGGAAATAAGTAAAATAAAGCCCCTGTAAGACATCCCAGGAAAGTAAAAAAGGCATTAAGTTAAAGTTAATTCAATTAAAATTAAATAGATTTTGATTTCTGTGGTTGGTGTCACAGACAAGCATTATGAAGTCAAAGCTATATATTAACGATGTTTTAACGGCGTTATTTTCTTCAGTCCATTTCTGATTTCATTCTCCGTCTCCTGTGACTGCTTTAGCTCAGAAGGCAGACGGCCTGCAGGATGTTTCCACAGAAACCAGGATTTACATGGTAATTCATGCATTGCGTGAATGTATGCTGATTAGAATGGGCAGCGCTGCAGATTCTCCTCGAGGCTTACCAAGGAGCCACCGCAGAGGATAATGTCTGATTAAAGTGTTGAGACATTTGCCGTAAACACGCATAGCACCGTACTAGACCATAAAAAACACCGACAAGACAGCTCTGCTGTAGTTGTTAATTTCGTCTGCGTTCTGCTCCCTAAGTCACGGCGAATCTGGAGCTGCAGCCTGGGCAGACCATACTATAGCCACTAAGGCCCCTTTTAGCGGAGGATTAGCCACCTTATTTTTAATCTTGGCCCCCTAAAAAACTATTTTTTTCACCGTACTTCTTCAGCTTGAAAGTGGCCACCCCAATGGTCAAATTCTAGGATCACCCCTGAGTCAGTATGTCACGGTGGGCCGCTCAGAGACATAGATAGGTCCAAACTGCGGGTCTTTGGGCTATGGCAGGAATGCGAGCCGCCTCCTCTAAAGCAGCCCTTAATGGGAGTTTTATAGCTCATTTCGGCTGCCTCTTTCAGACAGCCACCACCTGGACGCGCAGGAGTCCCGCTGATTGTGTCAGGCTCTTCCTTTCCACTGCGTAACGCCTTCTGCACTTTCCATCAATCATAAAACACATCACAGGTGTAGTAATAACCACTTTGTCTTTAACACCTTGTTTTTATCACTGCCTTTTGTGACATACGTCTCCTCCCTACGATCTGTCTTTTCCCGTAAGCCCCTCCTCCCCGGGTGTTCCCCAGACCCTCAGAAATGTCTATGTCGACTAATAAAAGCACACGTTATCCAGTTCACATTTCTGTGCTGCCCTTTGTAATTAATCTAATTAAAATGACATTATTAATACAAACAATGTAATTGAATGTCTATAATTAATTATTTATAATTAAAATGTAATGTCTGCTATTGCTTATCAATTTTGTAGTCCTTAATTGAAGACTGATAAATTAAGGAGCATTTTTTTGCCTAAGTTAACGTGATTAGGCCCTCAGCAATTTCTTGGTAGGATTGGCATTGGCTCAGTTGCACTGGGAGTCAGCTTGCGTGGTGGGTCAAGAGGACCACAGTTGGGAAAGACAGACAAGAGTCTGGTGTCTTTTAACCCCGGGTTAATATAAACAAAAAGGGGTCCCATCAGTTATCATGTGTCTGACTTTTCTTGCTCAGCAGGAAATTTTAGTGGATCCATTGAAACTCGGCTATAATTTTAATGGAATGGTTCTTGCTCTGGGGTGGGAACAGTTATCAAACCTGAACGACCCACTGGTCAAGCCGGTCACTGTGCTGAGCTTGTCAGTTTGAAGTAGGGACTCCCAGCCCCCGATCCATGGGAGCAGTTTTGCATCAGTCCTGGAACACTGGGGGGTTTACAGGAGGGTTGGTTAGTTTAGCTATATATTTTTCTTTCTTACGACCCCCCACATTACCACGTTCTGTCCGCATCGTCAAAAATGGACTGAGAGTTTAAAGGGCAATGCAGATTGCTGAGAGCGACCTGTCGGGCAGGTAACATTGCCCGGGGATGTTTACCGTTGTTTTAACTGGCGTTCCTCAGTGGTCAGTCCTTTGAATAAATCAGGCCTAACTTGTAGGCCATGTCTCCCAGGGCAGCAGGTGACACGACAGTTAGGGAGATAGCCCTCAGAGCTTCTCTTTCTGGTTTTCATTTCTGCTAGAACTTTGTGATAAGTCATCTGCAATAAATTAATTCTATGTATATACTTTTATGCCTATACTTCTATGATTGTATATAAAATGAATAATTAGTAATAATCTTTATTAGGACACTGAAAGGAGTCTTAGGTCTTAGTCTTGTGGTCTGTCCCTTTTGAACCATGCTGGTATCAAATGACCTATATATACAAACACACATACACGTATACATAAACAGCCCCAGGACAAAATTAAGAGACCACAGCATAATTTTTTGTTTCACTCATTTCTCAATTTATGGTTATGCATCTGTGTAAAATTTCTTTGCAAACTGCAGCCTGGTTCTTCTCTGTTTCTCTGTAATGACGGGCTTCTTCCTTGCTTTATGGACTTCAGTCCTGCTTCTAGGAGCCTGATACTAACTGTCCTAGCAGTGCATGTCACACCACTTAATGTCTCCCATTCCTTATGAAAGTCGTGTCATCCTCCGATTCATGAGGCACTGCTGGATAAGCTGACGGTCGTCTCTGGCATTAGAAAGCCGCTTCTGCCCTCTACCTGGCTGGTTTCTGGTCATTCCCAGTGTGTCCTGCTTCACATAGTTCTTCTGAAGGCTACTGCTGTCCTAGAATCGTTGAACCTGGAAGCAACCTGCCGCTCAGTGTAACCTTCTGCCAGGCCAGCCATGATTAAACCAGGATTTAAAAATTCAAATTTTTATGTTTTTTTTTAAATTATGCTGTGGTTTCTTAATTTTTTCCAGGGCTGTCTATATATATATTTATATACTTTCTCCTCCACATAAAGTAAACCATTGAATGCTACAAGTCTTCTTCACTAACTTATTGTGGGTACTTAGAGATAAGACAATGTGTGATGTGTTTTGTTACCATGTGAGCGTGTAACGTCTGGGCCAGGGGGCAGCATGATGGCGGAGCCTTATAGATATTTTTATCGTAATGCAACTTTTACCTACTGACATGGTATTTAAAAATGCAGCTTATGTGGTTTTTTTCACTTGGGCAAAACGCCGTGCCAGACACCGACCGGTCTTGCCGTAGACCTGTTTGCCTGTCTGCACACGGGCTTTCGGCCTCGCTCCGGGCTATCGGCCACTCGGCCACAGGCATGTTAAGCCGTGTTTGTGCTTCGCTGGGAACAACGGTACAGGTGTCTGCTGTTCTTTCGTTTTCCATCAGAAGGACTGAGGTGTGCCTGGTATTTTTACTAGATTCTGCTTTCTCCCATGAACTTCACACATTTGGAGTCCATAAAAAAATAAAATGGGAAGCAGTGTTTTCTGTGTAACTCACACATAACTATACGAGAAGCAGGGGATGAAAAATGTTCATTGAAGTAGGAAAAAAAACAGAAAACTCATTCACTGGGGTGTTTTGGAGGCTCTTCTTGCTGACTGCTGTTGGTTCATGAATGGTGGCCACATTAACTCGCCAAAGTGCAGCCCTCTGCATGGTGTACTATTACAGTCTGTACTTGTCTAACCCAAGATTATCTCATGCATACTCAGTCCCGGATTATCAGATATCACCTAGCTTTAGAGCTGTCCGTCTCCACAACGTGCAATTTTCTTTGCATGCAAACCTTGTTTGTTTACCTTTGAAAAAAGCAATTTGGTTGACTTAAGAGTCCGGTGACAGGAAGCTAAGCAAGACTGATGATGTGCAATGTGGGAAACATTAGCATTAATCTCACTGGCTGCTTTGCTGAAGGACTAAATTCTGAATTCTCTTGTTTTTTCTGGTCCAGTGGGGACACTGGCAGTCATCGCAAATAGGCATCTTGGACGATTTTGTGAAAACCTCTTTGAACTTCTGAGAGTATGTTGGAGTTCTAGTCAGCAGATGGCAGATTATACATTTACAAACCAATGATTAAGGGAACTAAAACCAGTTACAGCGTCTGAGCACAAAAGGCAAGAGAGCAGTAATAGCAAAAGTAGTAAAAATGTGTTCTTAAATGCTGTATACTAGGTTATTATTTTATGGTAGTCTGTACAATAACACACCAAAACCCCTCCCCTTCTACAAAGATAAATCTGAGGTTCTGTTACTACTAATATACTATTTTACAGTGTATACAATATACTGCCATTGACTAATCCTTACCTTGTGCTAACTGCATTCATAAAGTTTGGGCAGTAGAAATACTGATCACTCAGCGTCTCCTTGGGGTGGATAGGGTTTTGTAATTATTATCGGGTGGTTGCTGGTTCAAATCCCAGGGCCGCAGACTCTCCTGGGGAGTGCTGTGATCTCCGGCTCATTCTCACCTATGTCAGTATGTCTGTGTGTCTCGTGGAGAGCAAGATGGGGTAGGTGACGAGAGAATGTCAACATGGGATCAACCAAAGCTATAATAACAGTGCTGCAAGCAGACAGTGTTCTGGAGCTTCCCAGGTCTGGATTGGAGCACTTTCTCCTGTTCCTCAGTCACGTTA
>JAODKM010000108.1:16018915-16036282 GCA_026780845.1 Petrocephalus sullivani
AGTGCTGCAAGCAGACAGTGTTCTGGAGCTTCCCAGGTCTGGATTGGAGCACTTTCTCCTGTTCCTCAGTCACGTTATCATCCGCACTAGTTAAAGTACCTATGTAATGGCAGTACCACCTCAAATACTATCACTCATTAATTGAATATTACAATTCTTCACGTATCACTTCCAGTGTCTTCTATTCTGTTTTGACACAGAGGAATCATGCTCGCCTGCTGTTAGTCTCCCCTGACTGAGGCTTCCCTCTTGCAGCATCCTATGCCAGCCCATCCATACCCCATTCCAATCTGTTCCAGACAACACCAAAGTGTAAGTGAGTATTACTAATTATTGTAAGTGACTGTCCAGGGCCCTTCTATGTATACACATGTATGAGACACATCGCAGTTGTATATAAAATGTGAAAATGAGTTTTGCTCTTGTGTGCCTGTTCTCTGCCATGATTTATGTTGACTTTGCCTAACATGCTATTAAAGGTTTCTCTCAGATTAACCAATGATACCATGTTTTTTTTTGTTATTTTTTTTTTTTTAAATAAAGCATACCATTACACGTTATAATTCTCCTTAATTATCTTAGTGTGGATACTTAATGATAAGCCAGTATGTTTAGTTACCATGAGTGCATGTAACCTGTAGGGTGGCCGCCACAGACGTCTCCAGCTGTGTCTGTATTATTCCGGGGGGGCCTCACTTCAGGTGTCTGCTCTGTCCCCTTTTCCATCAGGGCAGTTGATGTGTGCCTGGTATTGTTACTAGACATGACACTCCCCTTTTGCTGCCCACCAGAGACCCGGCGGAATGCAACATTTATCACTTAGGCATTTCATCGTCATCTCGGGGTTTGCAGCGGTTACTGCAGCGTTGGCCTCACAGTGCATCCAAAAAGCTATTCTGTAGTTAAGACGTTAACTATTTATTAATATTTAAGTAGTTTAAAACAGTAGCATATACTGTATATATGTATGTATATTGTATGTGTCTATATAGTTATGTGTGTGTGTATTTATATATGTAATATAAGGCATTAACTGAATATTAATACTTCATTTTAAAACATTAGCATTTACAGATTTTGTGAAAGTGCTGTCTTGGTCAAAAGGAATATGCAAATAAACATAGTAATTAAGTAAATTATTCATTTTGATTTACCATTTATATGTACACATGTGGGTGGTAATGTGTGGATATATATATATGTGTGTGTGTATACACTCTATATACATATAACATATAGTGTATATAATCAGTGAGTGAGTTTGATAGTATGACATGACGTTCCTCATTATGACACATTATGTGATTATGACGCTACCCCAAAACCTTGTATGAAGCATGATCTCATCATATTTTGACGTCCTCATGATGTCCGAAGGGGTCATGATTCATGACACCATCATCATTTTCCTATTGTGATGTTCCCTCCTGTCAGGAATGTCTGTCAGACTGGAAACAGGTGGAAGTTGGTGGGAGGGGGTGATGTGTAAAACATACACACGCCTCTTGGCCATGCCAGCAGCTCTGCCGCTGAGTCACTGACTGGGAATCGGTTTGGGAGGGGCCAGGGGCACGCCCAGACCCAGGCGCGCGTACGTCAGGGAGAAGCACGCCCTCTGCGTCCTGAGGTGCAAGCCAGGTGCGACCCATTGAAACACAGATCCCGCCAAGACAGTCGATGATTTGTCACAGCGACCCGTGGTCTGAATCTTAAAAGGAGTCCTGGCTTGATTGGCTCAGCATGTAGACCAGAGGTACTCAGTTATTTTTCTCAGAGGTCCAAATTCCAGCAGTAACACAAAGCCAAATGACGACTCAGGCCCCCCTTTCAGTAGATTTCACCAACCAGGGGGCAGATCAACCACGCGGCCTGGGTTAAATTCGCTCTGCCAATTGAGTACCGCTGATGTAGGCAACGGTGCAGGAAATGGCCTGTGCACCTGTGTTTGAAATTAAAGATTAATATTGGATGCCTCTGCTGCTAACATACAGTTTATTTGTTTGCAGGTAAGACTCCAGCGCAGCAAAATATACTGTGTTTATGCCTCTATTTTATAACTGGATAAAAAACATAGTAACTTCCTAAATAAACATACCAAGCATTTGCAGCTGTGGCGACACTCGTCGACTTTAAAGCAGACATTTAATAGCTAACATCCCACCAGTTGATAATTAAACACAATTACAACACCACTGTTCAATATTAAATTCCTTCAGGGTTACTTTTGATCGACTAGAAAAGCACAGGAACAACAGGTCCGGCCTGTCGTCCACTCGATTGTCAGCTCTTCTTCCAGCTACTGAAGTGTTGAATATTTGATTCACTTGGGTGTCATATTCCTTGAGCCCTGGGGGCCGCTGGTGTTCGGTCTCGGCTGAAGGCCCCGCCCCCACATGCAGGTTAGCTCAGCCCTCTCTTCTACTGCCCTATAAAGGATCACCTGTTTCATCAGGGCCAGAACAAAGCAGGACCTCCAGCAGGAGCTCTCTTCCAGGAATCAGCTACCCCCAGGTCAGTGTATCTATATACTTATTTATATACTCCAAACTATGAGTGCTTTGAGTATTTTGAAAACTGTCATTTGTGTGCAAATGGTCCTTACGCATGTTGTGTTTTGACCATATAACCACAAAACCCTCTCTCTCTCTCTATATATATATATATATATATTTTTTTTTTTCCTATTTCCTATGTATATATACACGTGGATTTTTAGTTCTTTCTCATGAGTAATTTGTCATTTGTCTGCGTGACACATACAGCTTGTTAATGAGAAAGTTAAACATTCTTTTTGATGGAGAGTACTTTGTACATGAACATACATGAAAACACCCACCTTCATATTACCAATTAAAATCCTTATATCTTAGGTATTAAACGTGTCCTTTTTCTGTCATGTGTAGTGGGCAGCTCTCTATTTGAATACCTCTGTCCTGTGACATATATGCAGCTCTTATCGCCGTACTTCACATTTGTGTTACAGTCACCGCTCCATTGTTTGTTGAGTTTCATAGCCATTCTTCCATTTCGAGATAATGTTGACCTAATGTTGAAAACACCTTTGCATTCAAGTGCTATTACAGATAGTACCTGCAGGAGGGTAAAACTAGATGATGCTGATGCAATCAGGAAAGCCTTAGAGATGTTGTGCATCACCTTACGAGCAAAGAGTTTCCTTTCATCTGGAGCGGAAAGACTGTGCAGCGACGTGTTCCTTAAAATTTGCGAATCGCTTCGGCTATGAAGTTGTGCTTCACCACAGCTTTCAGCTGATATGCTGGCTCTGTCATTTAGAACGTCAAAGAGAGATGCTTACACCCGATATGTCAAACAAGAAATTCAAATACATAATAAACCTATCATCCACCCATCCATCTGCATTCCATGAGTGCTTATCTAGAACGTGGTCACAGTATGCCACTCGCGGGAAGTGCAGGACAGGAGCCAGGGGATACCTTACAGGCAATGTGTCCATCACCTACACAACGAGATTTAAACTTTTCCTTTTTAAAGTTTATACAGCTGTTTCTACAGTGATTAACATTAATCTAGAAATGTCTAATACGTTTAAATTGTGCATAGCTGTGTGGCTCAGTGCGCTCAGCCTCTGTGCCTGTGCTATGAAGGTTGTGGGTTTGAGCCCTGCCTCAGCAGACCCACCCCTAACCTCCAGCTCTATGGGCACAGCTACAGGTGGTTGCCCTTCACTGCCAAGCTTGCTCTCACTTGCATGTGTGTCATCTGCCGATCCCAAATGATGATGTTACATCATTTTGTTTGGGATCTAAGGATGAATGATTGTACAGGTGGACAGGAGACGTCTCCATGGCAGTGGGCACATGCTCTTGTCTTTCACGGCTGAACTTCTCCTCCGTTTTCCTCCACAGACGCCACCATGACATCCGTGTACTCCGTGCAGAGTCTCTCAGCCGGCCGCAGGCCTTCCTTCTCCAGCATGTCGCTCAGGGACCACAGGCTGTCCCTGTCCAGGGCGCCGGCCACCTTCTCCGTCCGCTCCCTCTCCGTGAGCGGAGATCTCAACAATCTCGGCAGCCACTGCCTGGACGGCACGCAGGCCGGGGCCAACGAAAAAGAGGCCATGCAGGGCCTCAACATCCGCCTCGCCAAATATATAGAGAAGGTGCGTTCGCTGGAAAAGGCCAACGCCGACTTGGAGGAGAAGATCAAACAGCTGATGCTCGAGAGAACTCCGAAAGGGCGTGACATAGAGGCCATGATGGTGAAGGTGCACGCCATCGAACAAGAGGTCAGTGTCCAACATCCCTTAGCGTAAACCATTACCGGTATCTGAGTTTCACGTAATGTCACGAGTGGTGTGTAGCTCTGCAGGTGTAGGACTCGTGAGCAGAAGGTTGCCGTGCTACAATCCTGTGGCTGGCAGAGTGACGTCACCATTGAGCCCTTGAGCAAGGCCCTTGATCCTAATTGCTCCAGGGATACTGTTTGACCATGCTCTCTGACCCTCAATTGGACTGATCCTTCACTTTGGATAGAGGCTTTGGTTTTCTATTTGAATAAATAAAATGTAATTGTCCAAATGTATCCTTTAATGCTAGAAAATTTGACATAGGTGAGACTGAACACAGATGGGTATGCAAATCCATATCTAGCATCCATATAAGGTCTCATTTGCTCTGTCAATGGAGTCTGACACTATAAACAGCAGTGTTTTGTACATCCTGAGCAAGTTCTATTTGCACTGGTTTTGGTTCTAAACACCAGTTAATCATTAATTGGCATGAGCTTGCGGGATAAATGATCAGCCTTAAAATAAACAAAATGTGCATTCTGGTTCCTGGCACTATGCTCTGTAAGGGGCTGTGGAAGCCTAAAGTGGAAGACAAAATGAATCATGTTGCAGTTAGAGCCACACAAAGCAGAGCCCAGCTTCGTCTCACGTTTGGCTTCCCGATTCAGGTGAGGAGGAAGACGCTGGAGAATGCCCGCATCATGCTAGAAATCGACAACGCCAAGTTGGCCGCCGATGACTTCAGAGTCAAGTAAGTGGCTGTCGGTGGGAGTCTGTCGGTGATGGGAGAGCTGCAGCAAACTCCCTTCCAACTGGATGCTCCTTTGTTAACACAATTCTTGTAATGAAAGACTTTAATTGGTTGGGAGCAAGAAATTATTTTTTTTCTCCTCTTTCTCTTGGCATTTACTGACTTTGCTAAAATGGATGTATGATGTAATGTGTGTATGATATAGCCTCATTTAGCACATAATCTCTACTGTAGGTCATAATGATATTAAACTATTTTGATCTTGTCTGTTGCTAGGGTGTGGCTGGTTTCACAAATCACATGTCTGATAATAGCCTTACACAACGTCCCAAGCATTTGGTCCATGGGCATTGAACAAGACATGGGCTTTTGTATTGGTGATCCAGTAGAAGTGGAGATATGATTTGAGACGACGAGGATGAGGGCTTGTGGGCGCGTGCACCGCCTGTGCACAGTGTGACGCGTCTGCCTGTCTACACAGATGGGAAGCGGAGTTGGCGCTGAGCCAGTCTGTGGAAGCGGACTGCGTTGCCTTGAGGAAGGCCAAAGCCGACCACGACCAAATCATTGCCACACTGAAAGAAGACCTGAGGAGCCTTCAGGACGGGTTACAGTTCCTCAAGAAGCACCATGAAGAGGTGAGCCATACCTGCTGGACCTGGGTGCATTATGCAGCCCTGCAGGGAAAGTGGGATCTAAGATCCATCTGCTCCATCCCAGATACAGGTTCTCAAACTCAACTCAAAAATCACACAAATTATCTTCAGATTATCCAACGCCTATGATCTAATTTAGAAAACTTCACTCTCAATGCCTCAGCTTTTTGACATAAACCCACCCTTATATCTCATGATTGTTGATTTTCATTCCAAGAACCATCCTACTGAAAATCCGGTGGATGTCTTAGATGCATTGTTGCTGGTTCTTATAAACAAGTTTGGGACAGTGGTACTAGACATCTGCATACGTTGGCATGTGGAGAGCATGCACACTTTCTTGGCTTAAATTTTATACACATGGTTTCATAATGTCACAATGTTGGTAACCCAACCTTTATCAACCCTGTTACTGTGGGCAATCAATTATTCATGCTAAGGGAGTTAATTATGAAGGAGGAGTTCTCAACAGGTCTCTCCTCCACAATATCCATACAAAAAACCCTCTCTCCGCTTTCAGGACACGCAGAAACAAAGATGACCTGTACCCTCTCTCTCTCTCTCTCTCTCCCTCTTTCTTTCTCGGCGCAGGAGATAGCCAAGCTACGTACTCATTTGGCCACAGACCAGGTCAATGTGGAGGTGGATGCCAGCCGTGGTCCAGATCTGGGAGCCATATTGTCCAGCCTTAGATCTCAGTATGAAGGCATCGTGCAGAAGAACAAAGACGATGTCGAGGCCTGGTATAAGAAGAAGGTCAGTGGTTCTTCAGCCAGTGATATCAGTCATCACTAACTGCTGATATACTTGCATAACACACATAATGTGCGTGCATTGCAAGCAGGTGTGATAATTGTCTTTATTTGCATTGTGGTTGCGGCGGTGTTCCTGCAGCTGGAGACCATGCAGAATGAGGTGCAGGAGAGCAACGAGGCCCTGCGCAACTCTCAGAATGAGCTGAACGAGAGGAGACGCTTCCTCCAGGTCCTGGAGGTGGACCTGGACAGCCTCAGGAAACAAGTAAGGGTCTGCTAATCTCAGGGCCAGCCAAAGGTTCTTCCTAAAGAGCCCCACCACCTATTAAATCTGACTTAACCTATAGTCCAAATAATAGCCCCCACACACCTGGCCTACCAAGCTTCCCTGGACATGACTGTTACTTGCCAAATGTAATTTTTTTTTTGGAAGGAGATGGGCTACATAGTGTGCCTGACATCCAGGCACATTTAGACAGATATAAACTTCTGAAGGACATTTCACCTGGGGAATTTTTTTCCAGAAGTTTCCATGCCTGTTAATGAGTAGAGGTGCAGTACTACACTGTTTACATTTAAATCACATTAGTTATTTGATAACTAAATTCCTAGATTTTTTTTATCCTGAGATACTCACAGCAACCACAATATCTTAATTTTAGGACATTTTGTTTATTGTTAATACATTCTATGCATCATACATAGACATTTCACCCTCTCACTCTTTCATCATACATACACATTTCACCCTCTCACTCTTCCGCTCTCTCACCCCCTTTCTCTCTCTCTCTCTCTCACCTTCTCACTCTCGCCCTCTCCCCCCCTCTCTCACCTTCTCACTCTTGCCCTCTCCCTCCCTCTCTCACCCCCCCTTTCTCTCTGCCTCTCTCCCCCAGGTGGCAGCATTAGAGGGTAACCTGACCGAAGTGGCCCACAAGAACGCTGCGGAGAT
Source organism: Petrocephalus sullivani (assembly GCA_026780845.1). Classification (NCBI taxonomy): domain Eukaryota; kingdom Metazoa; phylum Chordata; class Actinopteri; order Osteoglossiformes; family Mormyridae; genus Petrocephalus; species Petrocephalus sullivani. Next base: position 16,026,300 of record JAODKM010000108.1, read on the forward strand.
GGAGCAGCTGCAGTTGACCCTGTCGCAACTGGAGGACACCCTGTCGCAGCTGCGCCTTGATATGCAGAGCAACAAGACGGAATACGAGCAGCTGCTGCGCATCAAGCAGAACCTGGAGATGGAGATCGCCACCTACAGGAGGCTGCTGGAAGGCGAGGAAGTGTGAGTCCCAGCGCAGATCGAGACAAGCTGCAGTGCTCACTGGCTCACACTGCCTTATGTTAGAATCTATGCAGAGAACCTGTAGAACAGTTCTTGGGTTTTGAGCAACGCCATCAAGCACTTAATATTATCTTTCTCTTTTCTTTGTAGGGTTAAGGAAGTCCCTAAAAGTGAGTATTCTTTTTTATTAATGCAACTTTTCTTTAGTCTTCCATGACTTAAGGGTCACTCGATCATCATATAAACTGCGGCTGCACATGGACTACAACTATACTTGTTCCTCTGACTCTGATTATCGGACTGCCGGAGTCGACATTCCACCGCGATGAATCGGTCGCCTTTGGCGCTAAGCCAGCCTTTAACTTACCTATCTGTCACGGCCTCCTCTGGCCTCACAGATATGATGTCATCGTGTGAATAAAATAATGGTGAGCGGGTCACTCCCAGAGCAAATGAAATGCTGCACGTTACACATTATATTGGAGCAGAGGGAAGAAGAAGGCCGAGGCAGCCACAGGGCCGAGGCAGCCACAGGGGGGCGAGGCAGCCACAGGGTCGAGGCAGCCACAGGGGGGCTAAGGCAGCCACAGGGCCGAGGCAGCCACAGGGGGGCGAGGCAGCCACAGGTCCGAGGCAGCCACATTCTGTCCGCTCCATCTTCAAACCTCTAAGCTTGAGAACAGCTAACCTGTGACCTGCTGCCTTAGTGGATTCTTGTCAAACCCCTCCTCCATGGAGCTAACAATGGGCTGTGGCAGAGAATAAATTATAGATTAATTAAAACTGTACACAAAGTGCCCTCCCAAAACAGAGCAGCCCTTAGCAACTGCATACAAATAAGCTGCTGGCTGCTTCTCTCCTTACCAAACAGTTTCTTTTATTCCCTAGAGCTAAAAAAAATACAAAATCACAAACTTGAGAAATCCTTTTAGTTTTTTTTTGTGTTTGCAAGGCAGAATCAGGTGACAGTCCCAGTTCAGTTTAATTCCTACCACCTGTACATTGTTTGGGCGTTTTTGTATATGGCTCTGTTATGTGTCTGGGAGTGCATTGGACCAGCGCCACGGGCAGTGAGAGTGCGTGAGCAATAGAAGCTGTGTTTTTTTTCCCCCGTCTCCATCGTAGCCACCAAAATGCCATTATTGTTTTTTTTTAAGTCTCACGGGTTCCCTTTTTGTGTTTCCATTTAATCCCTGAAAAGGGAGAACCTCAGTTGGAACTCGCCCATAGCTTAAAGCTCTGAATCACATCATTCTCGTTCCCAAGCCAGTGCATTGTCTCCCGAAATCCAGGCAGGAAGTGAAATGACGCTGCAGTCGTGCCGCCTGCCCGTGACGACACATCGGCGCGCCGCTTTCGCAGAGACGGGCTTCGGCGCGCTCCGTAGCGTGGATCTTCTCGGAGCTGTAGCCGCCTGGTCCAAAGACGTGACCGTGCTTTTTTTTCTCCACGCTATTCTGCAGAGCAACCGGAAGTTCGGACCAGGAAGATTGTCAAGGTGGTCACACAGACCATGGTCAACGGCAAGGTGGTGGACGAGTCCAGCGAGGTCGAACATTTCGAAGAGAAGAAGAAATAAAAGCGCCGTAATCGCTTTGTTCCGACTTCGCCCGAAGTGCCCAGTTCCTTCATATCTCCTGAAATCCTTGTGAAACATTCATACCAAAGTGTTGCTGAACCTGTAAGACTTCTGTGTAGCTCCTGTCTCAAATATTTATTTCATGGTAATGAAGTCAAAGGAATATTCTGGTTTCCATTACATGAATTTAATGAATGTAATAAAAAATATTTCAGTCAGTCACTGTCTCCTGGAAATCTTCATCCACAAAGCTGCTAGGCATAGCGCCAATGACATAATACATTGCATCCTTCCATATTCCATAACCGCTTACCAGTACAAGATCATGCAGGAAATAATGCATTTTATTATAAATTATAAATGACCTTTGCTGACTTTAATACAAGTCAATATTTACTGACATTGTCTTTGCTAGATGTGGTCATATAAATTCATAGCTCAGCTGAGTTTTTCTTGTACAGAAGTGTAGCTTGTTAACCACTGTATGAGTAGAAAGTCTCAACCTGGTAATATTTACAAATGAAATTGTTGAGGAAGAATCTATAGACTGATGAGGCAAAAAGTGATGACTTTCTGTCTTATATACTGTTGCTGTTCTGCGCGCTGCCAGACGGGGCCGGTCAATCCTATAGGTGACATAGGCGGCCGCCTAGGGCACCAGCTCCTAGTTTCGCTTTGCCTTGGATGGAGAGCACCAGTAGTGCTCGCTGAGTGCACCACACCACTAGTGCTGCTGAAACATGGACTCCACAAGACCTCTGAAGGTGTCCTGACACTAGCAGCCGATCCTTTAAGCCCTGTAAGTTGAGAGGTGAAAGAGCTGTCACAGATCTTGTTGTTCCAACACATCCCGCAGATGCTTGATTGGCTTGAGATCTGGGGAAATTGGAGACCAGCACCACCTTGAAATCCACATCATGCGCCTATAGCCATTTCTGAACAATTTACGCAGAGTGGCAGGACACATTATCCTGCTGAAAGAGAGCTCTTCCGTATTTTTGTCTGGAGGGTGGTGGAACGTGTCAAATGGACATCCAAATGAATGCCCAGGCCACGGATTTCCCAGGAGAACGTTGTCTGTAGCGTCACACTCCCTTGTCTCCTACCCACAGTGCGTCTGGTCCTTTCTCTTCCCCAGGTAAACGGCAATTGACGCAACAGCCCTCTGGATTCAACATCCTAACTGGGTTAATCAGACCAGGCCTCCTACCATTGATCCAAGGTCCAGTTCTCCACTGGCATGCCCATTGTAGGCACTGTTGACAGCAGAGAGGGGTTAGTATGGACACTCTGACTGGCATCTAGCTACGCAGCCTACATGCAGCAGGGCTTGGTGCACTGTTTCGCCACACATTAATCCCATAACCGTCATTAAGATTACCTTCAGTCTGTGCCATAGTACACTGAACACTGTTTAGTTATGCTCAGGCAACACAGAGTTTAAGAGGCTGACAGTGGCTTGTTATTACACACCCTAACACCAGGCCTACAGTACTTTCGGTCTATAGGTAAACTTTCAACTGCAATTGTGTTAATTGCTGGATTACGCCCTCGTTCCCAGACTGCAATTATGCATGTTTTGGCAGCTGTGCAAATGGCATTCAATCATGTAACGTTTAATGATCCTAATGAAGACATTGTTTTGCTGTGTGACATAGTTAGAATTGTCAGCTCTTGCACAAGATAGCCATGTTTCCGAGAGACAATGAGGCAGTAATGTACAATATTGTGTTCAGATTACTGTGGGAGAAATTTAATAGTAACCTACTGTGTGTACATAACAGAACCTAACCTATACATCCTTATTATAGTTTTAGCCATTTGAATCCATGTTCTCATCACTGAATTCATCACATACAATGCTGCAGTTAAAGATTCATCACATACAAAACTACAGTTAAATGATCAAAATAGCTTTCCAATTCTATACTTTTTTGGGGTCCTGGAGCAAGGCCTTAACCCTTACATTTCCCACGGTGAGGAATGGTGGCTTACCCTGCACTCTTTGGGCAAATGTTACATATAAAAATAATGTTACTAATGTAATAATGTCCTGGGAACTGGTTGTCCATTTTATTTGGCAAAAGCCACCTTACATTATTCTAAATCAATCATCCATTATGAGATTTCATATTCGTATTCAAAATCTCATATTCAAGGTAGAGAAAGTCTGAATGACCTTTGACAACAGAAACACCACACGACGGTTTACTTACTTACTTCTAAACTCACGTACTTTTTTTTTTTTTGAGAAGTTGCCAGGGATAAAATTGAAGGGCAAGCAGACTAGCAAAGGCTTCAATGGTCTGCGTATCACAGAGGTACAGGACTCTTCATTTCCGATCTGCCTTTGCCAAGGTCATACAGAGCGTCTTTGATGGATAGCCAGGATGGATTCCTGCAACAAGAACTGCTGACAGAAACCAGGCTTGTCGTTTACACGGAATTTCAAATTCAATGAAGTTCCGAATAAGAGGCTGACAATAAAATGAAAGGCAGTAAGAATCCAAGGTAACCTGCGCAGATGGGTACTGGGAAACAAACAAGCAGCAGCATGTCTTTTGAGAGGTAAAACTTCCAGTTGGCTCAGCAGAATCAGCAGAGGACCACAGCTTTCAGCCGGGTCCATCACTGTTCGCGATCTTATAAAAGTACGCAGAATGTTTAGCAAACTGGCTAAATTTACAAACAACAGATATGGGACAGGCAGCGAAAGGGTTACAAAACGACACACAAATATAAAAATGGGGTTACAGGGCAAGACTAAAATCTACTAGAAGGACTAGATAGATAAACTGAAAGGCATTACATGCGTTTTTACCTGAAAGTTCCTAGTTCCTGTGACGTATAACTCAGAAACTAAACTTATACTTCGCAAAATATTTTCCCGTCAATTATAGGTAGTTGCTTGTATTTTGTGTGTGTGTATGTTAAAATGTTATATTATTCATATTTATCCATATTCGTGTTGTATTTGTCTCTCATTTGCAGTACGAACAGTATAATCTGATACAGATACACTAATGGCGACGAGCAGTTTTTTTTTTTTGAAGTTACGATGTGCTAAATCGCGCACAGTTTAGCTTAGCACTCCCCAGTAATACTAAATCGAGCTTATATAATCTCTACAATGTTCACACGACTTCCTTTTTGTGCTCTCAATTTGCTATTTTGAGCTCTGCAGTTGGATTCATTAAATGACTGGGGTCGGCAAAGCGAGAAGCGGGCGGAAAGTGAACGAATACTATGGGTTTTACGGTTTCCAAATTTATTCGCTGAAATCATGGATATAATGCAAAATATGTCTCCCAAGCAACTTGGTCTTATTCTCCTAGACTGGCCACTGGTCGAAACAAAGTTTCAACAAACTCCACAGCAGAAAATAAGATTATATGGTCATCAAACATTGTAATAACCAAAATATACATACCACTTTGTTTTGCATTATGCTTCCTTAATTATATGGTAATGCATCCCAACACACCATGTAAAGCGCCTAGAGGCGACTCTGCTGTGAAAGGCGCTATATAACAATAAATTGAATTGAATATACATACATCTCTGAGCCCATATCTGTCATGGCCAGTGGGAAGCAGGAAACGGAAGATGAGGCTCAGAAATGACAGAAAAGGTTTTAGTAACTAAAGAGTAAGACAGAAAAGAACCTGGACTGCGGGGGACCGAATGGGAATGGGATGTAGGAAGAAGAAGTGAAGGTCAACGATGGCAACAGCAGATCTGGGGAACACAGCACTGGGAAGCACTTACATTGTGACTTGCAAGAAGGTCCACAGAACACGTTTAGATGGCAGGGGACTGTGAGCTCACTGTGTAGCTGTGTTTGCCCTGTTATGCAGGTCCAATTTTGGGTGATTTGGGGTCTATCATAGGGAATTTTCAGGTGTAGATATTTTGTTTTTTGTGAAATGGTAATAAGATCCATCAAAAATCAAATAGAGTAAAATATTGAGTAATAACACATAGATGTATCCAATTTACAAATTAAGCCTATTATCAGCTTTTCCTGCCCTTTGCTGCCACTGTGCACAGCTGCATCAAGTATGAATAGGTCCAGATTGTCACCTATGCAAAGTCTGAAAAAGACTAAATAAATAATTTTTTGTCATACTGACATGTCTGAGCTATCAAGTGACTGAGCTATCCTTCTCTTTGCTATCAGCATGTGGCAGGGCTTCCATTTTGGTGTAATTTGTCTCAAAATTTGAGCAGGTCTAGATCTTTAGTCTTAAAACAACTAAAAAGATCCAATGTCTGAAACTATCTTTTTTCACTACTGAGATAACAAATGTCGTTTTCTCAAGATAACGAGATCATTTTCTCTGAATAATTACAAGGATAAACATATTATGATGCTACGGTGCAGTCATGCCATACACTGTCCTGCATGTATATGTACTGCAACTGTCACTTAATGTGTGCATCCGTGTATTTTACATTGAGATTGAATGTTGCGCCCAAGTAGTGTTTTACCATGAAGTGCATGTCATGTCCTGTTTCTAAGGGGCACCATGGTCCTGGGTCATATCACTGTACATCACAAATATACAAAAAAGATAAGAGAATTATAGGTTTCTAGACGCATCCATTTGTAAAGCCTTCCCTGATGAGCAGAACCAACAGTGGTCCAATTGCACAAGCACAATGAAAAAAATCTTCCCCTTCTTGTGTGCATGTCGAAAAGCAGGCTCTTTACCGGGCTAGGAAGGTGAATGAGCAGAGCATGCCATTATCTCTCTAGGATGCAGAAGAAACTCTCCCGCAGGTGTCTCAAAGGTGTAGACTTACCATCTGTACCAATCAAAAGAAAAACCGCAGAATAATCATTAATTTCAGAAAAAGAATTAAGTTTCCACTTCAGTGGAAATTATGCTATTTACTGATGTGTCAAAATGCCACGAGGGTTAGGGAATTTTCCAACAAGTTAAAGCCCATCACAGCATCCAAAGGAAACACAACCTTCAGCCTCTCCCATCAATTAGTCCCGCATTATGGTTCCCCGTACAGACCTGCACATTACTCACTGCATGAAACAAATTAAAGGGGAAGGCCTTTTAAAGCATGGGAGTAGCGTGTTTCTCTGAGGATGAAGAAACAAAGAATCTCAAAGAGATGTGTGCGTGACGTCAGACTATTAAACGTCTCCACTGGAAGCGCCAACTAATGTTGTGCATTAAAATGACTAATTATCACGAAAGTAAAATAAATATATAATACCTGAAGTTTCTGCACCATGAAGCACCTTGGCAAGGGTTTCTAAGGTCCATTTTGGGTCACGCAAGGAATGAATACTTCCCATAATCTTCTGTCTCCTCTTCTGTTTCCAGCTTCTCTCTGAGTTGTAGTCACCAGCAGGAACCTTACACTGAAGGAAAATGCTCAAACATCGCAACCGTGACAGCACTTCCACGAAATGTGAAGAAATGACAGGCTGTCATTCAGTTCCAGCATTTCGGCTATGTTGGATATAAACCCGATTACTGCCACCATCTGAGTAGGAATCATCTCATCACGATGGAGAGGATAGTGAGAATAGAGAGAAGGGAAGGGGGGGGGGGTATTCTGAGCTGCCCTGATTTGGACGGCATACTTTGGATGGCCCCTTTCCACACAATGAAAGGAGCTCAATAAAATTTGGTCAAAAACTCCACATCCTCATTTGATGCTGTCTCTAGAATTCTGAAAGACAAAGGGTTCTAAAACCCGTCATTGTCACATGGTGGAATTTTAAACTGAAAAGTTTTAAGATATCAGCTCTCGCAAAGGTATCCACCCATGAAGATGTTGCCTCCCTCACAGTGCCGACATCCTACGACACATTCAACGGGACCGTGACAATTAGACAGGGCTATGTATGTCGTCTCGTGGCTCAGTCCGCATTCCAGACGTAACAGTCATTGTTTTATTGAGGAAAATTACATATTTGCCTAAAGCCTTAAGGAAGCAATCAGCAATCTGACTGTCAATGAAGGGAAAGGGGTGACATTAATGGCCCTAAATCCTTATGTGCAACCAGATACTGAGCTACAATTCTGGAAGGTGCTCAGTACCACGTTCATTCCTCTGTAGCTGGACAGCAGCCCATCAGTTGAGTTATTTCAAACCCTCATAATGAAAATTAATGTAAAGTGTAAAAATGATGAGTCATTAATTTAAAACAGCCTTTATGCATGCAAATATGCACATTAGGCCTAGTCCTGACTGTGTTCGCAATGCTAGTAAGTTTTAAGTGTATCATGAACCAGTCACAAAGCATAATTTCACGGTGCAGTTTCCTAAATTCTTGGATTTCTTCTCCACCCCATTTGGCAAGCATTAGGAGCTGAGGAGAGAGACTGGGGTAAACCACTTCACAGGAGCGAGGTCATGGAAGATATCTTTACTACATACCAACATGATAGCTTGCTTCAGTGGATTAAGGTGACAGCATGAGTAAATATTGTGGCTGAGACTCTCCCAAGCCCTGAAGCAGTGAGACACACCGCGTCGTACCATTTAATGATGGGTGGGTAAGATCATTTCCTCACCTGCGTTAGGCCTCAAGCAGGTATAATGATATTAAATATTTAAATACAGATGTTTTTTTTAGAGGTAAAGGTATAGAATGACATCAACTACCAACTGTGTCTGACTTCCTCTTACACAACACTGTTCCAGGCATTTTCATTTACAATTATATGATGTAAAAATTTTGACTTGTTACCAAGAGGAAGCCTTGAATACACTTCAGAGATTACTATTATTTTAAACAAGCACTTGGGATTCACCTGAATTTAAATAGCAAATTCACAAGGCGATACCTGTAGAAACTGAAACCCAACTATATATATGTAAAAGAAACTATATTAAAAACTTTCTGCTTCAAAAGTCCCTCCCCGTCATGGTCCGTTAACAATTATATGAAAAAGACAATACACTACTATTGTGACAAACCCTCTGAGAAAAATCTCATATACCGATTCCGTGTTTCAGGCTAGTTTGGTAGAAAGTGCAAAGGTCCTGAGATAATTGTCAGATTCTTTCTCAAGCTCGTTAAACGAAAGTCCAGCAGCAGTCTTTAAATACCACGTAACTGTCACATAGCTACTTCTTTCATCTCCTTACGGAACCAGGTGTATGTCTGGTATTTTTCAGGATGGACAACATAGTTCAAATTATGAGGAAACACAAATGTTCATACAAGTACCACCCTAAAGGCAATAAAGAAAGAAAGAAGTGGGACACTAGAAGTGGGCTGTCTCTACAGAAGACTTTTCATTCTGTCATCATGCAGTTCTTAAATTATTTTTATGGCTTAAAATGTTTGGATCCACTTCGAGGTACTTAGAAGTCCCCCAAAGATGTAATTATTTAAAAAAAGCGATAAATGGCACGGGCGTTTCCCCCAAACACGTTTGCCGCATTTGGGGAAATAAATACGCTGATTGACCCATTTGGTCGTGTCGCATTACTTCCAATATGCAATGCCTTTACCTGGCGAGTAAATGCTGACATCTAGCGGCCACAGCCTGTCATAACTGGCGAGTAAATGCTGACACCTAGCGGCCACAGCGTGTCACAAGCGTAAAAAAAAAGTAAAAACAGAGACACAAGATTTACTCCTACCACCTAGTTGACTGGCTTTGTAATTCTTACAGTGTGGCGACCCAATGTCCCCACAATGTAATAAAAACCTGCTACTTTTGAAATTTTTTCAGTCCCCACAAGGATAACCTAAATTTGATAAAAATCTGTGTTTGCAATCAAAAAACTGAAAATGCCAAAAGTCACATATCTTGTTTGGTTACTAATGGTTAAGGTTAGAGCTGGGTAGGGGTTAAGGGTGTCATAGGTTCTGCCCATAGGAATGAATGGAGTGTCCCCATAATGATAGGATTACACACTTATGTGTGTGTGTCTGTGTGTGTGTGTGTATATATATATATATATATTATATTCACTCACCTAAAGGATTATTACGAACACCATACTAATACGGTGTTTGGCCCCCTTTCGCTTTCAGAACTGCCTTAATTCTACGTGGTATTGATTCAACAAGGTGCTGAAAGCATTCTTTAGAAAAGTTGGCCCATATTAATAGGATAGCATCTTGCAGTTGATGGAGATTTGTGGGATGCACATCCAGGGCACGAAGCTCCCGTTCCACTACATCCCAAAGATGCTCTATTGGGTTGAGATCTGGTGACTGTGGGGGCCATTTTAGTACAGTGAACTCATTGTCATG
>JAODKM010000108.1:16042494-16052853 GCA_026780845.1 Petrocephalus sullivani
GGGCCCGGGGACACCCCCAACACCAGGCGGGCCCACACCACCCCAATATAGTTTTTTTTTTTTTTTTAACTGCCCCCCCCCCCCCCCCAAAAAAAAATCTTCATGGCCCACCCTGTTACCAAGCTGGAGCTGGAGCCGGGCCTAAGAATTAATTTGAAAGAGAACTTAAATCCCTGTGTCCTGTTGCATTCTAAAGGCTAAATTCCTTATATTCCACATGCCTGCCTGTGACGGGCTGGCACCCCCTGCTGGCTCGTTGTCTTTATTCCCTGCCTTGTGGCTTCTGGCTCTCGACCCCCGCCATCCTGCTTAGGACAAGAGGGTACAGAGAATAGATGTATGGATGGATGGCTATCCCACATGCCTTATCGTGCTGCTTCCCTCGCCCCCCGGAGGTGAACGAGCGAGTGCTGGGTTTACTCGCCGTGTTAATGATTCAGTCATTACTAGGCTATCAGCTCTTTTTTCCAGCTGGATCATCAGATGGCAAGGATTGAGGAAAAGGGGATGTGACAGGATGAAAGAGTGGGATATGGGGGCTGGGTGTAACCTATCTGTGTGCATCAGTGAGTATGGATATGCTAGAAACGCACAGGCTGGCCAGCATGAGATGGCTTCCTCTGTCCTCCCTGTCTGCTCCAGAAATGTCACCCTCACTCAGCTCAGCACAGGGTATGTCCACTGAGCCCTTACAGCGTGGCACTTTAGAAGGGCTTTTGAAGGCTTTATGGGTTCAAAATCTGTGTTGGCTGCCGTAAGAGACCATAATGTACTATTCATCAGCATTACGTCAATTAAAAGACGCTCCAGTGGAGCCACAGCGAAATGTTTGGGAGCATTATTTGTACCATTATAATATTATTATCAAGCATTATTGGAGTGCTGTGTGGCTCTGTGGGTTATGACTCAATGCCTGTGATTGGAAGGTTGCTGGTTCAAATCCCATGGCTGACAGAGGGGATTCAACATTGGGCCCTAAACCCCATTTGCTCCATGGACTACCTGACCCAGCTTTATCAAATGTATGTCAGCTTGGAGAAAAGTCTGACACAAAAATGTATTATGGCTTTTTGTGACACTGACTTCATATCACAGGAACGTGAACAATTATTAAAAATGATGATTTTCTTTGAAGCTTACCTCAACAACAAGCGTAGCAAATGACCTGACATGCATGGGAGTTTGCTCTTACCGGAACACTTATGGGATGTTTGAGACTAAAAGGACAAATACGACTCTCTGAGGATTGAAGAGTCATCGTTTCGATCTAGAGTTCCACCAGTCTGACGTGGGTTCAGACCCGAGTTGTTTCATGTACATGAGAAGGGGCACAACTGCCAGTCCTTCCACCTGCTGTCCATAAGCGATCTGGGAAGCATGGAGCCTCCAGCACCGAGCACTCTATAAGTAGGTCAGCATACTCACCTCATTTGCGTCTTCAGTTTTTGAGTGTATGATGGGGCTCTTCTTCATCATGAATAAGGACACGTGGCAAAGTGGGGAAGCTGTCCGTTGCTTGTCTTCTGGACATTTCCACCTTCTAGGAATTCTTGACAAGTTCACACATTGTTGGAGCTCATATTTAATTTACCCACTACAAAATTGCCTTATGTTTATCACATTGCATGGGTGGTTTCCTCCAGTGTTAGGAAAAAGATCAACATGAATTGAGAGATTAATTGTGACTGTTGTAACATGTCGAAGGCCTTTTTTAAAAAAATGTATGGTTGATTATTATTGTACCACTGCCATTATATGCTAAAACTCAATATAAACTGCCTTTGATATGTTGTGGGGAGGCTTCAGGGCTCTCTGATTAGCACTGAGGCCAGACTACTCCGGAGCTGCGGGTTTGATTCCCAGCATCAGCTCTGTGTGTACAGTTTTGTAGCTTCCCATTTCTGCATGGGTCTGGTACCATAAGCAAAAGACATGTGGTTTATGTGAATGTTTGTCACTGTGTGTTTGGATGAGTGCCCTGTGAAGGATTGTCCCAGGCTCAGCATCACCCTACAATAAATAAGCAGCCATCTAAAAATGATAGTTTCATACATTATTCTGTATTTCCCATCACCCAAGTTGTGTAAATGCATTTATTTTGTGCAATGTTAAGAAGCATACATTGATATGTCCACATTGGGTCATGTCAGGGAGTTTATGCCATGGAAGAGCTGACCCATAGCCTAGTCATGACTGAGTTTGTCAGCGTGTAAATAATACAATTCAGGATGGAAAGTAACACAAAACTCGAGCGTCTTACATATACAGAAGCATCGGCACATATCAATGTATGCTTCCTAAAATCACATTACAGAAAGACGCATAGCTGTGTGAATTGGTGGCTGTGAATTTCCCACAGTGTGTCCACACCCTGCAACGGACTGGCGTCCCATCCAGGTTCCCCTGTCTTGTGAGCTGTCCTGCCGGGGGTAGGCTGCAGGCCTCCAGTGACTCGGGGCTGGATAAGCTGTTCACAACTGAATAGATGGGAAATCAATACGGGTAGGATAATGGGTATCACCCATCCCCTATAAGCGTGCAGAATGGCGGTTTGCTTTGCTGCATGCACTACTGGTGTCAGATGACTAGGCAGGACGCTTGTGTTTATCTTAAGTACAATTCACACACTTAAGGATAATCTGATACGCAACCTCAATACGGAGGCAGTGACCCCGTGACCCTAGAGGGTAAGAGGTTAGAAGACAGATGGATGTTTGTTTATATTGGTGTGGCCGTCATGGTGAAATCATTAAAGACATCTTAATAAAAATGACAGATATGGTGATCACTTGTGATTCCAGCTGATATTGCTTATTTGTGGATAAAATGTTTCAAAATGAATCAAAGGTTTTCATTTGTAAATAACAGTGTGTGGGGCTTGAGTCTGAGATTCTGAGATGCTTCTGTATTTGTAAGGCGAAAAGCAGTGTTTTGGTTTGATGGTATATGGCTGGGCATTAAATGTATGTGTCCCTCAAATACAACAGCTTTGTTGTGGGAAAAGAAAAGTGTTATGAGACTGGGCAAAATTCATGTAAAATGGGTTTTAACAGCGGATCTCATACTAATCATGGCAATATAGAGTACATCAATTCAAGCATCCATCGTGCAATTACATATCCTGGGGTTCACCCTGGATGGGATGCCAGTCCATCACAGGGCCCAGGGCTGGGGTACACCCTGGATGGGATGCCAGTCCATCACAGGGCCCAGGGCTGGGGTTCACCCTGGATGGGATGCCAGTCCATCACAGGGCCCAGGGCTGGAGTACACCCTGGATGGGATGCTAGTCCATCACAGGGCCCAGGGCTGGGGTTCACCCTGGATGGGATGCCAGTCCATTATAAGACACATACACACATAAACACACACACATGCATTATAGGCAATGTCAGAGATACCAGCCTAACTGCATGTCTTTGGAGAGTAGGAGGAAACCTGTGTACTGTAACATGGTGGGCAGATACAGTACACAGAGGGAAGCCTGTGCTCAGACCCCCAGCTATGGAGGTGTGTAGCAACAATGCGACCCGATGAGCCATCACACCTGCCTAGAGCTAGCAGAACATGTTAGTCTAAGTGACTTCTCCCTTACCATAAAACAAATCTGAAAGCTTGCTCGTTATTACTACTCAGCGTTGGGCTGGCATCAGTGACTTAGTAATGAGACAGAATGTGACGTGTAATTATGTTCACCATCCTATTTACTGCAGAGATTCTCTGCCTACTGATTCAAGTCAAGAAGAATGAGAAGATACAAGCCTGAAGGATAATGTCCAGAAGTTAATTATGTGCCCCCCGACTTCAGAGTTGAGAATGTGCATAGCAGAGTCTAGTCATATATTTCCAAGAAATATTGGACAGAATCCCAGTTTGGCTACGCATCGTATAATGCAGCCATCTCACAGACTGGGAGAATATGCCAACCTGCTCAGAGGCTTCTGAGAGATGTCTGATCTTCAGAAAGTTAAGCAATGCACATGGCAAGAGATAAACAAAAGGAAACACTGGCAGTACTGGTAACAGGTATTGAAATTGACTGTGTGATAGCGTCCTTAAAAACACATGCCTGGATATAAAAGGCTCCTATCCCAGATGTCAGTCGTGATTAAGGAATAAGAATGACACCAAGGCCTGCAGGTACATTTCCAGAAAACCGTTAAAAAAAGACTACAGTAGTTTATATGAATAGCCATTGAAAGAAAATTGACAATTTTTATGTTGGATTTCAAAATATTGTACAGGACACTTTTGAGCTGGAGTACAGCAGAGTGTTCCTTAGAAACTCCGTCTGCAGAAAGGCTTCGGCATCTAATTTCGCAGTGCACACTGCGCCCGTTATAATGGCATCCTTGTCTCTTTAAAAAGATGCAGCCTACGCCTCAAAAAGCGGCTTGTTCCGGCTTTGCCCCTTTACATCTTTATCCTTGCCCACCCGGTGAAAATAGTACCAGGGGAAGAGGGGCTGGGCTCGGCGGGACGCGGCGGATCGGACGGCGCCGCCGGCGGCGCAGTGTCGGCGCGGGTCGGGGCGCGTGGCCGCCGCGTGCGCACATCTGGGCTGGGCGCGCAGCGAGCGCGCGGCGCCGGCGGAGGGATACGGGGCGCGAGCCGCTCCGGCTGTCACTCGGAGGCGGCGGCAGCGAGCCGGGCATGTCGCGTCGCCGCCGAGCCGCGGCCGGAATCGCAGCGACGTGTCCGCCGAGGTCGGCGTGGTGACGGCGTGCGCGTCGCGCCATGACACGGAGCCCCGCCGGGAGGCCCGCGGCTTGTCGCCGCGCCTCGCCGCCCCTCTGAGCCCGGGCTCGGTTCCCGAAGAAGCGCAGCCGCCGTTCCGTCTCCCCGGCCGGGCACAGCGATGGATGGTGCCCCCTCACCGTAGTGCCTGAGGTAAGCGGCACCGCTTATGTAACGTGATCGCGGGCGGCGACAGACCGGGAGCCGGGGGGCCGCCGTCAGGCGCCTCCAGCCCGGGGCAGCGCGGGTACTGGCCGCCGCGTACGGCTTCCCCGGAGGGAAGCTCCCGTCTAAGCGCGCCTGCGGGCGCCGCGAACCACCTGCTAATCAGGCCGCGCCGGGCTCCGGGCGCCCCGTAACGTCCCGCTTTCACTTTCGCTTGCGCTCGTCCGGCGCGGAGCTGCCCGATATCAGCTGCTGATCCCGCCACTGAAAGTAACTTTGATATCCGTTGGTGAGCCCGATGACCACTGCGCTATCTCCGGCTTTCCATTTGGCCTTAAATATACGTTACATCATGTACATTTGATGCTTTTTAACGTTACTGTAAATGAAATATGTCTAAGCATATGCACCGGCCATATATGTAGGCAATTCTAGGAATTTAACCATTTTCTCGCATTCTTTTTTACCCCAGATTCTTATTAAAAGGCTTTAATACATCTAATGATCTAGCGTGTTTTGGTACCCTCTTTCATGCCTTGTAGACTAGTCACAACGGTACAGTAAATATAAATGGAAATTTATACAAATTGGCATATAGTGTAAAAAGTGACCAGATAATCGATGTCATCCCAGAGGCTTTGAGCTACTTCAGGCATTACAAACCACTTTAAACCTGAAAGACTCCTTCGCTTGGGTAATAGTTAATTTCTTCTTAACTGGTTTGTTTCCTTGATTGAAAGACTCATCCAGCTGTTTCACAGTAACATTAGTGGCTCATGTATGATTATAGGAGGCTGACCAATCAGCACGCAGCAAGAACGCAGCACTTAAGTGAAATCCAGGTCCTTTTAATTGAAATGGTAACTTACAAATCCTATCCAAACTCAAAGTGTCCGGGATGACATGGATTATCTGGTCACCCTAGTATTATAGTCACTACATATTTGTGGGATAAATACATATCTTTAACAACCCTTTTCGTCCATTCTCCCACAGGTCTTAGAGAAGGTTTTTAAGGTTTTAGAGAAGGTTGGCAGTTGTAGTAATTGCAGTAATGTAGGTAAAACTCTGGGAGGTCTAATTGTGGTTCTGTGTTATTTATAAATAGAATAATAATTACTTTATTCAAAGTTATAAAGATATTTAGTCCTTTCACTGATAACAGATCTACATTAGGATCCCAGTGCTAATTGAGGATACAGAATGTATACACATGCTCCCACACTTTGTGACAGTTTTACAGTAATAAAATGCTTCTTTCCCCTGCCAAATGCTTTGTGTATGTATCCATATGACTGGTAGGTTGTTTTATAAGGTGTTATTTGGTTGTCCTTCCAGTTGTGAGTGACGCTGGAATAATAATTGTTTGCTGATCCCATAATGCTAGAAATCACAAATACTGTCGCTTGCAGTTTAGTTTTTCCTCATGAGTTTTGAGCCAACAGGTACTTGTGCTGTCTTAGTTTTTATCGTACAGAGTGGGCTGCTTTTGCGTGTCAGACCATGAAGAACTGTGTTTAGCAGCTCATCTGGGGTTCACTGTGATCTCTGAACTGCCCCGGAGAGGATGCCAGGGAGCATCCCCATTCTGTCTCCCAAGTCGATGGGCGATGCACTTGGGTCCACCGTGGCACCACCAGGCCACGTGTGTGGGCGGCCTTGAGAGCTTATGGCAGCACCCCATGTGTGATTTTTCACGTTGAGCCATCCACCCGGGGCACATCTTGTTGTCATTGTTGGTGAAGACATGCCATTCCCTCAGTGTCAAAGGAGTCGGAGGGAAACATCCTTCAAAATCACCAACATCTCAGTTTGTTGCTCGGTCTTTCTGTAAAATTGAAACCGAAAAACAGAGTTAAGCAGAGCACATGCGATGGGTTCTTTTTATGGTAAACAGTGTTAATATAGTTTTTTATGAACTTTAGCGAGCTTCCTGTCGTTTGGTCATTACCTTTAAAGCAAGTGAATGAAAAATGTTACGGTGGTATAATTTTGGATAATTATGATTAAGTTACATGTGACTATGAGAATTTTAGTATAATATTTGCATCTGTGAAAGTTGCCCTTTGAGATTTTTTTTTTTTTTGAATGTGGGACTGTTTCAGAAGCACAGCTACGCTTGTCATATGAGGGTGAACATAGCTTCCTGTTTTATTTTTTTTGTTAACTATAGATGGTTAGGGGATTTTGTTTTCACTCTTCACTGCCCTAATCTCAGGGATCTGTGTCTTAAGGTCTTGTGGGCCACTCTAGCTTATAATAAATTCGATTTCATTGCCGTTTCACTTGAACGTTGGTTCAGATCGGACATAATCCTGAGCTACTTGCACTGTGTTTCTCAGTTTAATTTTGTTGTTCCCCTGAAAGAATATTACTTAAGGTTGCTTGATGAATACCAGAGGGTGCCTAGCATAAACGCAAGGGGCTGGTCAGTTTAATGAGGCAGTTTAGTATCGTTGTGCAAACACAGGAAGCAGAGGCTATGGGAACGTGTTGGCTATCTGTATACCAGCTTTGTATCACATTACCCTTCTGAGAGGAGTCACAACAAGTATGTGGCCTAAAAGTCAACACCATGTGGGGTTGCAGACCTATAGGAATGGGCCTGTTACAGAATTTTTTAAGACTATAAACGGTTCTGAAATAGGAGTGTCCTTCCTGAACCAATTCCATGTTCTGTGTAGTCTGTGTGGTGTGTATGTGTGTGGAGTTTTACGCGGTTTTATATTTGTACGCAAAAATTGGTACGTGCTTTTTTCACACCTAGGAGAGGTCAGATAACAGGAAGTGGCAGGTGGTCATCCATGTGAATGTGAATCACACTCGCACTGTGTTATTTACAGCAGGGCTGTGCCCCATATACTAGCTTCCTCACAGAGCACGCCCTTCCGCCACACAACTTTTCCCTCCACACACGTTTTGTCAGCGGTGCGCTCAGTGTTTAAAGCAGCCGCCACTTTAAGCATGAGGTGCTTTTTTGCTCGGTACTCTGTTGTGCAAAGATGACTGATTGGATGAGCATGGAGCGGCCCGGGGCACACACGCTGTGTTGGAGTGCCCAGGCTCTTCGGCACGGTATGTCCATTGGCTTTTCTCACGCCTCTCAAACACGTTGCTGTAAAATCGACCGGAGATATTTAACCATTTACTGCAGCGACACTCTGACCAACATGGATGATTAATTCTTGCGACGAGCGAATCAGTTTTCATGCTGTTATCAAATGATATAAAGTAATCCTGAGTTAGTAAAATTGAATCGAAGGTGGTTGGTAAAATGTACAGTGCGCAATTTTTATTGCCCTTCTGCTACATTGTATTCCTGTTCAGGGGAAACATGTAAGGTTCGTGGTTTTTAGCTGGGTTTCTTTTTCAGCTTACATCCGTCTATTTTTCAGTACATCTTTGCGTATCTTTTTCAATTTGTCCAGTGAAACTGAAGCTATGCTCGTGGGCAGCACTGTGTGAAAGTCTTAGGCAGTCAAAGAAAATGATGTTTATATGACCTTCATGTTTGTGTTAAACTATTACAGTACATTACGTCTGTAAAATTCGGTTAGCTCTCCTGTAATCAGCACAGTATTTGCAACAGCCATCCATTATGTCCATGTATTTTTTGACTGGCCCACTAGCACATCTCATATGGCTAATACCTCACTGACTTTTAAAAACAAAAATTTTAAAGAAAAATGTAACAAATACATGGAACAGCTGAGGTGCCCCTGAGGAGAGGTTAGGGAACTGAAGCGGTGTTCATTTAGCCAACCAGCAAGATATCAGTAACTTTTTGGAAAATGTAAGAAATCCGTCTTAGTTTTTATTGTGTTACATTTTATATGTATATATTCTGATGTCAAAATGTGTTTTTGCTCTGAGCAAATATGCACTTACTATCCAGATAATCAGCTTTAAACATTTCTTTTGACTTCCCATGACTTTTGCATAGTACTGTATGTAGCTTGCAGCATCCATTGCATATAGTAGCCAGATATTACATAAGTTTTAATATTATTTTGTTACCTATTTTAACAAATTCATGAAGCATGAATTGAGGTTTATTGGTTTAAAAGATTCCTCATAGTCGATGGAACAATGTGCCCAGTGCAGTTTCATTTGTATAGAAGCAAGAAGGGTGGGCAGGGCTCCTGTCGTGGGTAGTGAGCTTTGCTTACTGATCTCATCATTATTTTAGAGGGAATTAAAAAACAGTGTACTGTGCATTTGTGCATTTCTCGTTTGGCTAATACTTCATTATGAAAAGATGATGTTTCATATTTCTGTAACAACACACAGGCAGCACTGTGTAAGGAGTGTGTTAATTGAGTAACAGCACATAAGTAGCACATTGTAAGGAGTGTGTTAACAGAGTAATAACACACAGATAGCGCAGTGTATGGAGTGTGTTAATAGAGTAACAAGACGTAGGTAGCACAGTGTAAGGAGCATGTTATTAGAGTGACAGCATGTAGGTAGCACAGTGTAAGGAGTGTGTTAACAGAGTATCAGCACAGAGATAGTTAAGGACCTTGCCTCTGTCACACACACCGTCCCTGTCAATCCTCTCCTGGAGCCTCAGCGTCTTCGGTTCCCCAGCCTATTTATAGCTGCTGAAAGCTTCACATGTGAATCAAAGTGACATGCGCTGTGTAAAATGGCCTGTTCTGAGATGCAGGCTGTCCTCCATCCCAGAAGGTTCACTGGGGGCAGTCAGGGGCGGGCCTGGGTGTTTGCGTGTGTGTCTGTGAGTGTGGGGGCGGGCTGTGTGTCCAGGAGTCTACGTTATGCGCCGCTCGCCGCGCGCACTGAAACTCTCACACTTTTCCCAGAAAGGAAAATCACTATGGATACATTCAGCGATAACTACAATCGTAGCACAATCCTTGAGCCTAAACTAAATGAGTCATAAAGCAGCTGCCTTGGTGCTGTTACACGGTGAGAGCTGAGCAGTGCGAGTGTAGGGATAGGGCCCACGTGTACCTGCTCTGCGGCATGTTCTGGAAGGCCAGCCTGTGAACTTGGCCTGTCTGCAGGTGTGAAGGGCAAAGCAGGGCTGAATTCAGAGAGTGAGATGCTAGCCAGGGCTTCACACAGTCAGAGAAGGCAGAGCCTCGCAGGAGCCCAGCACCGGATACCCTGTGACAGGAGGGGGCGTGATGGGGGACTGGGTCTGCTGCTGCTGCACGTGGCCGTGTTTTGGGGAAACCCAGTATCTGTTACTTGTTAAAAGCTGCCAGGATATAATGCAGTAAGTAAAGCCGCAAAAATATCCAAAGCACACATGAGGTGCTATAGCGGGAAGCTGCTGGTGAAGCACAGTGAGGAAGTGTAGTGCTGCTAAATGTGTTCCAGCCTATTAATGGAGGTGTCCTCTCCGGCTTCTCCCCAACCCTCAGCTGTCTGTGAGCCATCCGGGTGTGGCGGCATGCGATCCCCCTGAGCGACCCCCCCCACCCCCACCCC
>JAODKM010000108.1:16066694-16088952 GCA_026780845.1 Petrocephalus sullivani
GACACAGAGGGGGGGCCCGGACTACACGAAGGGCCCCGGAGGGCACCCCGCCCCCCACACACAGCAGCGCCCTCGTGCGGTCGCCCCCCCCCCCCCCCCCCCCCCCCCCCGACTGACAGCACTCCTCCCCCTCTGCCTTTCAGGAAGTCTGTCTCTCCCGACAGGCACGGCTCATCTGGGCGCTGCGTTAGCAAGTTAGTGATGAAGACGGGGCGGGCTGACGTACCCCATCCCAGCACTGGGGCCGAGATGCTACTCAACGGTAGCTGAGGGCTGGGGGGAGGGCTGGGAGGCGGGGCCATGCAGAGCCGCGACCTGCGATGTGGCGCGGTCTCACGCATAACACGGGACGGATGGCCCGCGGCCCAGCCGTCATGGCGACTGTGCTCTCTAGACTGCAGGTAGTGTTGCATTCACAAAAATGCATCATATTTCCCCGTTTACTGTGGGTCATTTGGTTACACAAAAAAAGGCCCTTGGAGTGTGTTTTTTTTTTTAAAAACTGTATTTGCTTACTCACTTTCCAATAGCTACAGGACTTGGATGTTACCATAGAACTCAATGATATTAGCAGTGCTGTAAGAGCTTTGCTGACCATTGGTGTACTTTTCAAACACTGGATGGCTTGATCTTAAAGTAGCGGGGCTTTGCAATCATATTCCTCATTGATAGTGTGTTTTATCTTGATTGTTTTTCTTGTTGATTGCCTGTTCAGGAAAACAGCGCCCTCTCTGGGGACAGTAGTAGCAATTTCAAGAAAAGATTGGTTTTTGTGGCGTTTTGGCGTGACCAAGCACTGAAGATGAGGGCCGTGGTCGTCTTGGCTGCTTATGTTTTTAGGGACATGGCACATCTCTGATATTACACAGGTCTGTTGCTGTTAAAGTCAGTTATTTATCTCTTTATCGAGAGCAGTTAATGGGTCTACGATCCATCTAAATATAATACCACATTGTCAATGTGTATGAAAACTAAATGATTATCTACTGCAAAATTTTTTAGTACATTTTTGTGAATGAACACTTTTTTATTGATAAATTCCCCCAATTTTTTGTGCATGTGTGCCCTGCATCCTCCTTTAGGATGGTAAGCTGCCTTTGTGCCCTATGGCTGGGGTAGGCTTCCACAATCCTGTGCTGGATTGTTGTTAGGAAGATGGGTGCATCAATGAATGGAGTTGTCTTGAAAATGAGAGAACTCCCTTTCTACACGCTTGATCAGTACTACTAATTGTGTGTTCTGGACATAAAGTAGTCATATTTGTGTGAATTTTTAACAGCAACAGAGCAGGTACTTCCAACCATCAGGACCTGAGAGGCATTGGTGTGTAAGCCAAAGGGATGTGTGTGCCCCAAAGGCAGTGTTTCCCAACCCAGTCCTGGGGGACCCACAGGCGGTCCATGTTTTTGCTGTCCTGGGAGCTGGGAGGGAGCAAAAAGTTGGACTGTCTGCAGGTCCCTGAGGACCGGATTGGGAAACACTGCCCTAAGGCATAAACAGCCATGACACTTATAGCCCCGACAAGAAGGAATGTTTTTCTGCACCATGATGTTCATGCACATTTCAGGCGTTTTCCCTCTCTGTGGCTGGGAGGAGCTGTCTGACTGGGACAGACAGAATGTTCAGGGGACAGATGTGATGTGTGGAACCAAGAAAGAGGCCTCAGTCCAGCACCCCTGTATCCACTAAGCGACTCATACATATGCCAGGCCTTTTCAGACACATCCTGTGTGTGTTTGTTTGTTTGTTTGTTTGTTTTTTCGACCATGTTCCTTATTTGATCCGACTTGTACGTTTTCAGTGCTAGTCAAGAGGACATTCTTAAAAGCACTTATTTAACAAACAACAGATGTTATTTAGACTGATATGGTTTAGTTTTGCACATTTTCTTAATGGTTTGCTAATGCTTATGATGGTCAGTTCTTTGTTTACACTGTTGTGCAAAACTGCAGGTAATAAGCACGGTGCTCTGCACTAACAGCTAATGGAGAATAACCTGCCTGGCTGTAGATTCTGTGCTGAATACAGTGCATTCGTTATTGACATTAAACAGGAACAGGAGTAATGTTTTTATTCTTAAATTATAGAGATATTGATGTTCACTTTCAAAATGGTAACCGAATAACATTAATGAGTATATGTAGGCTGCACATGAAGTGTGTTCTATATTCCTGTAGGGGCAGCGTTGTCTGTTATCACAGAAGCCACAAGAACTATCTAAGGTTATTGTCACTAGTACCAAAACCATATTTAAAACTTGAATATCTGTGTTCTGGATATTTTTTTACTGGAAAAGCCCTCGCGACACGCTGCACACATACCCAGAGCTTCTTGTAAGCATGCAGGTCTGACTGTTGATGACAGGAGGGGCTCCATTTGCAAGCAGAGACCCGGCAGCATTAAAGCAGATACTGTGCTCATTCAAACATGAGGGAGGGCTCAGGCATCGCAAGTGTGTTAAAATGCTTGTTTGGGCCTCCATAGCCTGGGCTCATACCCTTGGGGTACTGCTCCTTGCGGGTGGTAGGGATTACACACCAGCGTCCCTGCGAGCCGGAGCAGAAACGGTCACAAACCGATGTGCACCACATGAAACCACACAGCTGTTCATCTGGCTTCTGGCCTGGCTTCGCCTGCCCCCCGGCCACGGCACTGCCGGCCATCGCTGCCGCCGCCGCCCTACACTCTAGACAAATGTGCTCCGACTTTCCGGGTTTTCCGTATTTTAAAACATTCTAACTTCCGTGAAGTTGTCCGTCGAGATTTTGTATCAGGATCTTTTTTTTCCATCATGTTTCGTAGTTGTAGTCTGTTAACCTGTTTCTTTTGTGCTGATTCTGTGTGGTTCTCATGCTTAGCTGACTGACATAGTCTACAACATGGAAATCATAGCGCTGACCAGACCAATCACAAATGTCCAGAAGGGTCGGCGATAACTTAGCTGGGATTATGTTTTGGAGGAGGTCCTCTCCTGAGGGGCATTAGGGATCCCTGAAGGTGAAGGTAAATTTTCAGGTACTGAGGGAAACTTACTGTAAACTTTCTTAGGAAAGGTTAGAACCAACTTGACCAATCCTCCACAGGCCCCTGTTAGATGATCCTCTGATGAGCTCGAGACGCTGTGCTGGGTGGTCTGGATGCATTCCTGGAGATTGTGGATGTTCCAGGCCTCATGTAGTCAGGATGTACATGGTCACAAGCTCCTGTACAGAATTTTCCAGCTCATTCATATACATTTATGGATGCTGTAAATGTTTTGCTAAAACTTACAGGCATGGTTTGAGACTTTAAATATATTGATTTGTACTGGACTGTGCATGGAATTTTATCGGAGCATTTCTGCTGTAATGCTTTGCATATGTATGATTGTGTGTGTTCTTCTCATTGCGAGGTACCGGGACTTTTTTCAATTATCCTTGGTATTATTAGCTGTTACGTGAATGCGTATGCGATTTAGGAAACTTGGTAGGTACTGAGAGAGATTTAATTTGTCTTTTTGACAAAACATATCCATTGCAATGACAGACAAATTTTATATGAGAAAGAAAATGGGACTGTGGAATTGTATTAAATATTAACTGCAGTATTCTGGTTTACAGTAGGTTTTACTGATCTCATATGTCGAAACGAAAGCACTTCTACTCATGTAAAAGGAGTTCTTAAGTATAGCTGGTGTGAAGTGTGTAGCACATGGCTGTCGGTGTGTTTAAACAGTAATAGAACAGACTATTGTTTTTTACTGTTGGTGTTACTACTCCGACATCAGGCTTTTACACGTATCCTGGGAGAGAGTATGACTTTGTGCTATAAAAAACCTCAGGCAGGCAGGCAATTAAAAAATAATAATAAACAAGGCAAACAACTCACACCAGAAGATTGGTCAAGTTGAGTGCATACTGGAGCATCCAGACTGGAATTCTGCCTCCGGTACTTCAAACTGATTATCGCAAAGGTTACCAAAGCCAAGTACCTACAACCCTCAGGATAGACCCTCCTTTTTATAGCGTCCTCAGCAATAACGCAAGGCGAGTGCAAATATTACATACAATTAACATCATGGATATCATTTTGGAATTCACCCTGTGCATCAAGAAGAATTTTATCCTTTATGTGTCACACTGGAAAAGGTTTATGCTGTGTGGAGTTATATAGAATAAAGGGGTTTACAGAATGTCTGTGCGGGACTGGAGGTATAGAACCGCAGGTGCACCGGTTAGAACTCGAGGCCACTCCACCTGACCTAAAATGACCTAGAATGCAGCTCCGGGCCGGAGCCCTCACATTCAGAGAAGGAAGCAGCGCTTCACCTCGCCATGTCACACACATCCCCGCCCCGCTTCCCCGTGGAGGCGGACCTGGGCCTCCCGAGGCAACGTCGTGCATGCTGTCCCTTAGCTGGGCGATGGAAGACATTATTCTGTAGTTGTGATACAACACACCTGCCGTTGTACATGTTCTGCACATGCCCACTGTGTGGCCACGTCACGTACCGTGGTTAGCTTGCAGCATATACTGTCTGCTTTTATAATGTTTTATTGTATATTATCATTATTACTGGTAGTATTTTATTGGAAATAAAAGAAGTCCTCTTTTTGTATTGTTTGAATTTTAAAAATTTGCTTAGCTGTGATTGTTCTGGAGATAGGGTTGGAAAGACAAGAAGCTTGTTTGTCAATTGTACAACCAGTAACGGAGCTGACGTTTGAATATTTTTACGTCTGTATTAGACATTTTCTTTGCAAATCTATTGTTCGATTGAATTGTAAATGAAATAAAAGATGGTACACATCCGTCATTGTATACAGCTGGCACCATCATTAGATGGACTTACTGCTCATTTTTATGACATAATCAGCTATATTTAAATATATAAAATATAGAAAAACAAATATAATTTAAAACAAACAAAAAAAAACTTTTCAGGAAAGTGGGGTATGCCCAAATGAATGATTTTTATTCCATTTATTTCTTTTTACTTACCACTTGTGAAGGTTTTTGATTTAGCATTTTGGATTACAATGCAAGATGACCTCTGGCTTGTGTGTTGAAATGTGGCACATAGAAAAACGAGTGGATTATTTTTGTTATATGTTTGCTCTAGCACTAACAGGTTTGTTTTCCTGTATGGAGCAGAACGGTAATATGAAACAAAAGGAGACTGCAGTATCTGAAATGTATTTGCATGCATACAAATAAAGATGCAAAAAAGTTCATGCTAGTGCAACTGTGTCTGTCGCTCTGTGTACATTACTTTCTTATTGTCTGCGACTCACCTGTTATGTATACCATGGACATCTAGTGGTTCACGTCGGTACTACAAGTACAGTACTATTTAATTTCTCCAGCAAGACGGAGCAGGCAGTTTCTGTCTTAGTAGAATATCTTCCCACAGTTCTGAATAGAATGCAGCATGACTGGATTTGCATTTTAACAACTGGACATATGACTGCTGCTTTCCCTTTCATAATTCATAAACTGACCATGGGTTTTTTGAATTCCTTAAACATAAAAGCAAACTATCATTAAACCTATTTAGATTACCCAGGGAATAAAACACCAAAATACCAGTGTAGCTGTAGTTGCGTGCTGGTTGTTGTCAATAGAAATATCACAGCACAGGACACAAAACTACATTATATGAACTGTGTTCACTGAAATACCGAAATTAGCATCATGTCAGCTGCCAGGAACAGAAACACAAATTCCCAATTCCGTACACATCAATTCTGCAATATAAAAAATGGATCTGACCACTTTCACAAATTACAACCCCTTTTATACTTTACCACAGTTAAATGCAGAGCAGCCATTTTGATTCGATTTGACATTTAGACCATTCCCCGGTCTAAATGTAAATGTAGTTTTAATGTAATCATACATTATTAAAAACCAAGTATTAATCTTGCGCAATATAAAAGATTACTCGTTATGGGTATGATGTAATCAAAAAACAGAACAACAGCATTAGCGGGTGAATCATTTGGACAAGATGCTACAGTAACAAGGAGTGTACTATTTGGTATTGTAATTTCTAAATAAAACTGGTAGAGCTTGTCTACATTATTTATTAGACGTTGCACATACAGTGCCTTGCAAAAGTATTCACCCCCTTGGCATTCTCTATTCTATCTTGTTCCCTTAAAACTTGGAATTTAAAAGGAATTTTTGGGAGTTTGTATCCTTTAATTTACACAACACAATTACCACTTTGCAGATGCAAATTATTTCTTTCATTGTGAAACAAACAAGAAATATGACAAAAAAGACAAAAGAGAACCTGAGTGTGCATAACTATTCACCCCCTCCCAGAGTCAGTACTTTGTACAGCCACCTTTTGCAGCAGTTATACCCTAAGGGGCTTGTCGCTGTATCTCCACAGGCTTGGCACATCTAGACACTGGTATTTTTGCCCATTCTTCATGGCAAAACTGCTCCAGCTCCTTCAAGTTGGATGGGCGCCAGCTGTGTACAGCAATCTTGAATAGTTTAAGTACAGTTGCAATCCTATTTGACTTGTAATGGCATCCTGGAAAAATTTCAGGCTGGTTTTAAATCACATCATAGCACTGAAACAGCACTTTTAAGAGTTTTTAATGATTTACTGTTAACTGTTGACTCTGGGAGCCCAGCGGCCTTGCAAAACTGTCTAAAAGATGTTACTGCTCAATGAAAATAAAAAAGATTATTGTTTTTGGTAAAACTGATCTCCTCGATGGGGCTGATAGTGCTCTTGGTCCGTTAGTCTCCTATAGTCGCTCTGCTGTCAGAAATTTAGGAGTGATTCTTGACGGTGCGTTTAAACTGGACAAACATATAAACTCGGTAGTTAAAACTTCCTTTTTTCATCTGAGGATTTTAGCAAAGGTAAAGCCGTATCTTCCTCAAAACAAATTTGAGCGAGTCATCCATGCATTTATTACATCCCGGTTAGACTATTGCAACGCATTATACTATGGGCAGGATCAGTCGTCCCTTCATCATCTGCAGATGGTCCAAAATGCAGCAGCATGTTTGTTGAGTGGAACGAAAAAGCGTGACCATATCCCTCCTGTACTGGCCTCCTGTAATTTTCAGGATTTCAAGATTTTATTACTTGCTTTTAAATCACTTCAGGGAAAGGCACCTGATTACTTGACTGAGTTGTTGCACCACCATGCTCCAGTCAGAGCATCGAGGTCAACATCTCGGCTGCTTCTAGATGTTCCAACTTCTAGATTAAAAACCAGAGGTGACAGAGCTTTTTCAGTCGCTGCCCCCAAACTATGGAACGCTCTGCCCTTTCATATCTGAGCTGCTCAGACCATGGAACATTTTACATCTCTGCTTAAGACATTTATTTGAATTGGCTTTTAATTCCAGTTGTGCTTGACATTTATTATTATTTATTTTATAGTTTAGTTATACGGTTTAATTTATTTATAATTTAATTTATTTATTTAATTTATGCCCAGGAACAATGCAACTGTAGATATCTACATATGTATTGTGGATGTCTGTAATTGCCATTCTGACTAGTAAGAATATAAAAAATGTAATTGTGGATAGTCAATGGATCGTTTTTATGTTAAAACGGTGTCTTATCTACTCTTCAACAGATATGCACAATACATTTCTAGATATCTGCAATTGCATTGTTCCTGGGCATATTTTCTACTTGTAGATATCTGCAATTGCATTTTTACTAGTCATTTTATGAATTATGGATATCTGTAAAGACATTTTTGCTAATCACAATGTATATCGTATATTCGAAATTACATTGTATATATCTGGATTTTTTTTCCTTTTGGAAATCTGAAATTAAAATTATGACTAGTACCAATTAGATTGTAGATATCTGAAATGGGAGTTTCTCCTAATAAGAATTTAATTGCAGATACCCAGAATGTTCATTCTGGATATCTGAAATATAATTGTGGATATCTGAAACTGAAAGCCCAATAGACATGAATGGCAAAAGTGACGTAATTTCTCCTAGGAAGAATGACGTTGTGGATATCTGAAATGACAGTTGTGGATAGGAAGAATGTCATTGTGGATATCTGAAATGCTCTTTTTGACTAGGAAGAATAAAATTACGGATATCTGCAATACATATGCAGTCTAGCGATTCAATGTTAAAACCGCCACTTATACATTGTATGGATTTAAAGATAAATGGATTTGTGATTAGGATAAATAAAGTTTTAGATTCCTTGAAATACATTTTCTACTAGTAAGAATGTCATTGTGGACATCTGTAATTGCCATTCTGACTAGTAAGAATATAATTTAGACTAGGAGAACTTATATTATGTATATCTAAAATGTAATCACGGATAGGAGTGTGACTTGATTAAATGTTAAAACGCCTTGCCATAGATGTTCGGGCGGTCAGCGTGCAGCGTTTCACTTTTACAGCACGAGCTGAGTCCCCGCGTGCGGCCCGGCGCGACGCGCATGCGCACTGCCAGGGCTCCGGCTTGTGTTTACAGGCGCCCGAGCGCTGTGATGTAGCGCCGTGGTATGACGGCCCTTTTCGGGATTAAGCGTACTATACAGCGAACAGGTAGGACGTCCGAGAGCTCCGAGCCGCGTGCGTCCGGCACCACATGAAGTAACGGCTTACCTTCCTCTGGAAGAAGGGCTGCGTCTAGCTAGCAGCTAGGAGGGTAGCTAGCGGTGAGGCTCGCCTGGGAGGCCAGGCCGCGCGGCGCTCCCTCCGGCTGCTGGCTGACGGCGCGGCCGCCGCCAGCGCCTCGGCCGCACGGCCATTCGGGGCCGGGCTGTGTGGCGAGAATGCGGAGGGGCTCGGCCGCCGTGTCCGTGCGGGCATACCGCGGACCGCTCCCCCGCCGCCGAGCTCACGGGACCGTGTGCCTGAGAATGCCGCTTCGGCACCGGCCGAGCCGCCGCGTAGGGTCCCCCCCGACGGCCGCCGAGACGGGAGGCATGTTCCTGCTCCGCTTCGCGGCACCCCGACGGCGGGTAATCCCGGCTGGGGCCGATTACACGCCCCGGGCGTCCTAAGGGCCGACAGGCTGCGAGCGGCCGGCAGCCTAGCTAGTCCCGCAGCTTCGCCGTGACGGCGCCGTGATTTCCGCACTCGGCCCCCCGTCCGCGATGAGTATCCGTGGCCAGCGCGTCGTGTAATTCGCATTAATAATCACCCGTTCGCCAGTTTGTTCGACAGCTGGCGTCTTTGCATAGGCGAGCGATGACGTAAGCGCCGTGCGCGTGAGTTTATCTGGTTAGTTGTGGGTACTAGTCAAAGCCCCCCCCGGGGTAGGGTGTCCCCGGTTCGGTATACACCGCCTCTGCCACTCGAGGTTTTGGGCCCGCATTTAAGCAGCCGCGCTGATGTGCCGCAAAGCGTAGCTGCGCCCTATGTCCGCTTTCGCCCTCACCCTGTAATTCTCTTGGCCTCAGCTGCAGATAATGAGAATAGCATTATTGCAGTGGCAATCGTTCGGGCTGGTCAGCTTCGCCGTAATTTCAGGTTCAGGCTTGTTGGTACAGTCTTGCCTAGCTTAAAATTAAACGCAAAAACGCAAAAGACCTCCGTCGTCATATGTAAAACGTCAGTGTCTCAAATTTCCAAACCTCTTAGCAGGTTTACAGACATTAAGAAGTGTCAGGTTCTGCCTAATTCAATTGATGCTACAGTAAGGATGAGGACCTGTTGTTCAACAAAGCCAAAGAAACTTCCTGTCCCAGAGTTCTGCCCAGCTACAGCGCAATGCAATACGATGTGCAAATATTTGAATACGAAATGAGTCCTAGTGAAGGAAGTATTTCTTCAGTCTCATGGAGTGGGGCGGGGTTGCATGCCTTATTCCTCTGGCTGGTGACAATGGGCACACAGAGGACCTTTGTGGCATAAACAATGAGGAAACATCCCTGCCAGTTTAGCGGCTCTGAGGAGGAACAGGTCCATCCAGTGAGACCACTGGAGGTTTTTTTTTTAACTTTGCAAGATGTGAAAGTTGCTGCCTCTGGAGAATGCTGCCAGGTAGCCAGGGCAGACTCCACAGCAGAGACCAGTATCACCTGACCTCCCTGCTTAGTGGCAATTTGTCTCTTAGCGGTCTTGCCAGACGAGTTCTTGGCTGGCCGTGAAAAGATGGCACTGTCTTCCTGGCAGTGAATCAGGCTTAGAGAAAGAACCTTCATTACCTCTTGTTGACTTCTGTTTGGGTCTTTTTGCACATTGCATCTTCATTCACCAGAGCAAGGATGGCTGTCATGAAATCTGAAGTTGGTCATGCCGTTTCGGTTTTTCCCCAGTCTTTGTACTGTCGTGACTCATCTTTCGAGCTGCAATATCACGGCTTGGGACGACTGACTATGACAAGTTCTTTGTCTTGAGAGGGCAGTGAGGGGCGAAAAAGCTTTTTTTATATGTTCTCCTGCAGTGGGGCTAGTAGTCCCATGGGAACTTTGCTGGGAAATTTTAGACTTTAAATGTCAGTTGTGTTTTAAAAGGTTATATGTGGTGCTAATAGGAAGTCTCTACAGTATGCTTCCAACTCTTGCAGAGCCACACAAGTTCCCAGACTGTTCCAGTTTCAGTTTGCAGTGTGAGGAACCATTGTGTGTGACCAGCGAGACCGGCCCATGTGCTCCCCAGTCATAAGACCCCCCCACGTCATGGCTGCTCCTGTCCCCGCTGGCATGCCTTGTGCTGAGTAGCTGCGTGAAGACGTGGCTGAGAACCCAGACTCTCAGGATGACTGGCAGTAGCTGCTCATTATGAAATATTATGGGTTTCCTGTGTGCAAAGTCTGCATTTCTTCACAGATTCGTGGAGTTTCCCCTTAAAGCAGGAGTGGGCAGTCTTATCTGCAAAGTGCCGATGGATATGCAGGTTTTCGGGATAACCTTTTGATCAGCTGTACAAACCCAGGTGTGAGGACTCCTCAGCCAGTCACTCCTCTAATTAGTGACCTGATTAGGGAGTTACAGTGAGAACCTGCATACGCAGCAGCCCTTTCTGCACACCCCTGCCTTGAAGTCTGAATGGAGACCACTCCCCATCCCAAATTTCCTTGTATAGTAGAATAGCATCACTTCCGCTGATTTAATGATATTGTTTAAAGCAGTATAAAAAAGCAATGTATAGCAGATGTTTTGGAAAATCTATTATTTAAGAAATGGGGTGGGCATGGTGATTAGCACTGTTGCCTCACAACTCTGGAGCCTGTTTTGAGTCTCCGCCCCTAGCTCCATTTGTGGAGTTTGCATGTTCTGCCCGTGTCATTGTGTGGTTTCCTGTGGGGACTCCAGTTTTCCTCCACAGTCCAAAACATACAAAGGTGAATTGCATTTGCCAAATTGTCTGTAGGTGTGAATGGTGTTTGTGTGCCCTGTGATGGGTTGGCGCCCCATCCTGGGTTATTCCCTGCCTGGTGCCCGTAGCTTCCGGGAGAAGCTGTGGATGACCATGACCCTGAATAGGACAAGTGGGTACAGAATTTGGATGGATTTTAAAAACCCCTTTGTTTTGCTCTGGAGGGAGGGATGTGCTTGCATCCTAGTTGCTCTTCTTTTTCTCCAGTTCTCAGCTAGCTGACACCTCCGGATACAATGAAAGGGAAGCCTCACAAGGCACACATCATGAGGGAGATATGAGGCACAGAACAGAGTGCACTCTGTGTGCGAGTGTGTGCAACAGATACAGAAACCGACATCTTTTAAAGACCTACAGTACGTTTATTTTAACTTGCTGTTATTGAAACACCGTCTGCATTGTGTAAGTCGACATGCAGCTGGCAGCCAGTGCCTGTGTTCTGTATTGTTTTTCCTGTATTTTCTTCAAGTTGGATAGACATCACACATCTGTATGTGTGTGATTAATGTTGGTCCCTTTACTGATGGTGTCTGATTTGATCTGAGCAGATTTTTTGTAAATGGCATTTTCGTGGTGTTTGCCGGTCAGTCTCTTAGATGGACACTGGGTAAATTTCACTAGATGAAATGGCATGTCTGGTGTGCAGGCAGGCCTGTCTCTGAGGAGGGGTGGGGCCAGGGGCGAGCCAACTTATTTGGGGCCCCAGTTGAGGCCAATATAAACACAGTAACGGGAGTCATTGTGCCTGCTACTGCTCGGTCACTGTAATACAGATGCAGTTCTAATGAAGAATAAGAACTCACTGATCTGATAGTCTACAGTGTGACCTTCTGAACAAGCTAGTACTGGACAAGCTAATGCTAATGGTAGTGTGACCACACAGGTTATGTTAACCTAGGCTTTGGTTACATGTCCATAATAGGATTTCGATTTAATGTTTCCAGTGTATATTTAGTTCGGGTGTAATGGTACTCAAAACTAACAGTTAAGTACAAGCCTCAGTTTTGGGTTCACGGTTCGGTGCACTTTTTGTACATCAGGGAAAACAGAATTTGCTCTGAAATTATTAAAACCTGCAAACAGACACAATTAGGAACAGTTGCAAACCAAAGGCAATGTGTCTGCACATTGTAAAACATCCAAGTAAAAAAATAAAAATGAAACTATATTATCTTAACAACCATCTTGTTTGCATGTTCCCTACTCCCGAGTATGGCTGCATATGTGCAGCACTAAACACCTCCGTAGTTTTTCTTCAGCCCTGTCTGAATTTCCTGGCAAAAGCGCGTTAAATGCCACTGGGAGACTAACTTGCAGAGGCTGTTTCTGCCTCTCTCTAGCCGTGCACACATTCGGGTGATGTCATCTCAAATGAGTTGGCATGTTCTCTTGTGTTTTCAGCAGAATATCTGAGCTCAGTATAACGGACAGCCTAGGTCTTTTCAACTACTCTCTCTGGTATTGGTGTAATTTATTAGGAAATCAAAATGTTTCCAAACCGCCGATAATGACTGACTGTTACCAGCATTAGCCATAATCAACTTACAGCCTCAATATGTTTCTCCATGTTGAGCATCTACTAGTGAATTTAAGTTCCTCCCATGTCAGTAAATGTATTCTTTCATTGTGTGTACCGAACTGGAAATGTCATACAAAGCAGAACACTACAAACATGTGTTCTTACAGCCCTAATGCCCTAATATTTAGCCAAAATTACATATTTAGATGAAATGAGGCTGCATTCAATCAATGGAATAAATGTATTATTATCATTATTTTGGCAATTTCCCTTTTGAGCGGTGGGACCCAGTGTAGCCACACCAGTTGCCGCATCTTAGAGCCACCACTGGTGGCAGGAACTGTTGGGAACCCATGAACTGTGTCTGTGCCTGGCACAGTTGTGTCTGTAGTGATTTCTGCACTGTCAGTCCTTTCTGTGCAAATCTAAGTTGGCACATCTGAAAATCCTCAGTCTGAAAACTCCAGTTGTGGAACATCACACTGCAGCTGTCAGTGCTGGTGTTATTTATCAATATGCTTCAGTGTAATAAAACAGCATCTTAAATTCACCTTGGTTTTATTGTTATGGATTCTAGCATTCTGTAGCATTGGGTACACATCCCATGTGTGTGCTGCCCTCTGGGCAAGGTAACGTATAGCCTGTCCTGGGTTTTACCCATGTGGTGCAGAGAATCTGTTTCCTAGAACATAAAATGGCTGTTGAGGGGGATAGTTAACATGATGTTACCTGTTAGGTCTATGAAAATGACCAGCAACTGTTGCATGAAGGTTTCTGTAACCAAGTTCAGCTTCTGCCTCAAAAACCTCTTTCCTGCTTCTAAATGTAGATATGCAGCCTTTACTTTAAAAGGACGTATGGCGAGCCCACCCTCCTGGCTTCCCTGCGTGGTGAGAGACTGCTCCCACAAGGGGCGAGTGTAAGCTGTAGCTGTCTATTCATCATCTCTGCTGGATAAGGGAATTCTGCCATGTGGTTGTTCTGCGGCACCTGTGTATAACATGGGAAGAAAGGTGCTCGTATCCACCAGCAAGCCAGACAGATGTAGTTAGCTTACCTCACTTAGATTCTCTGTCATGGTATCGTGCAGGGCTGGCCAACCCTGCTCCTGGAGAGCCACAGCCCTGCAGAGCTTAGATGCAGCCCTAATTTAACACACCTGATACTGATAATCGGGCCCTTCAGAGGCGTCTCAGTATTAGAGTCAGCTTTGCTTCAACATAGCTAACTCTAACTGAGATGCTTCTGACAGGCCTGGTTATCAGTATCAGGTGTGTTACATTACGGCTGCACCTAAGCTCTGCAGGGTTGTGGCTCTCCAGGAGCAGGGTTGGCCAGCCCTGGTGTAGTGCAAGTCTGTGGTATACATTATATCATTTTATCATGTCTCGTTTAGTTCACACTGCAAAACTGGACTAGTGTGCTTACAGCTCCCATCTGCTGTAGCATAACATGTCTCATGCTGCTCTAAGGTGCGTTTCACTGAGGCTGCAGTGCTGTTCATACCCAGTGGCTTCTGTGGTATTTAGGTTCAGGGCAGATCTGCTGACTTATCTTCTCAGTCGTTTAGTGTTATGAGTTTTCTGGCTCTGTCTGTAAAGCACAATCTGAAGGGAGCTGTGCAAAGTAGCTGATGCCTTTCTGTGCCCTAGTGGGACTCGCGGTGTCAGGGATGCTGGCAGGCTCTGCTCTGTGACGTCACATCTGTGGCCTGCCCTTATCTTGCATCCCTACTCCGTTTTCTGCACCCCAACAGCTATTTTCTGTCTTGTTTGCCCAACTCATTCCCATTTCGCTCTCGTGCATTTGAAACATTTGTTTTTTAATACCCCAGATTCAGTATAAAATACTATAAAAACAGTATCAAAAATATTGATGGAGCTAATTTGTCAGTACAGAGATGTGAAGTTGTTGCTCAGATATGAAATGTCTTAGAATGTGAAACACAGATCAGAGTATGGTATAGATCCAGATATCTAGTGCATATCATTTAAGCATAAATTTTTTATTCAGTTTTGCACTGTTCCGTTGTAGTTAGTATAAATTGATCAGTAAAATCGTTGACATTTATTCTTTATATAAATAAGTGCGGTACATTTGGTCGCCAGCTTGCAAACGAGATTATGAAGTCTGTCTTCAAGTTGAATATGTTGGTAAGTCAATAATCATAATACAGTACATATAATTATATGTAATTAATATACAGTAATAATAAAAGTAACTACTTGTGGTATTGTGCTGTACCTCGAACTGACGAACCACTGAAGCCACGCAATGTTTTCACAAATGTTGTAAAGTAGTGTCTGCATTCGATATTGCAAACTATTTTATTTAACTCGAATATTTTAATATAATGGGCTTTTTGGCAGTCCGTTCTTAAGTACAAGCTATCTACAAGTCAAATGTCCATAACCTGGGGATAACCTGTACTTTTTTGCAAGTACAGTGCTGGGTTTTAATTCCTTTCATGGGTGTAATTTATTCACGCGGTAGTGTAAGCCAGGAGAGTCTTTACAAAATATATCAAAATTTATAGCTGTGTATGCCACAAGGTGTTATAAAAATCCTAATCTCACCAGCAAATTTTACTTGAAAGGACACTTGAGTAAACTAGCATGCTTTGGTTAGCATGATTGTGTGCTGTTTACTGAGAAGTGTGATGAGGCTATTGTGCTGTCAGTTACAGGCCGATTCATTCCCCTTCCGGTTGGTTGACGTTCCTCTTTTACTTAAACAGGCAGCGGATGACAGCATATGCCAATTTCACCCCTCCTGGGTTTCAAAACATTGGCGCATGTTTGTTGAACTGTTTTCATTTTCAGCATGCGTTTGTTAATTTTTTTTCTTCAATCAGTTCTGCAATTGATTGGGCTTGGATAAGATGCTAATAAAGATATACACAAATGTACAAAAATAACTTAAATTTACATGTGTGCCATGTGTGAGGTTATTTTTTCATTTTTGCCTTAGCTATAACTACTACCATGGTTATAGGGCAGAAAGCAGTATATTTTGTAGGAATTTCGTCATTCTTTTAGCAGGGTTTTGTGTAAATGGTTGTCCCTTGCTTTTAGTGTTTGTTGAATGTTCCTATGAAGGATTTATGCCAAACCATCCCTGTATTATTCTCACCGCATTTACCCTGTTGTGGTGGACTATCTCATAGTAAAGGTATCTCCTTTACTGAATGCAGGCCATTGTATATGCTATATATAATGAGGTTGACTTGGTTGCTGATGGCTTGGCTGGGCATGGGGACTGCGTTTGTGTGCAGGTGTGGATTCCGGCTTTGTGTGCAATGAGGCTGCAGGCTCCAGGCTAAAATGGTGCTCTGACTGCATCGATGACTGCTGCAGCTGCTCCGTTCTGTGCCTCAGCTGCGTGTAGCATGTCCACTCCTCCGCTGTGGGCTCCTCTGCTTGTTGTGGGGGTGGCAGTGTTTCCAAAAATAGTCCTCGTGGACTCGCGCTGACTGGCTGGCCGCCCCGGCCCTGCTCCTCTGCGCTGCCTGTCACAGGATGGTATCCCCCTCTGCCTGCCTGTCACAGGATGGTATCCCCCTCTGCCTGCCTGTCACAGGATGGTATCCCCCTCTGCGCTGCCTGTCACAGGATGGTATCCCCCTCTGCGCTGCCTGTCACAGGATGGTATCCCCCTCTGCCTGCCTGTCACAGGATGGTATCCCCCTCTGCCTGCCGTTCTTTGTATTTGCTGGCCTCTGGCGCCTCACATTCCTTCTGACAGCAGCGGTGTTTCGGCTCGTCGGCACACCAGCATGCCGCA
The DNA here is from genome assembly GCA_026780845.1 of Petrocephalus sullivani. Classification (NCBI taxonomy): domain Eukaryota; kingdom Metazoa; phylum Chordata; class Actinopteri; order Osteoglossiformes; family Mormyridae; genus Petrocephalus; species Petrocephalus sullivani. The sequence goes on from JAODKM010000108.1 coordinate 16,083,326, forward strand.
GTTTCCAGGTTGTGTCATTTCAGGCGGTGAAAATGGTGCGGCGTGTGCCCACTCCTGTCGCGGGCAGGTTCCTCCCGTTCTTTTCTGAGCGTGGGCGCGGTGCGGCTGCCAGGCACCGGATGCTTTTACGTGGATGCACCGTCGCCGCCTTCATTGCATTGTTCATCCCACTTGGCTGCTTCCTGTCCTGTGAGCAGTTAGACATCAGATCCTGCAATCAGTCACTTTCCATCTGCACTCAGTGGCTTTGTATTGATCCTTCACCCCGTGTTGGTAGTTCTGTAAGTGTAATGTGATCTTTTGATGGAGTGAGAACTGCTGGCCTTGGTTATTTCTCGCATATAGTTCCTGGTGCCAGGGCTCCATGACACCATGGCTGCACTTTCTACCTCCTGGTTCCCCTTCTCATCCCTCCATTTGGTAGCCAGCTCCACTGATTTGGTTGCAGTCTTTTTTTTTTTTCTTTTTGTCCTGTTTTTCTTCCTGTGGCATGAATCGCTTGCCTGTCCAGTGCCAGTCAGAGACTTCCCTGCACGGGGTGGAGGGAGTGCTAGTTGGGGTGGGCTCAGAGTCAGAAATGCGAGCACTGTGTCTTGCAGACCAGTGGGGGAGAGAGGGAGCGCTGCTTGTGACAGTCACGCCGGGATGGCGAGCAGAAATCCCATGTGCCTAGCTGGTCCAGCGCTAAGAGAATCCCGAGCATCAGTCCCCCAGCTGCTGTCTGCTGTGATGCAGGGAGACACTTTGTGCTTGCTGTCTACTGGAAACCTAGTAGTAGTAATAACAACAGCAATAATTATTAATATAATAACAACAATAATAATAATATAGTAGTAGTAATAATGATGATAAACAAAATAACAAAAATGATAAACTGTACTGATATAATAACAGAAATATAAGCATGAATGAGATCAATGATGAGCATAAGCAGAAGTAGTAGTTTCTATGTATTTTTCTATCTATGTGCATTTCATTTTATTTGTATTTTAATTATTCTTTATAAGTTTTTTTTTTTTTTTGCTGTTGTCATAAAAGTAGACTGATAGTAGACTGATAATTGGTAGCTAGGGGCTCAGAGACCCAAAAATATTAGCTGAGAATGTCATTACCAGCATTACTTTATGATGCTTTTTATTATGTGTTTTCTACTCATGAATTGTGTTAGTGTTGCTTTATTTTTTTATTCCATTAAGAAATGTGTTACTGTCTTACTGTTCTAAAGGATAGAATCTCCCGTTAGAATTTATTGATTAAGATGCTTGTGAAGATGCCTTAAGGTTAGGATATTGGATGCACATTGCAACAGGAACATGAGTACAGCCACTGGCCCACCCATGTGACCACGCGCCAAGCAGCTTCCTCATCTCCATTTCCACCGTTTGCTTGCATGGGGCTTTTCTTTTGTGCTGCCATTACATCGCATTTTTCAATCTGACGAACGCAGCAGCTCCTGAAACCTGAGACCCAACCGTATAAAGATGGGGAGATGTAGTGGCCCCCTCCTTCCCCCTGAACACACTTGGCAGGCCCCTCGCACCGCTCACGCCGTGCCCACCTCCAGATGTGGCATAAATGTGGCTTCTGGAGATTCACAAACACACAGACAACGAGACCCTTCCTGGCAATGGCTGGAGATCCAGTATTCTAACCTTAACCTGAGCAGTGATGTGATGAAGTAAACGGAGAGCCCCCCCTAAATGGCTTTTTATGGTTTTGTTTTCTAGGTGGTTTTAATAATTTAGCCCCCATTCATGTGCTGCGCTTGGTTTAGCAGTCATGGATGACAAGGCCTCGGTTGGGAAAATTAGCGTGTCGTCCGACTCGGTTTCCACCCTCAACAGTGAGGACTTTGTGCTGGTGTCCCGCCAGGGGGACGAGACGCCCTCCACTAATAACGGTAGCGATGACGAAAAGACAGGACTGAAGGTAAGAGCGCCTGAAACGCTGATCGGGGTGGGGTGGGCTGGGGTTATAGGATTGTCCATGTGGGAAGTTTGTCTCTTTGTGGTTCACGGTTGTTGGACGAGTCCAAACCAGACCCACTTCTGAATTGGTGTCCATAACTGCTTCCTACAATCAGACTTTGTAATATGTGAGTACTGGGCTTCTCTAGGCAAATGCATCTTATGCTCTGATGTATTTGACATTTCCAAGGACAGGTGGGTATTGCGTACGACTGCAAATGCCATCTTTGGTCTGTCTCGATGAATTTGTGATTTTGTATTTTACCCTGTCAGCCGACGAGCCAATAGAGACTGAGTGGTCCGAACATCAGTTTAGTAGTGTGACTCAAATGTTCACACTTTTGACAATTTGGTAGAAATCTTTCACAAGAGAACTTTTATTTTTTTTTAAAGGGGGGTTTAGTCTTTCTGTCATGTTCGCAAGTGTTTTAAGGTTCTGTTTAGAAAAAGCTGTCTGCAGTATTTCAATAAAGTTTGCTTTGGGCAAGTTGCATATTACTGTAGGTTACACAATAATATCTGTTCCGCAAATATATAGTATATATAGTAAGTACCGCAAATATATATGTTTGAGTTGTGATCTGCCAGCAAGCCTGGAAAGTTTCAATTAGAATCGGGATCCAGTGTTCAAAAAAGATGCTTGGGTTCCTGACAATATTATGATTTGTGTTTTGCATTATGTTAAACAGTATAAAATTAATGAAACACAGAATCTTGATTGTAATCTATCACAGACAGTCACATAATAGTGATTTAAATGTGATTTAAAACAAGAAGGCCTATCTCTTGGAATACTCATTATATCTATAAGACTGACCATACTGCTATATAGTTTGCACCTAAATTAGATCTTTCTGCATGGACTGCACTTGGAAGAATATAGCACCATTTTTTGTTAGAATGGCCATTTGAAATCAGTCTAAAATCGACCAGGTTTTATAGTTGCGCTTTTTGGAGGTAGGAGAATTCCAGGCCAGCCGTCTCTGCCGTGCACTGGGGGCTTGTCTTAGCTTTCCCACCATTGTTTTGACGTCTGTTTTGTCTTCAGTTTCCGTCTGACCCTGGAGGGGGCCTTCTCTGCCCTCTCCCGTTAGCTTAGTCTTGCGTCTGCCTGTGGCCTACTTTTGAACAGCATCATTTTCCTGGTTTTTTGGTGCATTTTATGGCTGGAGCACCCACCTTTTAACTCGTGGGTCATGATGAATGAAATTGTGTTGAATGACCGTATCAGAGTACAGGGTTGGTGGATAAATGCATGCAGTGTTTGTCGGTTTTGTTAGTCCATCTCCCCTTTAGACAGTAGATGCTAGATGCCTTTCTCTTTTCATTCTCTTGTGTGTTATTGATTGAGGTGTAGTATAGTGCCCTCTCCCTGCATTCTTTTGGTGTATGAACGATGGATCTTGTACATTTAGGTACATGTTTTGTTTGTTGTGTGACGCAAGTCGCCCGTGTCTTACAGTACATCGTGTGTGTCTAACCACTAGATAAAACTCACATAAAATAGGACTTCCTTTGGTCTCTGTCATATGTAGCTACGCCTGCGTTCTACACTGAGCTGTACCACACACTAATAATCTTGGGTTAAGAGTGCCAGCAGGAAGCTAAGCCCCTTTGCATTTCCTCCAGAGAGAGCTCTTTTTCTCATCATAAATGTTTAAGGAGACATTATCTCTGCTTTATTGACAGGTTTTCTGTCACTGCCGACGAATTTGTAAAACCTTAATATCGGGCAGTTTTATCAGCCAGCTGTTATTGGTCTGTCATCTCATTTTGTTTGCGGGCCCCACTGTAGGTCTTACCGGAGAGAGCTCACAAACATAATGATGTTGTGGTAACACAACATTAGTCAGTGAGCTAGAGGTTGGTGGTAACACTGAATCAAGCTGCCCCCTTTCTCAGCCTGGTCTATGATTACAGCTCAGCGGAAAACCAGGTAGCCCTCAGACCTCAAGCACTGTGACATGTACTCCAGTGTGTAAACAAAGTGCAGTTTGCAGTGCTATGCGGCTAACTTGCAACAAAACAAGTTGTCTCTGTACACATCTGCTGAGGCCAGATACTGCGCTGGCGCACATTTTTTTTCTTGTGCTTAAGCACGAATAACATAAATGTGAGCTGGCCGCTGTGCTACTTTTATTGTGACTGTGATCCAAGTGAGTGCATGAATCTTACCCTGGATGTGGGCTTAGTCTTTCCTGGTTTATCAGTTTCACCTTGATATGAATACAGTTGAGTGTGATTTGAGATGATTCCCAGAGATCCATTTCAGTCAAAGCTGGAAAAATGTTCACTTTTGTCATATTAAATGTCATATTTTCACTGTCCGAAAAGTTTATAAGGGTACATGTTTTACTGCTGTGTTCATTTATCAGTAGGAATAGATGCGTTGGTCCAACCCTTGAGGTTTAACTGTAATTGAGAAGCGTTGTTTTGGTCCTGATGGCAGTTGGAGTCTCCAGTGGGGATGGTACAGTAGCTAATTTGCTTGTTAGCCTGGCCATCCCGTCTCAGCCTGTTGCTAGGGAGGTGACCAAAGCACCTTATCAACAGCTACCATGGTGGCGTGCCCCCCTGTGGATATAAGCAGGCACTGCAGCAAAAAACATCCATTTAGTTATGCATGAGTCTACATGGCAATAGGGAACATAAGTTGCATGCACTGTAATCAGTGCCTTTGGTGTGTATTTAGGTATTGTGACCTTGAGCAGTGCTGTTTCAGCACTGTGGGTCCCCTTGGCAGCCTCCACGCACACCCACCCTGCAAAGGGTGAAGCGTGTCAGGTTCCTACACTCATCAGATGTCAGCCCAGTGTCTCTTTATAGTGCTGGACCCACAAGGCCAAGGTCACAGGCGGCCTGCACAGGTTATAGGGTGGCCTGGGTTGTTTAGGGTGGGGGAGTCCTGAGTTGGCATGTCTCGGGGCCCCGACTCTGGGCTGACACTGATGCTCCCTATGTGGAGCGACCCCCCCCTAGCCAGCCAGCCAGCATCACTTGTTTGTTTGAAATGGTAGCCTTGCTCTTGCTAAACATGCAGTGGGTGGGACAGCCTGTTTGAGACGGGCTCCAGCATGCCTCGTGGGGGGGCAGGGCCGTGTGACGTGACGCAGCACCTCTCGAGCGTGTGAAGCTAGGCCTTCAGCTCTCTGGATGGCTGTGACCTTTGACCCCTCATGGGTAACGCCTACACCATGTAACTTTTGCCTATGAACCTATGTGCCCAGACCTCATGCTGAAACTTTTTTGGGTTGTGTTTAGGGCTGTTAGATGATTCATTTTCAAAAAAATTGTATTAATCACACACACAAGCATAATGCAGTAACACCCAAAAATTATATTTTTAAAATATTGTAGTCTGCATATGTAGGGCTGGATGATATGGCAAAAATTTATATCACGATATATTTCTTAATTTTGGTCGATACGATATAATTCCGATATCGATATGGACATTATTAAAAAGCCTCAGGATTTATTTGTATTTAGCCTTTACAAACAAGAAATGTGAAATAAACGATCAAATAAAACTCTCAGACTCAGCTTATTAACAATAATATATTTCCATTTAAACTAGAACAGACTGATTATTCATATAAATTGAAACAACAAACAAACTGCTTCAGCCAGGATAAAGAAACAAAAATAATATAAAATAAA
>JAODKM010000108.1:16091991-16107962 GCA_026780845.1 Petrocephalus sullivani
CGTCTGCCGCTTTCTGACGCCGCCCCTGTCCTTGCATGCCGGTCTCTCCGCCCTCCCCCCCCCTCCCCACCCCCTTTAGATCGTCGGAAACGGTAGTGAGCAGCAGCTCCAGCGCGAGCTGGAAGATGTTCTGATGGACCCATCTATGGCCGAGCAGGCGGCCGGCAGTGTGGAGCAGGTAGGGGGCGCCGTGTCTGCCTCCTCAGGAACCCAGGCCCAGCTGGCGATGGTGCTGCCCGTCCAGCCCGCCAAGGAAGGCGAGTTTATGTATGAAGGTGAGTGGGGGCACTGGAGTGGGAACTGCAGCCCCTGTGTCAGGGGTGTTATGGTTGCCTTAGGGCAGTGTTTCTCAAGCCGGTCCTCAGGGACCCTCAGACTGACCACACTGACCAACTCACAGCCAAACAGTCCGTGTTTTTGTCCCTGGGTTTGAGAAACACTGCCTTAGGAGATCCAGCAGAGAACGATGGGTGTCGGGGGCATCTGACCCGGACTAAAGAGCGTCAAAATCACCCATTCCTGTTGCTTGATACTGAATTTTTGGCTAAACCATGCCTTCTAATTCAGCCTGCATTAGGAGTGTTAAAGTTAAAGTCTTAATAGCTTTTCTTATGCACAGCATAGCGTGTGTGTCCTTCAGCTGAGAGTAATCCCTGGCCGTGCTCTCCCGCATTTGGCCCGCATTTCCTGCAGTCCTTCCCAAGCTGGCTGGCAGTGAGCTTTAGGCATACACTGTAAGTGACCTGCTGGCATGCGGCTTATCGCTCTTGGCGCTGTGTTCCCCCCCCCCCCCTCCCGACAGAAGTGGTCCTGTCCGTGACGTCCCCCGGCGACTCATCGGAGCCTAGCCCTAGCACGTCGCTGCCGGACGAGGACAGTGTGGTGTTCAGCAAGCTGACCTACCTAGGCTGCGCATCTGTCAACGCCCCCCGCAGCGAGCTGGAGGCACTGCGTATGATCAGCATCCTGAGAGGCCAGTGTCAGCTGCCCCTGGATGTCACGCTGTCCGTTCCTGGCGTCTCTGAGGGCACCGTCAGGTGGGAGATCATTAACCCCCAGGGTGTGGCCTAGGGTGGCTTGATGCTGAGACCCGGTAGGAGAGGGTCCTGTTATGTTCGGTCTTGAGATGAAGCCGCAGTCTGAACAACCCCGTGTCTGAAACAGGTTGCTGGATCCCCAGACAAGCACGGAAATAGCCAACTATCCCATCTACAAGATACTGTTCTGCGTGCGCGGCCACGACGGCACCCCGGAGAGCGACTGCTTCGCCTTCACCGAGAGCCATTACAACACCGAGATCTTCCGCATCCATGTCTTCCGCTGTGAGATCCAGGAGGCGGTGAGGGTTAGGTGGAGACACACTTTGTATGCCGCGTCACCCTAGGCTTGTAATGACCAGTAGGCTGATGGTCTGCGTAGGCCTCAGTCACTGGAACTGTGATTGGCTGCCAGCACCACAGCTGGTGTGTTACCCGGGAAACGCCCATTAGTTGGTCTATGTGTGATTCTGTCACTAGAGTATGCTTTGCAGATGTGAATGATATCTATCTTTATTCGGCCTTTTTTTTAGTTTTCACATATCCCATCATGCTTTAGTTTAGGGGCCCTCACTCAAGGGTCCAACAGTGATGCGACAGTTGCCTGGGATTTGAACCAGCAACCTTCTGATCATAGTCACTGGTCTGTTCAGTTCAACCTCAGTCATCACATTATCAGTCCCTGGTAATGGTGGCGCCTGGCCCAGCCTGTTTATTTGGTTGTATTTCTTTCTGGTGCATTCCAGTCCTGCCCTCAGTCCCATCCACTCCCACATAAGCTCTGATTTTCCCTGTGGGCTGTAGTGTGGCTCTGAATCTGCCCCATTCTGACCTCTGCCCTCCGGTGTCCTCTAGGTCAGTCGGATCCTGTATAGCTTCGCCACTGCTTTCCGGAGGTCGGCCAGCAAGCCCCTACAGACGGCGCAGGCCCCGCCTCTGACGCCCGACAGCGACGTCTTCACCTTCACCGTCTGCCTTGAGATCAAGGAGGATGATGGGAAAGGCTCTTACAGGTGAGCGAGAGTGGCGCCGGGGCTCTGTGTGTGCTGTGTGCTCCCTGATAAGATATCGGGCCGCCCGCCTGAGTGTGTGCGCTTCCCATAAAGCCCCTATCAGTCTCCCGCTCACTTTGTGTGGCCTATCAGGGCTGCTATAGCTGCTTACAGCTGTGGTTTAGAGCTGCTCTCTAACACCTTCCGGGCTGTGGGTTCCAGTCCTGACTCAGTTCTGTCTGTGTGGAGCTTGCATGTGTTCCTCCTGTCGGGTGGGTTTCCTCCTGTAATTTCCAAAGGCTTGCAGTTTGGTGAATTTTGGAGAGTGATTGTGTCTGAGTGTGTATATGAGTGTGCATTGTGATGGACTACCGTCCCATCCAGGGTGTCTCATTCCTGGTGTTCTGTGCTGCCTGCATAGGCAAGCCTCTGCCGGATAAGAAGTCTGTGGATGAATGAATATTATACTGTATTTTCCTCGGGGCCTCGTTTGCATTTCCTGAGATTTGCCGTGCCCTGTGGCTCCCAGTGAGGTGTGATTCTGCACAGGAGTCCTCTGATTTTGGGGTGCGGGGTTTACTCTGCCATCGCCTCACTGTCGGAAAGTTATGTGCTTATTCCCCACGGCCCAGGCAACTTGCAGAATGCTGCCCCGCCAAGCTGACTGTTAAGTCGCAGTTTGAAAGTCTCATGGCGGATGCTGCTGTGCGCTTCAGGCCATTTCGGCGAGTTTGAAACAGCCGTCTAGTCAGCCCCGGCCCCCCACTCCACACGAGCCCCCAGGTGCCAGCTCTCCCGACGCCGGCAGGTTGGGGACCGGAAGCGGGCCCTAGCTCGGACTGGGTGCTTTTTTCCCGACTTCCTGTTGTAGTGGAAATATGCTGCTCACTGGTAAAAAACAGAAACGCAGAAGTTTCCTTTACCTCACAAATGACCAGTCGTCTTAATTGTTTTGAAAACAAAAGAAGCATATTTTTAGTCTCCTGGAGAACAAAGTGCATAAGTGATTGGGATCTTTGATCTGTGATTCTGTGCACTGAGGCAGGATGTGAGCAGTGGTGGTAAGTAGGCATGGGGAGACTCCGAAAGTGGGTAGAGTCCTGTTATTGTGTCTGTTTACAGAGCTTAGTCACGTCTGGTCTGCCGGTAAGAATATGGTCGCCCACTGAGGAATGTCATTAACGGCGGGTATACAAGGCTCCGGCTAAGTACTAAACGGCACACGGCGATGCCGAGGAGACTCGGTTTGGGTCCCCTTTGATGGAGCCATTGGATTAGCTGCTCTGTTTGATCCTCCTTTGGCTGGAGAGAAGGCTGGCGCATTTATGCACTGATCTCATTTCGTACGGCTCCACCTATCTCTGTTTGTCCGTAATCCGAATGAGCTGAAACCAGACTTTATTTATATTCGCATTAGTCCTGAATTTAAGCCGTGAACGTCCCGGGTTGGGGCGATTTGCTATGTCTGCCAGCAGGGGGAGCAGTGATCTGCAGCCTGCAGCCCCATCATCCGTCGCTGAGAGCGTACTTTAACGTTTATCAGTCATAATTAGACAGCTAGGCGTGACACCGTCTTGCAAACGGAAATCTTCCAGTTTGATCCTGTTGCCGGACACATCAGGTTAAGTCAGCAAAGAGCGGCCATGTTGTAGGGAGAAGCGTGGAGTTCTGGGTTGAGGTGGATGGTGTGTCTGCATATTTATGGAGTGTGGGCTTGGCGCTGGACTAAATCCCATGTGCGGGGGGCCTTCGACCTCCCGAAAAAATCACGTGTGAAGCCAATCGGCCCAGTTGTTGGCATGAGGCTCGGCGAATCGTTCAAAGTGAAATATTGGGGCGACTGGCTGTTTGGGGGGAGCCTGTATGCTGGGATGTACAGGACTGTGCATCCAAAGAATATGCAGTCAAAGAATGTTTCAAGCTGCTTATTTTGGTAGAAAATGTATATTTGCTCAGGACAAAACAGTTAATCATTACAATTCATGCAAATGATGAGTAGCACAATAAAAAAAAAAGCATTTCTCTTGTAGATAAACACCATTTCAGTTCCCAAACCTTTCCTCAGGGGCACCTCAGCGCTTCCACGTATCACCACTTAATTAGCTAGATCTGTTAAAGTTAATAAAGCGATAAAGTTTTATGACGTATTGATTACCCAAACAAAGTATGCTAGTGATTGAGTCAACAAATATACTGGTGTACTGGAAATACTGGGGAGACATTTTGAATTGGCGATGAGGACTTTAGCAGACATGATGCCTGTTCTACGCCAACATGAAGATCATCTAAGCACCATTTTCCCTGCCTGTACTTGGACGTTTTGCACAGTGCTGCACCGGCCACATCTCTCTCTCTCGCCGTTTCAGCGCCGTGTCGAAAGACAAAGACAAACAGTGCTTCAAGCTGCGCCCAGGGATGGAGAAGAAGATTGTGATCTACGTTCAGCAGACCTCCAACAAAGAGCTGTCGATAGAGAGGTGAAGTGCGGCCGCTCGCCCCGCGGGCCCAAGAGCGCCTCCTACTGGAGCAGTGCACAGCTGGGCCGCCGCCCATCTGCTAACCATGAATATTTAATGTGTGACACAACGCCGGTCATCAGTTATTGAAATGTGCTAAATTATTGACGTCTTTAGTGAGCGTTCCTTAATGAGATTTTGGAAAACGTTCTAAATAAGGTTAATTGGCTAGTAGTAAATTTTACTTATTTGTTTGGCCTTTTTCACTGTACATGTTTGTAATATTCAGTTGATGTCTTTAGGCGACACCTTATTGAAAAACCGTTTAGCAGATGTGATGAAGAAGAGAATGTTTGGCTGCATTTATTGGTGGATCATGTGGTGCTTCTTGTTGCTAGGTGCTTTGGTCTCTTGCTGAGCCCAGGTAAAGATGTGAGGAACAGTGACATGCACCTGCTGGACCTGGTGAGTGCCTTTTCCTGCTGGCCCGGCCCAGCCCGGCCTGGCCCGCTTCCCCTAGCTGACGCTAATGTGCCGACTCCCCTGCTCTGCCACCACAGGAGTCGATGGGGAAGAGCTCCGACGGCAAGTCCTACATCATCACAGGGAGCTGGAATCCCAACACCCCTCAGTTCCAGTCCGTCAATGAGGAGACCCCCAAAGGTAAGGAGGTCGCTTGCGGACGCTGTTCACGGTGTGCTTCTCGCTGCCGGGAAGGACTCCGCTGATGTGGCCCCTTGTGCTCCACAGATAAGTTCATGTATATGACCACGGCTGTGGACCTGGTCATCACAGAGGTGGAGGAGCCTGTCCGGTTCCTGCTGGAGACGCGGGTGAGAGTCTGCTCCCCCAACGAGAGGCTCTTCTGGCCTTTCAGCAAGCGGAGCTACACCGAGACCTTCTACCTGAAACTCAAGCAGGTGAGTGTGTGTGAACGAGTGTGAGAGAGTGTGTGAGAGAGAGTGAGAGAGAGAGAGTGTGTGTGTGTGTGTTTGTGGGTGAGAGTGAGTGGGAGAGAGAGAGTGTATGTGAGAGTGAGTGGGTGTGTGAGAGAGAGGTGTAAGCATCTTCCCCAGGAGCCGGGAGGTCTCCATCTATGTTGGGTCATTAGCCTCCTGCGTCATGTTCTGTTAAGTGAGCTTCTGGATTGCATTTGTCAGGGCTGCATGTCCAGCCTGCCGCATAGCACCAGCTAATAGTTAGAGTGGAGTGCAGTGAAGGCCAGAGTACACCTGGATTTGGGGCACGTTGCTGCCTCTGTAACATGCTGCTGCTGCCGCCTCTGTAACATGGCGCTGCCTCTGTAACACGCTACTGCTGCTGCCTCTGTAACACGCTGCCGCCTCTGTAACACGCTACTGCTGCGGCCTCTGTAACACGCTGCTGCCTATGTAACACGCTACTGCTGCTGCCTCTGTAACATGCTACTGCTGCTGCCTCTGTAACACGCTACTGCTGCTGCCTCTGTAACACGCTACTGCTACCGCCTCTAACACGCTGCTGCTGCTGCCTCTGTAACGTGGCGCTGCCTCTGTAACACGCTGCTGCTGCTGCCTCTGTAACACGCTGCTGCTGCCGCCTCTGTAACACGCTACTGCTGCTGCCTCTGTAGCACGCTACTGCTACCGCCTCTAACACGCTGCTGCCGCTGCCTCTGTAACGTAGCGCTGCCTCTGTAACACGCTGCTGCTGCTGCCTCTGTAACACGCTGCTGCCTCTGTAACATACTGCTGCTGCCGCCTCTGTAACACGCTGCTGCCTCTGTAACATACTACTGCTGCTGCCTCTGTAACATGACGTTGCCTCTGTAACACGCTGCTGCTGCAGCCTCTGTAACACGCTGCTGCCGCTGCCTCTGTAACATGGCGTTGCCTCTGTAACACGCTGCTGCTGCCGCCTCTGTAATACGCTGCTGCCGCTGCCTCTGTAACATGACGTTGCCTCTGTAACACGCTGCTGCTGCCGCCTCTGTAAAACGCTACTGCTGCCGCCTCTGTAACACGCTGCTGCCGCTGCCTCTGTAACATGGCGTTGCCTTTGTAACACGCTGCTGCTGCCGCCTCTGTAACACGCTACTGCTGCCGCCTCTGAAACACGCTGCTGCCTCTGTAACACGCTAATGCTGCCGCCTCTGAAACACGCTGCTGCCTCTGTAACATGCTACTGCTGCCGCCTCTGTAACACGCTGCTGCTGCCGCCTCTGTAACACGCTGCTGCCGCTGCCTCTGTAACATGGCGTTGCCTTTGTAACACGCTGCTGCTGCCGCCTCTGTAACACGCTACTGCTGCTGCTCTGTAACACGGTACTGCTGCCGCCTCTGTAACACGCTACTGCTGCTCTGTAACACGCTGCTGCCATTTTCCCCCATCCCAGATGGAGAGGAAGGACAGGAAGAGCAACACGGACACGCTGTACGAGGTGGTGAACCTGGAGAGCGAGTCTGAGCGGGAGAAGAGGAAGACTACGGCCAGCCCCAGCATCCTGCAGTCGGCCTCACATGGCCCCACGGTGCCCTCGCCCCCTGAGGATGAGGAGGAGGAAGGTGGGCACAAGCCTCACTCTAGGGGGTGCTGGGGGAGGCGGACCGGAGCATGTGACAGTGGGGTGGGGGGGTTAGCAGAGTCTTTGTTGTAGTATCAGCACTCTGACCCTGTGCGCCTGCTCCCGTAGACAATGATGAGCCGCTGCTGAGCGGCTCCGGGGACGTGTCCAAAGAGTGTGCCGAGAAGATCCTGGAGACCTGGGGCGACCTCTTGTCCAAGTGGTGAGCAGAGTGACCTCCTCTCCTGCCTGGCCTTCAGCCCTCACCGCTTTTCCCATTCCCTCATACCATTGCCCTGTACACCTCTTTCATGGGTAGTGTTTTGCTGCTCTGCTGCTTCCTTTTGATTGCTGCCTTATGCATAAGCCAGCCTCTTGCAGTGACCCTTGGATAGTCTGTTTGTATTACTGGTCTCAGGTACGCTCCTGTCCAATGGGCAACTGAAAAACCTTTTCCTGCTCTGACAAATGCGTTCATGTCCCAGAAAGCTTTACGGGCGAGTGGCTCCTTCAGAGCTGCTGCACGGGCGGGCTTCGCATTTGGTTGTGCTGGTGGACCATGTCTTTTCTGGTGCTCTGTGTCCCCCAGCTAAACCTCCCTGCACCATTTGGCTTCTCCTGAATCTCTGAGCCAAAGCTCGGGCACTTGGGGTGAGTGCCGCGTGAGAGGGGTGCAGGGATGCTCGAAGGTCATGCTGGTTTGGGGCCTGTTGCTTATGTTGCGGTCCGTGATGAACAGTGCTGTTTACGTACGTCAATAAAGGTGGCACTTCCTCCTCCAGCAGGACGGAGACCCATGTAGCGTTAGCAAACCTTCCCCGCAGCAAATATTACCATCTTTAATGGAACAGATGGACATTAAACTTGCCTGTTTCTGCCCTGCTGCCGTTTATTGGCTGCTCTCGTCTCCTCAGCTTAGCGACGCTCCAGGCTTGCATTCTGACACACGCTGCACCATTGCCCTTTTGATTTTTACAGTACCCTCAGACCAGAACATAGTGAGTTTTGCGGCTTGGGTTTATGAGGCGCGGTCTTTTACAAGCGAGTGGTGGCGGGTCAGTAAGAATCAGGGATCCTGGTCCGATGCGGGAACTCCATCTTTGCATTTCTCTGGATTGTTTCTCGATGGGAGTCTGCTTTCTGTATTGCCCGTAGGATTAGGCGCATAAAGCAGTCACTGGGGCCTGTGATTCTTACCGCTCCGTGGTGCCATTCCTCTGGGCCTCCATCTCCTGGCACTGGTCTGAGGCGGCTTTCCTCTCTTCTGAGTCTCAGGCTTCCTTAGCTGCTGTTTTTGCTTTGTTTCCCGGTCATCACTTTATGCCTGAGCTGGGTCAGGTGCTCCGCGCTCTCAGCACCACCGATGCCACTCTGCTCTTTGCGGGCATCGGAAATGAGTCCTCGGCATTTGGGTGGAATCAGTTTCACAATTGTGTCTGAATCTTTTTGTTAGTGAGCAGGCTTTTAAGTGTTTTTTCTTTTTATTCTGGAATGTACAGCTTTCTCGAGTTTCACTGGGTAATACTCAGAGAGAAAGTTTATATTAATGAACCTTTAGAAGTACACGCATTTCACTGATTGGAGGATCCATTCAGAATGAGACATTAGACAGCCAATAGATCCCTGATATCAGGCCCATTAAGCCGAATGTCCCCGTTTGCCGACTCTTGCTGCCATTAACACACACCGAGATGAATTGGGGTCAGTAGCTCGGGCACATTAAGGCCGGCAGTCTTACCCATCGGCCCTCCCCGTAGAGCAGCTTGTCCCTCCCCGTAGAGCAGCTTGTCCCTCCCCGTAGGGCAGCTTGTCCCTCCCCGTAGAGCAGCGTAGAAACACGGGTAACTGCGGTCACGTTTCCAAGCTCGGCTGGGACAGTAAGCTCGGCGGTGTCCTGGTTACTGGCCGTCAGCTGTAACTCATGTTCTATTCCTCTGGTAAAACGATCCCCCGTCATACACAGAGAAGCTTCCCCGGAACAGCCTGGCCTTTTCCGCGCGGAGCTGTCGTTTAGCTCATCATTATCTATTACGGGAAGCTCATTCACAAGCGTGTCATCAGAGCCCCAACTGCTCTCATTGCACACTTTCAGCAGCCATCCAGGTTTTGCAGAATGACCTGCCATCAAAGGTTACTTGTCAGCTTGGTCACCATGTCCTGGTCCATTATGAAATGTGGGATGCTCTGGGTTAAGGCGCTGAGATGCAGCTACGTTTACGTTCACTTTAAAGGCCATGGATTCAGTGACTCCTCTGGTAACTGCACTGAAGGTAACACTCGGGGCACAAGGGTTTGTAAGACCACACCTGTGCCATTCAGCACATGTTATAAATACTTAAAATGTGCATATCTGTTTCTGTGTGTTTCTAAGGATAGACTAGCTGTCATTTGTTGATATAAATAAACAGGGCTGAAATTAAAGTAAACCTTTTTGTTCTTGTTTATATTTGTTTTGAATGTAGTGGAATTGTGCTCTAGGTGTGTCGGGTACTTGTGCCGCTAATTGCTGCGTCCTGAGCTGTCGCCGTGCTGCGAATGCACCATGGATGCAGTCTGCGACTCCTTGACTGTTGCGGGGTTCTCTGGGGGGGTCTAGGCACATGAACCTGGCAGTTCGCCCGAAGCAGCTGGCCGCCCTTGTCCGCAGCGGCATCCCGGAGGCTCTGCGGGGAGAGGTCTGGCAGCTACTGGCCGGTTGCCATAACAACGACCACCAGGTGGAGGAGTACCGCACGCTCATCACAAAGGTAGGCCCCTCCCCCTGGTGACGCGCACGGAGCTGTGCGGGATCGTAGGCCACTGCGGAACTGGTTAATGGATGTCTGGGTCACGAGATGACAAGCCCCACCATACATGTTGCCAAGCTGCCCCCTGCCCCGTCTGCCCCCTCCCCTCACGTTCCCCTGCCAGCTGTCGATACGGTCCATGCCCGCCCCCCCTACCCCCCAGCCGAATCATTCCCATTACCCTCCTGTCGGATGTGAGAAGCATTCACAGAGAGACTGAGGCTGCCATCCTTCAGTGCGACTGACTGTCCTAGTCTGCAGAAGCACCCCCCCCCTGTCTGATTTCTCGGTGGTTTGTCTCTCGGGTTGCAGGGGATCTGTTTTGGGCAGTGAAACCAAACTGTAAAGCTTCATCCAAATGTAGAATAGTAGTATTCAAAACTTTTTAATGATTATGAGCAGATGAAATCATAATGTAATTTGATTTAAACAAAATTACAAGGACGTGACTGGAAGTGAGGAGTTGTGGTCCCTGAATGTGCTGTATCTATGGAGATCTCTGCTTGCTTTGTTTGTACGGTGTATGTAAGTATGTGCCCTGGTGTTGTGTGGCGGGAGGTGATGTGGGCCCCCATGAGAGCCGGGCCCCCGTGAGTGACGGGCCCTGAGCATCTGGGTTGAGCAGCAGACTTTGTCTCTGGGTTTCCCGGCACTGAACTGCCCGTTCTCTAAATGGACTGCAGCATTAATCTGTTCTGGTCATCCGCATTATATTTGCCTAAACCGGTTTAAATGTCAGGTGACTGCTGGTTCGGCTCTCGTCAGGCAGAGCTTTTTGTCCTTCGGTGGGCCGTGTTTGTGCGGGGTAGCTGTCACTGGCTGGCCGCATGGGGCTGCTCCCGCTATAAGTGGCCTCGTTGCTGTGTGGACGTGTTCTGAAGGAGTACGACTGGGCTCGGTGTTCTGATGAGTCGTCAGCATATTCTGCACAATGCTTCTGCAGTTAGATGTCTGCTAAATAAAACTGCTGTGGTTTTTATCATAAAGGAAATAGCAGCACAGGGCTGCAGAGTTTCCCATGTAGGGAACGTGGGGTTACGGTGGCATTTTTAGGCTGTGTCTCCGGCCTCGTGTTTCTCCTGGCCCGCAGAGCGCTGTCTGTGGCCACTTCTAGGCGTAGAGGCCCAGGTGTCTGTGGGCTGTGCCCCCCCATCACAAGGTGTCTAAACAGACTCCCCCCGAACCCTGAGAGGCGGACATTATTGACCACTGGGGACCAGCTGGGGCTTCTCTGGAAGACCATTTCATGCCCAGTCAGACGCTCCCTTGTGCTGGCCTCTGTGGCTGGTCTTAATGGCTTTGGGGACTACTGTTCCTCAGTGGTGTGCTGAGTAATTATTTGCCTGTGTAATTCTGTTCTACAAACACACAGTCTGATAAGCGGGTCAGCTTATTTTGTTAGTTTTGTCTCACAGCTTAAAAGTTTGATCTGAGAGAACCGCCAGTGAGTGCAAATGAAGCCAGATAGTGCGCTTTTGTTTACAATGACATTGGAGCGGCCTTATTCAGCATAAAGCGCGGCGCTGGCTTACCCGTTTACCGCCTCCTGGGTACTCAAGATTAATAAGCTGACAACGGAGATTCCTAGAGCAAGCAGACTGTGCTTTGGTTTCCCCTAAACGGGAATCTTCTGACTGTGAGCTTCCAAGAACTCAGGGTAACCTCATGTGCCACTCCGAAGTCAGACATGCAGCGCAGTCGACATGTTCTTTAGAATGTATCTATACACCGATTATAATCACTTCGTAGCTTGTAGGTTTCCTGTACTTACTCTCTAACTGAATTCTTCATTGTCATGAAAGCTTCCCAGCTCTTGGTCTTCTGCTGCTTGTTCTCCTGGATCATTTGATTCTCCCATAAGCCCTCCTGCTTGACCTGCCAGGTGTGAGGGCCCTGTTCTGTTCTCGTCCCAGGCGTATGTGAGGGATCTCACTGGCAGATTTCGGACAGACACCTCTTTTTTATGCTGTCACAGGCCAGCATGGTTTGTTTTGCTCATGGCCGGATGCAGCTCTGCCTGTGACTTCGAGACCCCTGTGGTGTTCTGATGCCACCTTCCTCCTTTTTTTAATTATTTTCTTTTTAATTTGCTCAGAATAAACCTGCAGGGAATTCTCCCAAACATTCAGAGGCTTGACCATTATGTGCAAGCTGCGAGCGAGACGTCAGGCACGGCCACGGCCGCCCCGCGGCTCTGCGCGCTTCACAGACCCTTAAATGCTTCCGTCCGTTAGCGACGGGGCCTAATGTTTTCCATTTGTTCTATAACCTAACCCTCTCTGCTTTCCTGTTGCCTTTTCCTCTCCCCGAATCGTCCCGCAGAACGCCGCTGCTCCTCTCGGGCTTTGCTTGACCTTCCCTTGCACCCAGACTCTCTAAACCAAACATTCCGAAACCAGCCCTAAGAAGGAGTAAAGTGATCCATCTCTTCTTTCTGTCTGCAAATAATGGCCGAAAGTGACCCCTGGCAGTCCTGGGGACCACACCTGTCCTGCGGCTTGGTCTCGCTGGGTCTCTCTGCGTCGCTGAGGACTCGGCAGATCGTGCACCTCCCTGCATCTGTCAGCTGTCCTGCCAGGCTTGGCTTGGTTAGCGTTAGCAGAACAGATCAGCGGTCACGGGCACGGGGGCGCTACACATTCAGGCTTTGATCCTCTCCCGCGAGTCCCCTAAAGCCCGTCTTCCTTGGCTTATCACATGGCAGCCAGCCTGGACGGTGAGCCGACTACCAGGAGGAACACAGAATAAAGCACCTTTTTGTTATTCGGTCCCCTGCTTTCCATTGGGTGACTCTGGGTCGCGACTGGTTGAACAGTTAAATGGAGCGCCGACGGCAAGCTGAAGTCAGTTATATGGGGGCGGATTTAACCCGGCTTACGAGGGCTTGAGCCCCCAGTACCAGCTCATGTGATGCTGCTCTCCTGTCTCCGTGATGCATGGCCGTAGATCTGCCATCCTCACCCCCACAGGCCAGGGGAGCCCCTAGGAATCCTATCAGAGAAGCTGGGAGAAGTGCAGAATAGACCTGGCCGGCAAACGCCAGACTGCCTCATCATGCATCACGCGGCCGTCTGCCGGGTCGCGGGCCGCTCTGGCGAGACACAGATCCTGCCAAGCGTATGTGCAGCCGCGCAGGTCAGACTGGGACCTCTGCTGACGGGAATCAGCTGCTGTGTGTCTGTGGGATTCTGGTGAGTGCCGAGAGTCACACGGGCTGCTCAGGGGACAGAGCCACGTCCTTGGGGCTCCACGGGCCAGGGAGAGGACGGTAGTGAAATACAGGTGCTAGCTGTACGGAGATGGTCACCTACTCTCAACATAGTACTCTGGCGCCTTCAGACACGAAACCGGCCTGTGGGCTGTGTGTGAGGGTGTGACTGCAAATGGCGTGGTATTGCACACACATGCAGACACAAGGAGGAAAATAGACATTTCAAAGTGCCATGTATTATGTCGGATTCTCACATGATACATCTGTGGCTCAATGAGTAGTGTGTGTGTGAGACTGAGGGCATGCAGGCTCCTCCCTGCTCATGCTTCCTGCTTCAGCTGCTCACTGGCTGGATTTTTTGGGGGTGGAGCTCACTGCCTCTATTGCTGCAAAGACGGGGTGAGAAGCAGAGAGAGAGAGAGGGGAGGGAGAAAGTGAGAGAGTGGGAGAGGGAGCAGAGCTGCATCGGGGCCACAGCGGAGGAGGAGGAGAGCGCCTTCTCTGCATTTGGGTGCGGGGCTCCCTCATTTACATTCCAGACAGAGCTGCCTCTCCGGGGATCCGCACGTCTTCGGGGGCTCCGTGCGCTGCTCGCGCTCTGTCTGCGCCTCTCTCCATTGCTCTTCACATTCCCTCATTTCGGTTATGATGTTCATGTCAGTGAGGAGGACTCTCTCTGCCGGTTTCCCCTGCTGAAGTTGTCATGAAGAGCGCCGTCGTCATTGAGAGCGGGCCGCCAGCTCCATCCGCCCGGTTCCCCAGCCGCGCCTGAACGCTCCAGCGGCGCTGCTGCCATCACCGCGGCGACACCTTCCTCCTTTCAGAGGCCGGCAGCGTCCCCTAACTGAGGAGATAAGGTGTCTGTCTGGATTCTCTGTCCCGCTGTTGTCTCCCTCTGCCCTTGGCTGGCTGCTGGCCGCGTCACCGCCGAGCGGGCTCCCAGAGGACGGGGTCGGGCCAGGACTGCCAGCGCATCCCCCTGACCGGCACCTGCTCCTCGCCCGCTCCCGGGAATGCGCCGGTCCTGTGGGGGGGCCTCCTCACCAGCTCTCACTGCATCGCTGCTGACATGGCAGCTGCTGTATGCGGCTGCATCTGCGGACTCTCGCCGGGGCACGTCAGCTGTCAGGATTTGCTGAGAAAGGAAGAGGCGAGGTAGAAACGCGGGAGAGAATCAGACCAGCCAGGGGGGGTGGCGGGGGGGTGGGCAGTTTCCTGGGCACCCGAAGTAAAATCTCCTTGCCAAAAAATGAGAACTTGGGAGAGCTGAAGACCCTCCTCAGGATGAACTCTACTGTGGATATGAACCAGAGCAGCCAACCGTTTTGTCTTTTGGATGTAGGCTACTCTCATTTCTTAGATACCTGCATCCTGGAGGTGGCTATTATCCTCTTCCTCACCATCCTCATCATCTCTGGAAACCTAGTGGTGATCTTTGTCTTCCACTGTGCGCCGCTGCTCAACCATCACACCACCAGCTCCTTCATCAAGACCATGACGTACGCTGACCTGCTGGTGGGGGTAAGCTGTCTGATCCCTTGCTTGTCTCTGCTGCACTACTTAGAAGGTCTGGACGAGGAGCTCACTTGCAAGGTTTTCGGATACATGGTGTCTGTGCTGAAAAGTGTGTCGATGGCGTCGTTGGCATGCGTCAGCGTGGACCGCTACATCGCAATCACCCGGCCACTCTCTTACGCCACGCTGGTGACGCCCTGCCGGCTCCGCGTGTGCATCGCTCTCATCTGGCTTTACTCGAGCCTCATTTTCCTGCCATCCTTTTTCGGAATGGGAAAGCCCGGCTACCATGGCGACATCATCCGGTGGTGTGCCGAGTCATGGAGGACCAAGCCTCCCTTCACCTCCTTCATTGTGGCACTGTTGTACGCGCCGGCCGCCTCGACGGTCTGCTTCACCTACTGCAACATCTTCCGCATCTGCCAGCAGCACACGCGCGAGATCAGCGAGCGCCGTGCCCGCTTTGGCCCACAGGAAGGTGCTGCCGGTGAGGGCCAGGCCTGCACGGACAAGCGCTACGCCATGGTGCTCTTCCGCATCACCAGTGTCTTCTACATCCTCTGGCTGCCATACATCATCTACTTCCTCCTGGAGAGCGCCGACATCTACCGGAACCCGGTGGTCTCTTTCATCACCACCTGGCTGGCCATCAGCAACAGCTTCTGCAACTGCCTCATCTACAGCCTCTCCAACAGCGCCTTCCGCAAGGGTCTCAAGCGGCTGTGCTCCCTCTGCCTGCGGCGGCCGGAGAGCAAGAAGCCCCCGGCTGTCCACGAGGGCACCGCCGGTCCTCGGGCCACCTGCCATGTGTGAGCAGAGCCGAGGATTCAGGGTTTTTCCAAAAATAAGTTAGCGGAAGTCGTTCCGTCTTTAGGCTATTGGGGGAGCTGCAGTGCTCCCCATTTGGAAGCAGGAAGGGGGTGCTGGACGAGCTCGAACTGCCTGAACCGGAGGGCGAAGTCCATAGCATCGGGGAGCAAACAATAGTCTTCTGCAAAAAAATAAACAAGCTACCGTCTACAAGTACGTCTTAGCATTGTGTGCAACAACCTAGTATCATCATGAGGCCTTTCTGGGATGCTAAAGACAATGTTTCTCACCAGGACCCTTTTGCATCGGATGGATTATTTAGTTATCTTCAAAACTGCTGATCATGATGGCTTTAATGTCGTCGTCTGTGTACTTTTCGAAGGTTTCATTCATAGCTGATTTGTACCCGTGTTTTTTTTTTTTCCGGGGCACTGTTTTGTGAGGCGTACCATAAGCACACCAGGCTCCACAAAGAGAGATGTGAAATCTCTACCGCTTGGCACAGGACACCCCCCCCCCCCCCCCCCACCCCCCCTCCTCTCGCCCGGAACACCCCCCCCGACCCTGCTGTTTGGTGGAGGTTTTCGTGTCTGTGTTTTTTGGTTGCAATTTTCCCCTTCCT
>JAODKM010000108.1:16114525-16129330 GCA_026780845.1 Petrocephalus sullivani
AACTTTTGATATTGTACCGTTTGAAAAATAATAAATACCAGTATTTTCACAGTACCGGTATACCGCACATCCCTAGCCTACTGTGCAGTCACCCTTTCTGCTTACGCCGACAGCCATCCCGAACCCAACCTGGATGGAGGGAAGACGCTGTAATAGTTAAATGCGGGAAGTAATTAGTGCTTGTGGAGAGAGAGTGTCCAGGAAACACGGTGTTGCTATAGTAGGCCACCCTGTGTGTGGGCTTTTGTATGGTGAATAAATAATGTAACGCTTGAATTGTTTGATGGTGAACATCAATCACTTTTACAGAGAGAGTAATGCCTGTGGGGGCTGTAATGGGCTGTCAGAGAGAAGAAAGTCAACTCCCTCTGCAAAGGGGCTTGATTACTATTAAATGGTTCATAATTTAGTCTGTGATAGGCTGCAGCCTCCCCCCCCCCCCCACAACCCTGGAGGATGGATGGATGGCTGGCTGGCTCATGATTAAATTTGGGAACACAGCAAACGGCCTGTGCTCGGCTGTGCTTATCACTCCTCTGTGTTTGACCTGTTCCCTTGAGGGAAAGAGCACACGGCTAGAATAACGTTTCACGGGCCGCCTTGTGCTGTCTGTGTGTTTTTATCATCTTGTGACTAACTGTTCTCTGGGAGTTATTCTCTGAGATTAGAAGTCTAATTCATACTTAAAAACTCTCCATAGCACTGTCTATTCTCGCTCGCTTTGTCAGGGCCTTCATTCACGAAGCAGCCTCTGCAGACAGGGGTGGAATGGGGGTGACTGGGGGCTCCATCCAAGGGACCCTTACTTGTCATGTGGTCATACTTTGGTCATGAGACCCCTCCAAAACAAAACGGCCCTCTGGACACAGGACTCTCATACAGGATGCTTGTTCATCCACACCCCAGTGTAATCCTGTGATTGTGTCGTTTACTGCTCGTCTGAATGGCTGTTTTGTTTCACCCATCTCCTGTTAGTGGTATAGCCTGCATATTTTTAGGCAAGGGCCTAAAGCGTCGACCAGAATCTGCTCTCTGATCTGCAGAAAGATATTTGACGTTTTAGATATTATTCTGTCTTGGTGCCAGGCGTTGTAGCAGTTAAAGAGCTGATATGATGATTCCATCAGGTCCAGGCATCAAACACGATCTCGAGCATTGCTTTCTTCAGTAATTACATTGGATGTATAACACATGGGCTTTATTGCAGCTAAGAAAAGAGGAAATGGCAGGTAACTGTGGCAGCACTGAGCCAGCTCCCGCAGGTGCCTCTGGCTCCCGTCAGGATCCAGTGTCTTTTCTGCTTTTTCTCCTCCCGTTCTTTAGATAAAAGGACAAAATAATCATTTAAATTGATTTAAACATGAAAAAAGGGCAACACTTTACTTGAGGGGCCAAAAATACTTAGTTTTACTACTCAAGTACAAATCATGAACAAATTCATTTTATCCTTCAGATAAAAGATACGTCGAGATTCATTAATGATGAACAAGCATGAGATCAGTATTTCACTTGTTATTCATTACTTGTTCCTTCAGTAGTTAACATGGGATTAAAGAATTAACAGATAAAGGAACAAATATAGTAATTGCTTGGGATAAAACATGTTCCACGATTCATTAACGATGAATTAGTCATTAACAGCATTTGTACACACAGCACAAAGCCACCAGGCAGTGAGCCTGAGCTGTCCGCGTTTGCGATGATGGAAATGCCATCTTTTGGATCTTCCCCTTCATAGCTGCGCTGGTCCTCAGTAGATACCCGGTGGTGCAGCTGTCAGCAGCTGTGACCCTGGTGCCGTTGGTTCTTAAATTGGCAAACGATAATTCCCTCGAATACAGTGTTCCCTCAGCATGGAACAAGCCGTGTCAGGGCGACTAGAAGCCCTCCGCCGAGTAGAAGCCCTCCGCCAAGTAACCCACTAGTGTCCTTAGGCCTTTGTTGACTACTTCTGCCACTGAGCAGTGAGACGGCACTGAGAGAGTTGGCCACTTATAGGATAGGATCCTACGTCCGCTCCAGGCCGACTAACCGGCTTGCCGGAGCCTTTCAGGATCTACCGGCCGACGCTCGGTCGTGTGCAAGGAGGGACCGCGAGTAGGAACCCAAACACACAGGTCACCGGGAGAGACTGTGTACATGACAAGCACCGTCGCATCAACTGTCCTGACCACACACACACACACACACACACACACACACACTGTAATTAGTATGTAAATAAGACTTAGTTTGTGGTTAATTAATACTTAAGAAATCGCGTGATACTACATGATTTGTGGCCCCTTAAGCGATACACCTGTGTGCCCTGATCTTAGCCAGCAGAGCCCTGGGAGCCCCGGGCACGGTTGCCGCTGCCTGCTGAACGGGTTCGGCCCGGTTTACAGGGCGCTTGCAGTTTGCTCTGCATTCCTGGTCACGGTGTAATGGCTGTCCGTCGAAACCCAGGCCTGATAAACACTGAAAAATAAGACCCAACAAAGGAGAGCACCTTGTATTAAGATGCTGTTATCAAGCCGGAGCATGTTTCCTGTGCTTTGCCAGCGGTGAGCTTATGTTCAGCTGGTTTTCTGAATAAACTCTCTAAACATGTGCCTTTTGATCATTTTTGCTTTCAGCTTCTAAAATCATCAAACCATTTTCCCCCCCATACCGATAGTTCACAGGCTGACAGTACTCATTAAGCACAGGCTGACAGTACTCATTAAGCACAGGCTGACAGTACTCATTAAGCACAGGCTGACAGTGCTCATTAAGCACCGTCTGCGGTGGCGGCTTTGCAGGACGCTCCCTGACGACTCTCCCATCTCCCCTCGACCTGTTCAGGAATCCCCGCAGGATAGCGCCATCACCAGGGACATCAACCGCACGTTCCCCGCGCACGACTACTTCAAAGATACGGGTGGCGACGGCCAGGACTCCCTCTACAAGATCTGCAAGGTGGGACGGGTTTCTGCTCAGCTGTAATTAACGACATATTTTGGGCTGTTTGATCCACAGTGACGGAGAATGTCATTATGCTACATGGGGCCAAGATCCTCTGTCCCAAATATAAAGATTAATTGCTTCTTGTCCAAATGAAAATGGGTACTTATCTGATATGCCAAACATTTCACCAGAGAACATCTTACCAGAGAACATTTTACTTACACTTTAAGAAAAAGTAATTATAGACCTCAAGCATGATGTAAAATAAAGGTATTGTGTGAAGCAGGCTGTAGGTGTGAAGGAGGCCTTTATGTGACATGTAATCATACATTTTTCCTCGTTTTGAATACATATTGAATTTAAACACGCCAAAGACTGCTGGCGTGCAGTCAGATATTTATGTGCAGGTATTATGGCATCGTAAGTATCGACCACTTTTTGGGGAGCAAAAACTTGCAGGTCCTCTTTAATTATTCATAAGTTGTTCCAGACTCAAAGTGGGCACAACTGTGGGGGAAAATGTCTGTATCGACCCCGTGCCAAACGCCACGCCTTGATTTATTATCAGTCTATCTGGACCGAATCACATTCTCATTTACTGCTCGTTACTTCACTATAAAGAAGGATTCGTTATAATGGGTGTGTTTCCTGCAAAAATCCACGAAGTGGCACATTGATTGAAGATGTAGGACATATTCAAGAGAAGCCAGGAGCCGACCATTTCTCATTCCGGGCTGTAAATGGAGATGAAAGCCTCATTGCTTACAGCTCGATAGGCATCGTTCACTCTGTTCTTTACTGCATTACAGTCTGCAACTCGCAACATTGGCGGTTTTAGTACATTTAAATATTGTAATAGAAAGTGGCGTCAGCTGCTCGTGTCGGTGCGGCGCGGCAGTGCAAAGCCCTCAGGGCACGACGTGGCCCGGCAGTGCAAAGCCGCGTTTCCCTCAGGGCGTGACGCGGCCCGGCAGTGCAAAGCTGAATTTGTTGAATCTGAATTAGTGTATGCAAATAATAAGCTGTGAGGAGAGCCCATAGTCTGTAAACGGACGTTTGAAACTGCCGACATTTCTGCATGCAAGTTGTTTTGCTTTTCCTCTGGGCTCTTAGACCTTTTCTCCATAAGCAGATGATGCAGGAACAAAGCCTTAGTGAATTTTGGACATGTCAGACGTGCAAACAAACTGAAAGGCAGCAAGGAGACTGCACTCTTGAACCCTGCTAACAAACCGTGCTTAAGCCCCTTCTTGGGGCCGTGCACCCAGTTGTCCCTGGTCTGGCCACACGTGAATGAGGGGAAACGCCAGGCTCTGGTCACACTGTGCCGTCCTTCCTCCCGCAGGCATACTCCGTGTACGATGAGGAGATCGGCTACTGCCAGGGACAGTCCTTCCTCGCTGCCGTGCTGCTGCTGCACGTGAGTCGTCCGCTCCTCTTTTCCTCGCCACATCAAATCGATTCCCCCTGCTACACGATGGGCTACAGAGTGACGTCATGCCTCTGAGAGGCATGTCTCCTAGTGCCAATCGAAGGAGCAATACTGGCATCTAGTGGACAGCCTGTTTACTGCTTCCCCCCAAGAGCTGATCTGCATCGCTGTGCACTGTAGCTCAGTATGGGATAAAGGCACGTTACATCATTAGAGGCAGTGTGATGATTCTTATGCAAGATTCAGATTTATGATTCTTTTAATAGAAAGAAGCAGCAGATGATCATCATTACACATGCTAACAAGGCAGCCTGTGTGAGTCACTCTAAGTTTAAGCTTCGTGTTTAATCAGAATGGCAGCCAGTCAGTGTAGCTGACTCCCGGCTCAGACTGTGGCCCACAGTCGGCTGCTGTGCTCTCGCCCTGCTCTTGCTGCGGTCTGGGGCAGGGGCGAGGCTGGCTTTGCGGCCGGCTGACCTGGCAGCTCCTGTCCGTATCGCCGTTTCTCCCAGATGCCAGAGGAGCAGGCCTTCAGCGTGCTGGTGAAGATCATGTTTGACTATGGACTCAGGGAGCTCTTCAAGCAGAACTTCGAAGACCTTCACTGCAAGTTTTTCCAGTTAGAGCGACTCATGCAGGTGAGCAGACATCAGCCGCATGTCACCCCATCCAGGCACAGCAAGTTACCGTCCTAGGCAGGCGGGGTGTCAGAGCTGAAGGGGGGATTCCGTGGTCGCCATGGAGATGTACGTCACTCGTGGGGCTGCTGGCCCGCGTCCGCTTTATCCGAAATGCGACGCAGCATGTCGCTCAGAGTCCCGCTGCCCTCTGGCATGCTCTCGCAGCCTCGCTCCGCTGCGTAATGGCTGGCGCTTGTTTGTTGTACTCGCCAAGAGCCAGGGAATGAGATGGAAGGCAGGCCGCTGCTTTCATCCTTATTCATGAGGTGATGGGATTGTGGAGGCTCTGGAGCCTCACATCATACTTTATTCTGGTCTTTGTCCTGAGTGAGCGCTTGAGACTAAAAGGTCTTAATTTAGCAGCAGAATGAATGCCACTTTCAATTTTAATATTTAGTGGTTACCTTTAATTCCATTGATTATATAATACTGTGTCAGGTGCAGTAATGAATTTGAGGGCCTGTGTGACACCCACAGACTCCGGTGTGTCTGTATCTGCGCATTTGTATGGATCTTTTTAGGAGTGCTCCTGCAGGAGAACGTATGTTTTTGTGTTATGGGAATGGAATTGGGAATCTTACTGCATTAACAACTGTGTAAATTGCACGTGATGGTTGGTAAATACCTGTGTGTGTGTGTGTATGTGTGTGTGTGTATGTGTGTGGGGGCGGGGGAGTGATTAGAGGAACACTTTCTCACATCCCCCCCTCTTCCCACAGGAATACATCCCAGACCTGTACAATCACTTCCTGAACGTCAGCCTGGAGGCCCACATGTACGCCTCACAGTGGTTCCTCACGCTCTTCACCGCCAAGTTCCCCCTCTACATGGTCTTCCACATTATCGACCTGCTGCTCTGTGAGGTACGAGGGAGGGCGGCTTTCAGCCAGCCCCACTCCTTACTCTATAACATTATCATCTTATGCCCAAAGCTCATTTTCAGCATCATATGACGCCTTGTATTTTACCTATACTGTACATCACCAGGAGACCTGTGTGGATTTACACTTTGTGCTAAATTTGAAAATAATATACAGTACACATTTTTATTATTAATAAGCTCAGGAATGTCGTTCCTACACTGGAGCATGTAGATGGGAGCAAGCCGTCCATGTAGGATGGAGTCTGTGAAGCGGCCAGCGCTGTGATTCACACGCAAATAAAAGCCAGATGGGACGGAGTGTTTTCGCGTAGCAGGAAATGAGCGGATAACGGCAAAGCTGCAGTATGTGTGCAGACTGCGACTGTTTATGAAGCATTAAGGTGCTGCTTTGGAGTGTGAGTGCAGTGTAACGCTGCTGCCCCTCCCCTCCTCCCGCTTCCCAGCTCGCCCTGCTTCATACCCTCCTTACGCTCTGTTCACCGCCTCTGTTCCTCCCCCAGGGCATCAGTGTCATCTTCAACGTTGCTCTGGCACTCCTGAAGGTAAGTTAGCCAGTGTCCGTCCTGCCAAGGTGCGTGTGTGTGCCTCGATCACCAGTCTCTCCTGAAGGCCAGCTCCCACCCACTCCTGGCGAGGGATCCAGCACTCCCGAGCAGTTGTGTGTATCGCACGTGTGCCCTTTCTTGGGGCTTGGAGCACTAATGCTAACAGCTCTACCTCAGAGCTCAGATCAGTAACGCTAGAGGCCCTGTCTCGGTGCTCAGAGTGCTAACGCTAAAGGCCCTTTCTCGGGGCTCAGAGCGCTAATGCTAAAGGCCCTTTCTCGGGGCTTGAAGTGCTAACGCTAATGGCATAGAAATGCCTTTATTTCCCACCGGATTGTGCAGCTGTGTGGCCACAGTGGCCCGTTGTCACAGCGATAGGCCGTGATGTCAGTGCCATGCCGGGCCCACACAGGCCTTACTTCACAGAATGCGTGTGGGCCACTTAACCCCAGCCCCAGAATCCGGTTTACAGTCCGTTCCAACGTCCCTTCTGCGTCTCCCCGCAGACCTCAAAGGATGATCTCCTCCAAACGGACTTCGAGGGGGCACTGAAGTTCTTTCGGGTGCCCGTCCCAAAGCGGTACCGGTCTGAGGAGAACGCCAAGAAGCTGATGGAGCTGGCCTGCAGCATGAAGGTAGTGCTGATGCACATTTGCTTACGACGTGGCGTGTTCACTACGCGGCATTGTCAGGGGCTCGGCTCAGGCGAACACGCCGAAAGCCACCTCGCCGGTTCAGCGCATCGGGAAAGCAGCTGTCAGCTTTGTAAAAGTAGGCTTTTTTCCAGAGTTGCAGAGAAAGGATTCCCATGGCAGAATATGTCACACGCACGCACTCTGCTGTCAGTGCTTACTCCTTTTTAAGGTATAGCACCTTGGAGAAATTTAATTGCCTTAAAAGAACTGTGAATACGGTCTTTAGAATAATCCAAGCAGGTTGTTTTTCTGGTAGTTAGAAATTATTATTTGATGCTCTCCGGAGTTGCCAGTAGAGGGCGCAATCTATCCACAGCCCTCCCAATTTCGGGACTGACCTGGCTCGCTCTGCTCCTGCGCAAGATGGGTACGGCAGTCTTGGGCTCTTTTGTGGGACTCATCCTCAGGGACATTCATTGAAAAGAGTCCGCGCTATGCAAGAATTTAGCATCGCAGACACCGCTGAGGAGGCCTACCGGCGCCCCCTGTCGGGCTCTGATGAAGACACCGTCATCTGCAGATTCAAATGCTGACTGCTATGCATGATCTGTCGCGTTTGAGCTTTTTGGGACACTCAGGATGGCGGCCAGGCAGCCATGTAGGAGAGAGAATGGCAGCTGAAACTGGATCTGTACACCTCTGTCCCCGGCAACCCAGACCGCTTGCCTGGGCCTGACAGTCAGCTTTAGACGGGGATTAGGGAGATTAGCAGCCTAGGGGAGCGTGCCCCCAGTGAGTGACACCTTCCCCACCCCCCACCCCCGGGCCAGGTGAGAGGGATCAGGCCGGGAAGCAAAGAGCTCCGGTGGCCTGGGAGGAGAGCTCCGTGTCGCTGCTTCCCAGCGCCTCCAAGCTGATGTCACCGGTTCCCATTTCCCCGCCAGAAGCGAGACAGGAATGGAATATGGCAGGGAGAAGGCCACTCGCTGGATGTGCTGCAGCCGACCCCTGGCACACAGGGACTAGCTGTGAGATGCTCCTGTCTGCCTTAGACAGGAATAAAGCAGGACTGCGTCAGTGTGCCTGTGTGCTGCTGTGGGCAGGGCTGCTGTCACCAGTGCACAGCAGGGTGGGGGAGGTGTTAGGGCGAGGTGTTAATTAATGCATCGTTAGGGTGCGACTCTGAGTCTCCTGTCTCCTCTCCTGCATCCATCATAAGGCTTAAGTCGATTTCCAATGTCCGCGATTCTCCGGGGACCGCAAACGCGATAAATGTTGGCAGCATCGTTGATTTTTCCGAATCGAGAGCTTTAACAATCTCAGGTGAAATTCAGCAGGAAGGTAAATATTGCTCTTGAGAGGGTGTGTAATCTGACTGCAACAGAGCGCAGCTGACCTTGGTTACACTGAGCCGTTTCTAAATAAGTGGCACCATCTCTACATATGTGGCTGGGAACACGGCCCCCCCCAGGCATGCGGGTCGGTGCATTGCCCCCCAGGCAGCCCCCGGCCTGCCCTGCGCAGAGAGCTTACTGTGGTCACAGCGGCGCTGGTGGTGGTGGTGCATACATGTAAGTCTCTGCCCGCTCTGCATCCCAGGCTCGGGGAGTCCCGGTTTGTTCCTCTCCTCCTACAGCCATCAGTGCTGCGCTGGGGAACCTGACAGATAATACCCAATCTACTCCAGTTTACTCTCAGCTTCTCTTGGTCCGTGGATTTGGGCTTCTCTCAGTTCCATCTCCATCAACACCTGTAACCCCCTAATTCAGCTGTAGTCATGGTTTGATACCTTTTTGACATCATGTTTCTAGGACTTTGTTTCCTGTGGCTGCGGCTGACTTTGTGAGCAAGGTGTCCTCTCATGAATGATTGTTCCTCATTAGAGATCCAGCCGCCTGACAGTCCCGGTCCCTTGGGGGGGGGGCGCACATATTTCAGAAATAAATTCACCTCCCGCTTCTCAGAGTGAGGTGTGGTGTTGGTATACCAGCATGCAGTGCAGGGTCAAAGGCGGAGGGCTTTCTGCTGTGTCCTGCAAAGGCTGACGACACAACACAGCCGTGCATCGCATCGAGCAGCAGGGGAGAAGAGGGCTACTCAGTGCAGTGAGCATCAGGGGAAGCCGAGTGACCCCGAAGTGCACGCCGAGTGACCCCGAAGTGCACATCGAGGACTGACTAAGGCCGCCTCGGGAGCCCGTCTCCAAGACAAGCCAGACTCTGTGTCGCTGACAGTAAATGAGGGTCATTTACGCTAATAGATTAAAAATAACATGTCTAAAAAAGCCCAGGCGTTCCACAGTGTGGTTGTTATGGCATTTATATCTGCTTCTAAAAGTAAAACATGGAGCATAATAGAGGGTAGTGTTTTCACCCTGCACCTTATGTATCATACCTTAGCACAATATACACTTTATTTCTGGACCATTAATTCGGTAAAATGGCCATTAGCGTAAATGAGTGTTGCCCTGCTGAATGGAAGACGTGGGTGTCGTCAGGCCAAGCAGTTCTGAACTGATGATTCCTTTGGCGCCAGGCAACTGACCCGCCCTCAGTTCTGGGGTGTCGGCTTGGTGTGAACATCAAATCAACCCCAAACCCCCACCCGTGTCCATACTGCCCACACACAAATCGACAGCCTTGGTGTTGCATAACCTGACAAATATCCATCCACTCATTTTCCGAAAGCGCTTGTCCTGATCAGGGTTGTGGGGTCCGGAGCCTATCCTGGAGGCTATGGGTGCAGGGCAGGGAACAGCCCAGGCGTGTAATTGCAGAAAGCTGGGTTAAAACAAAGACAGTGGGAGGAAGCCTGGCAAAGATGGAGGGCTGCTTCAGAGTGGCAGTCTCCCTAAGGTGGAGTCTCTTTTTTAAGCAGCTCCTCGGTTGGCTGTCTGGCCTGTCGCTGTATTTGCTCCTCGCCCATCATGCCCCGTGAGCTCTGTGAGGGGCTCAGAGGAGCCTTACAGGTGAAGCACCATACTCTTAATTGGTCCTAGGGCGTCCCATCAGTGGATTTCGAAACAAAGAGTTTTCTTTGCCGAACCCCAGATAGCTCGTCGGAAGGAACAACTAGGCCAAGACATGGCAGAAATAGGGCGGGGGGGCCTGTGTGAAAGCGGCACCTGTCACGGCTTCAGTCTGCTGCCTGCGTTTGATCTCCCGCAGGCGGAAGGATACTCCTGATGCCGTTTCGCTTTGCTGACAGTCGTTCTCCTCCGTGTCGTAGATTAGCCAAAAGAAGCTGAAGAAGTTTGAGAAGGAGTACTACGCTATGCGCGAGCAGCAGGCCCAACAGGAGGCACCCATCGAGAGATACGAGGTACGTGCCGACGGGCGGCCCACTCCACTCTCCTGGGGCGTGTCTGTCAGGATGCATGAATAAGTGGCACCATCTCTACATATGTGGCTGGGAACACGGCCCCCCCTAGGCATGCGGGTCGGTGCATTGCCCCCCCAGGCAGCCCCCGGCCTGCTCTGTGCAGAGAGCTTACAGTGGTCACAGCTCTGCGCCCTTCTGCACGACAGTAGTAGGGTCTCCCCACACACTCTGTGTTTTGCTGGTCCTGGGAGAGTAGCGAGCCTCACAGCCGCCCTGAGGACGAACCTGCTAATGAGGCCAGCCCGTCCCGCTTGCACTTCGGGAGAGGTGGGGGGTGCAGATGGTGGGTGCGTGTGACGGGGTCATTTCGGGCTCCTGTCACCTCGTGGTGTCACGGGGGGATCTGGCTAACGCCATAAAGGCCCCCAGCAGAGCGCGTTCTGCGTCCGGCCATTCGGTCGATTCATAAACAACGTCTCAGGCGCGCTTCTCAAAGGCTGCTTTATGAGAACTGTTAAATATTACATGGAGGAATATCTCTGGGCGGCTGCTCCGGGCCCTCCGCCGGGGGGGGGGGGTGACGTAAGCAGGGGGTAAGCCGAGGTCGTTTGGCCCCCCCTACTCAGAGGGAGAACCGGAGGCTGCAGGAGGCCAACATGCGTCTGGAGCAGGAGAACGACGACCTGGCCCACGAGCTGGTCAGCAGCAAGATCGCCCTGCGCAAGGACCTGGACACCGTGAGTGTAGGCCGCCGTCTTCGCCGCTTCTGAAATTTTTGTTCTGATGACACCTTGACGGGATTTGTTAGCCCGCTAGTAAGATAACACTAATAACACTCCGGTCTGGGATAGGTCCCGTTCTTAAATTCAGGTGGTTACATCAAAGGCTGTAGCCACGGATTTCTGCTAATGGTATCTAGTCACTCTGTGATGACTTCCTGGTTCAGGTGTCTGGGTGATTACAGTAGGGGCAGAATCAGAACCTTCCTGCTAATCTGTGTTCCCGAGGTGCCATGTTCAGCGTAACGGCGTGAGGGGTCAGTGCCTGTCAAGCAAGATAAAAGGGCGTCAGACATTACGGTAACGGGTGCGCCCACGCGGAGGCTGACCGCGCCACCCTACCGCGGGTTCTCTTTCCATCTTGTGTGTGGAGCCTGGTCGCCTGGCTCGGGGGGCCCTGCGGTTCCGACCGCTTGCCTTCTGAATTCCCGAAGCCAGCAGAGCCAGTCCCAAGGAGCAAAGGAGCTTATTTACCCGTGATTGTCACGCTGATAGTTAATCTGTAAGCTGTCCGTGTGATTCTCTGTTCCTAGTCTTCCCCGGAGTGGCGTGAGCTGGTGGCAGGCTAAAGTGTGATCCCCCGTGCAGACCCCTGTGACCCTGTGCCGTGGCCGTGCCGTGCTCACGTGCACGCTCTCTGCTTAGACTGGCCTACTGCCCATCTTGCTCCAATGGGATAGAAATGCACCAGACCTCCTTAACCCGCCCCCCTGTCTACCCTGGTGACCCTTGCGATAGGCGGAGGAGAAGGCCGACGCCCTCAACAAGGAGCTGCTGATGACCAAGCAGAAGCTGGTCGACTCCGAAGATGAGAAGAGGCGACTGGAGGAGGAATCGGCACAGGTACCCTCTCACAGATTCTACATCCAGCCAGCTCTCA
Organism: Petrocephalus sullivani; assembly: GCA_026780845.1. Taxonomy (NCBI): domain Eukaryota; kingdom Metazoa; phylum Chordata; class Actinopteri; order Osteoglossiformes; family Mormyridae; genus Petrocephalus; species Petrocephalus sullivani. Next base: position 16,126,609 of record JAODKM010000108.1, read on the forward strand.
CACCCGGCGAGATTAAACGGCACTGCCCTCGATTCTCTGCAAGGACGTGACCACACACCACCTGCCTTTTGACTTGCTGAAGGGCAAGCGAGACGAGGCTGCCCTTCTGCAGCAGGTAAAACGGCGTACGCGGCGCGCCGGCTGCAGTGCATCAGCCATAAGGCCATGCAGTTGGGGCTGAGTCTCCGTCGTGGGTTGGTCTGCAGCAACGTGTCGAGTCTGATTCCTCGCCTTCCTCAAACCCGACTCTTTCCAGCTGAAGGAGATGTGCCGACGGGAGCTGGACAAGTCGGAGTCGGAGATCAAGAAGAACGGCTCCATCATTGGCGAGTACAAGCAGGTGGGAGCAGCCGCCTGTAAGCCCTCTGCAGGCCCGCCACCTGTAAGCCCTCTGCAGGCCCGCCCTCTGCAGGCCCGCCGCCCGGCCCAGTCTCGCTCTCAGCTCAGTTTCCTTCCTTTGCCTCCTAGCTGGAAGGTTAATATTAGCACAGTTTTCAGGCGAGTGACTGACATGTGGGAAGCCTTGAAGGAGGTTATTACCCAAAGTTATCATTTGTATGTTTGCGCTATGGCTACATAATTGAATGTTACGGGAAGCCAGTGGGGAATATGACCGGTATCAGCAAGCTCAGTGTATTCATTAGCTGATCCTGGGATCTGCTATATACTAAGAGAGGCCTGTGTTATTATGTGGCTCCCTGTACTTTAAAGACTCAAAGCAAGGTTGAAATCTTTCCAGATGCCCGTCCATCATTCAGACTCATTCAGAGGGTCCTGCTAAAATATTCTTTTTACAAATACATTTTAAAAAGTAATGCCAAATGCCGGTATGGTGAAGTTAAATCGCAAGCTCAGTGCTGAAAATTCCCTGTTTGCGTTACACATTTGACTTGAAAAACGAATTATAGCTATTTTTGAGCGACCGCGCCTTCCTTTCAGGCAAACAGTGCCGACATCCCAATTAACAAGGCATCCCAGACAAACGATGCTTTCAGGAAGGCCTCGACGACTCCTTCTCTAAGTGAATAATTCTCAAGTCAGATAGAGGGGAAAATGTGCTTCATTAAAGGTAGATTTGGCTTCTCCCCGGTGATCACATTTTAATGGCTGCCGTGACAGGATGATTTATTGCGGTCGTGGGTAAAGGTCTTCTTCTCCTCCATGGCATCAGAAGAGCAGAGTATTTTGGCAGCTCAGATGAGCTGGAGCCACAAACAGGCACGAGGTGGGAAAGGCAAGATGGCAAGATTGGGAGTGGGGGGGGGGATAAAGACAATGCTTATCTGGGTGCAGCCCCCCTGGCCAGAGACTGCCACTGATAGTCTTGCCTTCGAAGTGTTTCATTATCTAGTGTGAAAAATAAGGGTCAGTATTTCTGTGCTCTCAGCCGTAGTGAGTGAACTCCTGGAACCTTGTGATCATTTTGGCTGGAGAATTCAAGTGATCAAGTCTGCCGGTGATAAACGAAACGTTATCTCCTCATAAAATCTGCACCTTAAGCCAGCTTTGACCTTTATGGACTTGGAGTTAATCCCGAAGTTACTTGCAGGGTCACAGGGGTCTGCAGCTGGGCTGTCTTGGTAAACTGCTAACATGCATTCATGACAGGCTGCTGCCGTCTAGCTGGAAGCTGTTCAGATGATTTCTTCTCTTAGTAGACTTATCACCCTTGAAGACCATGTTTAATAGCACTGGATGATTCCTTCTCACCTGTATGTTGTAAATAGTGTCATGGGGCGGGTGACTGTGAATCCCAGCATGCGGAAGCCTGGCATTCCCCAGAGCAGAACTCACTCACGTCTGGCAGTCACGCTGATGATGTCACCGTTCCCCGCTCCATCGTTTTCTCCCACTTCTCAAAGCCCCCTTCTAATGTGCTCCGTATTTCGCAGATCTGCTCCCAGCTTAGTGAGCGTCTGGAAAAGCAGCAGACGGCCAATAAGGGGGAGCTGGAGAAGATCCGGGTGAGTCCGCCCTCCCGCCCTCCCGCCTGCCTCAGCCGCATGGACACACAGCAGTTATCCACAGTCACTGCAGTGCCCAGCAGCCTCACACACAGCACCGGGCCCATCGATAACCTCTGCATCCAGTCACGGTCCTTATCCATGGGCTACCCAGCCCGTCACAACAGGAAGATGTATGGAGAGTGTAAGAGCTGGCAGGAAGTGCTTCTTCTGACTGGCTGCTGAGATTTAGGGGAGGGCGGAATAACAATTGTGTCTGCAGTCTGCCTTCCGTCTGACAGCAGGCGCGGGGGCCTGTGACAGAGGGAGGGGGTCTGACAGTGGGCGCGGGGGCCTGTGACAGAGGGAGGGGGTCTGACAGTGGGCGCGGTGGCCCTGTGACAGAGGGAGGGGGTTCCACAATGGGCGCGGAGGCCCTATAACAGAGAGGGAGGGGGTCCAACAGCGGGCGCAAGGGACCCTGTGACAGAGAGGGAGTGCGGGGGTCCCACAGCGGGCGCGGGGGGCCTAGATCCAAGGCGGGAGCCCCCCCAGTACAGGTGTAGTAATGATCTGCACGGCCTCCCCACAGCACGCGTGGTAAAGACCTCTATGTCTCCGCGGCAACAGTGTAAATGCACCTCTGTCCTGCCCATCTCTGCACTGACAGGCAGGGTAATGGCGCCCTTGTCACAGTGGCGAGGTAACGACTCCAATTCAGTGCTGAGCCACATTTCACGCTGCAAGACAAGTGGCCCAGTGCCCCCCCATCTCCCCCC
>JAODKM010000108.1:16129374-16148050 GCA_026780845.1 Petrocephalus sullivani
GAGACTCACGGCCCTCGTCTCCCTCTTCCTTTCTGCTCAGCAAAAGGTGGAGGGCTGTGAGAAGTGCAGCGTGCTTTTCAGCAAGGAGGGCCGTCTGAAGGTGCCCAGCGCCACCAAGGAAGGCAGCGAGGAGGACACGGACGAGGAGAAGGAGGCGCTGAAAAACCAGCTCCGTGAGATGGAGCTGGAACTGGCCCAGACCAAACTGCAGCTGGTGGAAGCTGAGTGCAGGATCCAGGTATTCCTGTTAGGCACGACCCCCCTCCTAGGGGGCGGGGCGGGGCTTTTAGGCTGCTCTGCCCAATACACCCGGTGTCCACATGGCATCACGCTCCTAGCATAGCCCTGCCGAGTTTAATTAGATCAAATCATAACGACGACCGTCAGATAATGGAGTTTGACTGCATTAGCTTAACTCTAGACATCGCCATGACGACAGGACCTGGCCCATAAAACCTTCCCCTCAGCAGTGTCTCTCCACCCCCCAGGACCTGGAGCACCACCTGGGTCTGGCGCTGAACGAGGTCCAAGCCGCAAAGAAAACCTGGTTCAACAGGACGTTAAGCTCCATCAAGACTGTGACGGGCACCCAGGGGAGAGAGACGACCTAGCTGGAGGCCGGGGCCGGGCAAGGCCGACACTGCGCCCCCCCCATGCCCCCACGCCCCCCAGGGGTACCGCTCACTCCCGGGACCAGAGTGAATACTCAACGGGGTTTTTAAAGAGGACAATATTCTTAGGGTACAACAGCCCCCACAACATGTACTTAAAATTAAAAAGGCTTTAACTTTAGTGGAGTCTATATACTACTGATTATTTAAAGCGGTGTTCCTCAGCCCGGTCCTCGGGGACGCCCAGACAGCCCACCTTTCTCGCCTCCTTCCAGACACTCCCCAGTTTTGCACCCCCCCAGCTCCCTACCTCCTGGGAGCTGAGAGGGTGCGAAGACGTGGACAGTCTGGGTGTCCCCCAGGACCGGGCTGAGAAACCCTGATTTAAAAGGTAAGGATGTGGCTGTGGAGTAGCCAGGACTGGCTTTACCCCGTGGGAAAGCACTCCATCTGCTGACCTGCTCCAGACTACTTGCACAAAACTCCTGTTGAAATCTAGGTACAAGTGCTAACAGCCTCCTTTTTCTGATTCTGTTTAACAATGCCGTTTTTGTTTTCTATTTACATACGTACATATGTTCAGATGTATAGATATGTGTGTGCGAGTGTGCGTGTGTGTGTGTGTGTGTGTGTGTGTGTGTGTTTGTGAGCTGAATGGGGCTCCTTTGACATTTTTACCATGAGGAAATGGAGGTGGGTGCCATTCAGGCTGTAGAAACCGCGAGGAAGGCCTCGCACGATCGTGCCGAATCGCCGCGCTCACTGATAGTCGCTATAATCTTTGAAAATGCCACTCTAATTGTTACTTGATGCTGGTCCACCACTTGGGGGGGCTTCTTTTCACTGTAAACGGCCATCAGCTTGCCGGCTCGGGCCGGGACCACAGAGACGTGGCTGCTAGCCTAGGGGGCGTCAGTGAGTCGGTGGGCCTTTCCCTGTGATGGCCAGCGTCCCCAGTAGGTCCCGAGCCCTGCTCTGACCGTGTGCTCCCAGGACGGGCAGCCGGGCGAGATTAGAGATGGGCTCGGCCCAGATCACTTCTGGCGTCTGTTAGTAAGAAGCAGAATATTGGCTTTGAATCTCTAGACGGCCTTTGATAAGGATTTGGGGATGGCGGGCCGTGTGATGGTGCGCGTGGGGGGTCTCTTTCAGGTGTGCTGTAGCAGAGGAGCAACAGCTCTTTGCACCTTAAACATATTTATGATGGGTTTGGCCGGCTCACATCGCCATCACTTGTACTGAGAAAGCTGGCTCTGAGAGGCATTGGTTTGTATATAAGAAGCATATGAGTTTGTTTATTTTGTATTCCTACTTTCCTCGGTAACTATACTAATGTTGCCTAACGTGCTCCGTTAGAGGTATGTCGATGCTCAAAGCTTTTTGTCTGAAATGTCAAACCGCTGTTACATTCATTACATGCCAAAATGTACCTTCATCCAGCATTATGGAAGTGTGGATGTTGTAATAGTAATAGACTGCATTGTGTAAAATTCATGCATTTAAATATAAACTAAAGAAGTGATAAACACAAACTGACATCTCTCTCTTTTGTCCCATCTGATGGCACCGGTGACACCTGGGGGGGGCGCAGTCCTGGCTTGATGCAGGCATTAGAGCCTAAGCAGATTATCACTTCAGTGGGAATTTCACAACATCTAATACGATCTCAATAAAATGAATATAAAAAATTTAAATGTGAAGTTTAATGCCGGCTGAGGTTTTTTATTATGAAGGTGGAGTCTAGCAGAGAGGGTCAGGCTGACATTAACCTGGGCCGACACCCAGCATCATGTCTAGTTTGTAATGGTAAGGAAGTGGTAACTAGTCTTTACTGGACAGTTTTATTATGCTATTGTGAAAGGACAGAGAAACCAAATGAAATGGAAGTTTGATCATTTTGAGTAATTTAAAATAATGGCTGGATGATACTGGATGAGACCTCAGAATTAGCTATGAAGTTAAATTCACATGAATATGCTCCCTAAAATTGTTATTCTTTCATACTTTGTGTGGTGAATGTACACTCTGCACAGTGTCAGCTAACTCACAACCTGGATGTAGGTTTTTCAAGAGGACCTGGCCTGCCGTATAGCAGCCCGCCCTCTCCCTGGCCTGCCCTATAGCAGCCCACCCTCTCCCTGGCCTGCCCTATAGCAGCCGGCCGTCTCCCTGGTCTGCCTCATGGACACGCTGCCCTTCTATTGTGGCAGCCTCCTCTTTCTCAGTGCTGACTCTCTCCAACATCCATCTGATGACTGACTTGGGTGTGACTTCCGGGAGGCTCTCAGAACTCCTGCCAGACTCCTCGAGGAGCGCGGATGACACACGAGGCGGCGGTGTGAGGAGAAGGCTGGGAAACCATGGCAACCGGCAGAAGGGGAGCAGGCCGACTAATGGGCTGGGAGGTGTTTCGAGGTGCATGTGAAGGGGCTCTCTGATTGATCACTGCACTCCTGCAGAAATCTCCATCTGACTGCAGTCTGTTTTTTTTTTCCATTCTCATCCTGTTACGTGACGGTCCCTCCGAATCCTCCTCCAGGTACCTTTACTGTTTCTCGATGACCCTTTAAGCTTCCAATTCCATCCAGGAAATTTCCCTCCTGTTGGGGGCACCTTAAATAAAGTCTCCTACCACAGTCATGACCTGCATGTCAACATTGTTTTTGACTCACAAAACTGGTAAGCCAGTTTTAATTAGTTTTTAAGTGTCTTAATTTGAGCACAGTGTTGGACCTAAAACTCCTTTAATGAGACCTGTCAGTTTGGGCCAAGCCATAAAGTGAAACATCACTTTGTATGTGTAGTGTCAGGTCTACTCCAGAAAGGCTTTTCATTGCATACAACTAGGTATGTCAGTTTTTAATAATCCAATATTGTACAGCAGTTTCCATCTGGTCCTTGAGGACCCACTGTCAGTCCACGTTCTTTGCTTCACCTGCCAGACAGTCCACAGTCCATACTGGCTCCCTCCTGGTGTGGACTGTCCGAGGCTCCCCAAGGGTCGGCTTGGGAAACACTCTTATGCATCATACAAATTTGGCTATGGAAAAATACAGCACTGGATCTCCTGAGCAGCAAATATTAAAATAGTGTTCTCCATATTTTTGGAATCAAATTCAACGTCTTCACATTGTGTGTTGTGAGAAGTAAATTTCGCTTTTGACTGCGTTCCCGATTTCCAATATTGCACCAAAAATAGTGAATTAAAACTTTTGGGTTCTGTACATCCCTGTAGCTCTTTGAGAATGTGCACCATTTAGTTATTTTGAAGTTGCTGACAAAGGATGATTCAGTCAGTTTCATTGGCTAATGCATCTACTGTTTTGGATACTATAATCTGAAAGGTGGTCTCGAAAGCAGTGCTTCTCAGCCTAATCCTTGGGGATCTCCAGACACGTTTATGCTTCCTGCTGGGAGCTGAGAAGGAGCAAAAACGTGGACCGTCTAGGGGTCCCCAAGGACCACGTTGCAAAACACTGCACCAAAGTCAAGGAAAACCAGTTAATCGGGACAAGATTAATATCTGTATGGGAATCCATACAACTGATTAGTAGGAAAGAATGTAACCCGAAGCTCCCCAGTGATGCACCAGGCAAAGTGCAGTGAATCTTTGGAGGAGCTGTGTAGTACGTTAGCAGTATATGTGAAGAGCTACTGCCATTTCGGGGGCTGGGCAGACATCAGAGCTGGTGTGCGCTGATCCATTTCACCAACTTCATATCCTTGCATTTCTACAGTCTGGACCAGAAGAAGCATGAATGCAGTCAAGGAGTCAATATGCAGGCATAAGTGCAGCTAAGCTGAGCTTCCAGTGAATGCCCAGGTACCAAGAGTACGCTGTATTGGAGCAGAAACATCTTCTAACAAAGCAAGAACCGAATAATGCTATTCAGTGACCAGATGTGCAATATAAGAACATTCTGGGAGCGTAAAGGTGCCTCAGGTTAGTAGAGCAGTGTTTCTGGTCCGCAGGGACCCTCAGACAGTCCACATTTTTGCGTCCTCCCAGCACGGAGCTAGGAGGGAGCAAAAATGTGGACCGATTGCGGGTCCTCGAGGACCGGGTTGGGAAGCACTGTAGCAGCAGGATTCATGGGAAGCTGAGGCGCTGCAGCCATATCGCGCTGCTAATATCCGGAAAGGTCGCTACGTTCCGTGGCCCGTCATCTACAGCTGTGAAGCTGGACTGCAGATTAACAGTGGAACGACCTTCCGGTCAGGATGTTATGCGTGAGGCTGAGTGTGAACCTCGCTCCGGTGGTGCCCCCTGCGCTGGCTGCCAAATTTATTAGCTCGTTCGCACATTTGCTGCATTCCTTAACCCTGTAGGCCCCTGTGAATCCTGACGGCTCCGTTAGCCGCTGAAATTATCTGTACCACGTGAGCACCGGTGCATAGCTTCGTGGCTCCCACTTTTTATCCCGGCCTGCTGGTGCATCTGCTTTCATCGGCATTATTCACCCCAGCTCAGTGGTTTGGGTTTAACTGGATAGCATTGTAATTTTATAGATGTTTATTTGTGTTTATTTTCCGGGGTGATCTGATAAAGCTCTGTAATTGTTAAAATTCCTCCACATCTAATATCTACCCCTGTAACTCTCTTATATATTCTCACTAGTCACTTTATTAGGTAGACTTGTTCAACTGCTCTTTGAAGTATCTAATCAGCCAATCACGTCAGCAGCATAATGTAGATCATGCAGATGTTGATGGCAGAGGTCAGAGTAGAATGGCAAGACTGATTCAAGCTGATAGAAAGACAGCAGTAACTAACCACTTGTGACAACCTAGGTATGCGGAAGAGCATCTGTGAATGCACAACACGTCCAACCTTGAAGCAGATGGGAATGCTTCAAGCACCTTGTTGAATCCAAGCCATGAAGAATTAAAGCAGGTATCCTGGTACTAGTAATGTGAACATTATAGAGAATCCCTAGAAAATTCCCATCTGAAGGGTTGTATTTTATTTGTTTGTTTGACTTTCTGCCTTAAGGGTGTAAGCAAAGGGTGCCCCATGAAGGCCCAGAAGCTGCGGGGGGCGCTGACACACCCACTCCGTTCTCAAAGTGGTCCTCCACTAGTTAGCTGACACTTTGTAATGAGTGAAATATACAATTCCTTGTAGTGATGTCATATTCCCCTTTTCAAGTATCATGTTGACAGTTGAACGCTTGTTCAATATCTTGTCAAATTATTCATCTCTATAACACTGATTAATCTAAAATGCAAGTTTTACCAAATTGATGTCTAAACCATACAATTCTATGCAGATATTTTATGGATTTAAATATGTCAAATTTGCCATAGAATATCCTTCCACTGGTTCTCAATTTTAATTGATTTAAATGGCTTTAAATAGCAGGCGAGGCATCAGCGTTATGCAATTCCACACCCCGTTCCTCTCTGTGCTAAAAATACTCGCAGGCAGCCGGGGAGGCTTGCAGGCAGAAGGAAGGTGCTCAGTTGTGGTGGTGCTCAGCCTTCTTATGAAGGGGTGTGAGCCCCTTGGTCTCATGCCGTCTTGGTGCCTCTGGCCAAAATAGGGCTGAACTTGCTTACCCTCCAGACGCAGAGACATTGCGAGCTTTGCAGGATTGTTTTTCCAGATGCAATCGTGCTATAAACAGCTCGGCCATCCTACAGCCAGGCCCTGATTTATTGGTTTGTTGGCTGCCGGCATCACTCTTCGTCTGAGCTGTACCACCCTACCAGCGGATGGTTGAGGAGCCCCTAGCATCACCTCCACAACTGATGACACTGCAGCATGGATAATTAAGGTTCCATTGCGCCTTTTAAGTCCATCTTGTCATCTCCCTGGACGGTGTTGAATGCTGTGTGGCTGGAGTATGATCTGGAAATTTCTTCCATAATGAACACTCCTGGAGCATCTTAGATCACAGAACATTATACAGTAGCCACTGTGCTGTAAGTCAGGCTTTATGATAAGCTGTGAGGGGAAAATGCATTCATTTAGAACTTCTACAATAGCTGCAGTAGATTAATCAAAATTCTTGTGAAGGACTCATAATGGGATGGGCTCCTATTCTAGACAACGTTTCTGGAAACTGTACTACATAAATATCCTGCTGTTATCAGTTTCCAGTTTTAGTAAAATGATTGAAAGTTTCAGATTTGATCTATAGAGGGGGTTGATCTGTTAATTCAGGCGAGCTCTATTTATGAAGCATAAAGCCGTAAGTGTAGGAAGACATGTACTTTCCAAGGCAGCTCGATTGCCTTAAATCAGTGTTTCTCCACCCGGTCCCTGGGGACATCCAGACAGTCCAGGTTTTTGCTCTCTCCCAGCTCCCTGCCAGACAGTCCACATTTTTGCTACCTACCGATAGCTGGGAGGGAGCAAAAACATGGACCGTCTGGGGGTCCCAGAGAACCAGGTTGAGCGAGACTGCCTTAAATGAACTGAAAGGTAAAATGAGCTGCCGTCTGACATCTTGTCAGCCATTTCCAAAGTCCTGGGGTTGCAGTCTCCCAGGTGTCATGGGTGTCAATTCCTAAAATCCCAGCAGATCCACGATGGCCCAGCACAGCCGGGTCTGTAAAGCTGCCAGGTCTCGTCGGTCTGAATTTTATTTTAGATGCTGGGCTGCTGTATGCGGTGAGGCAGCATTAATTGTTTATTCATATAAAACAGTTAAGCAATTGCTCAGTATTTTTATAGCAATGTCCTGACTTTGCAGTTCCACTTTTGGCTTTTGAGGCCTATTTCTCAAGCCTTCATGAGCTCCTGAATTATATTCCACCGACGCCACCTGCACTGCGTTATTTTGTTTGACAGAAGGACAAGATAGACGGTTTGAGGAGTCTCAGCACTTTATTCTCAAGCATTAACTTATGGCAGATACAATGACAAACATCACCACGGTGATTTTGCTGTTAATAATCTCATAACACAGAACTAGCAAACATCGACTGCAGTGATTTCAGCCAGCTTCAAAGCCTGCAGAGCTCACTCACGTAAGTTGTGCACAAATTTTAGCATATCACATTTTTTTCCTTTACGTTTCAAAAATAACATTTTTGAAGAAACTCCTTGGTATAATTTTATTTAATGAGTCCATGGAGGTGGGACAGTTTGTTCAAACTTTTCGGCTGTTACCGACAGCAAGTCAAACTGCTTAAAATTACAGCACTATGAAGCCCTTCACACGCAAGACTTCACGATTTATGACTGCAACAGACGTGAACACAAAAGGGTCATATGAAAGTCACAGAAGTGTTTAAAATGTATGAGTATAATTTAATGTATATTATATATTTACATAAACACTATGCATGTAGTTCTAAGTTATACATTCATACGTTCTACTACGATAGCGTATACATTCCGACCAACAAGTCTCAGGCAGTCACAGGCTTGAAGGAGCCTGAACCCTCCACCAAAAAAAGCTTTAAAAGCACAAATCCATTTCCTGTCTGCATACGTGTTTGATGGACCGCCTTCACCGCCAGGTCAGACTTGTGCATTGCTCACATCACAAACATGAAGAAAATTTGAAATTCAGCGACACGCTGCACTCTGGCCGAAACAGGATCCTGTTCTATTTCAGCACCTCTGCTCCAAACGCACAAACTGAATTCCTAGCTATCCGAAGCCTAGTCCTACATGTGGGCTGTTACCGCGATACCGAAGTGCTAAGATTCTTTATTATTTACACTGACAGCCTGCGATGGAGCAAACGCAGGTAAGCGGCTGCGAAGCAGAGGTGAGCGTGGTGCCGCTCTGAGTACCAGCAGTAAGAAGGCTAAGCACAGAAGACCTTGGCTCCTTTGGCTTTGGGTTGAGTGTGTGGAGGGGAAAAAAAATCCTGACGCTAACTAGGAAGTTGACTGAGAAAAATTTACCAGACAATTTGAATAGAACTGGGGCTGAGTAATGGGTGAGTATGGCCAGCTGGGCTTACATTTCACCGGGTATCTTGGGTAGACCTACAGACATCTGGAAATGCTCAAGGGAACATTATAAAGCTCTTACCTTTGGCTGGGAAGCTCTGCTGAAAACATGTTAGTGCTAAGCTGGGGCTGACAGTAAGGTGCCCATTTATTATTTTAGGCAAATGATCACTTCTGGGGGAAAAAAGCATTTGCGGCTGCCTGGATGGTCCCAGCATTCCCTGTGAGCATGCCGGAGGGAGCGCACCGGCGGCCTGTGACATGCTGGCCGCAGGCGGGATGGGGCCCTGTTGGACAGCTGGCTGTTCATTGGCCCTGAGTTACAGTATTGCTCGTATGGCGTTGTGCTTGTTCTATCCCAGCATTCCCAGACAGACCCAGCACAGACTCAGCCTTTGGAGTTTCCATTCTATCACACTAAACAAGCCACTTTTGACGGCAGATCTGAAATTAATACAATTCCCTTGCCCCTTTATCAAACCCTTTTCATCATTGTTACCACAGAGGGCCACAGAGAGATTAAACTTTTGCTTATACCCTTCTGAATCAAAAAGGATTCTCTCCAAATGAAAATTAACCAGCTTAGTTCACATACTATTTAGAATGTATTGAACAGAGCTACAGAAAATTGTTTTGTGGAAAGGATTCTATCGATATTCCACTGAAAATCTCAACCGTGTCATGAACACCTTTGGTCACATGTTAAGCGAAGTAACTTTGGAATGTTTGAAATGTTGAAACAAGTCCTAGTTCCCCTTAAGAATATATTTAATTTTAGCGACTTGAGGGAGGACATGGAAGCCTAATGAGTTTTTCTAACAGCTACTTTTAGTATTTGTGGAAGACTCAAATACATTCAACAGACTATTTACATCCAGCTCTGCAGCGAGACGCTGAAAAGCAGTAATGCAGGCACGGCCACTCCCACCCACCCGCCTCCCTGCCTGCTGCACCAGCGAGCAGCATGAAGGTCTGCGTCCCACAGGGCAATCCTGCACCTCGGCTACCTCTCGAGTAACAGCTGAACCCATGGCAGGTGCAATGACTGTCATGTCAAGATGGAACCAGGAAGAAATGGCATAAAACTCTCAAAATTACACATCTAGGGTTTGGAAAGCTACTACATAGTCCTAAATAGTAAGATTAAAATAAACAGTATTTCTGAATAGCACATTTATGACTTGCCTTTGTCTCACATTCATGTGTCATTTATTATTTTATTTTTGAGTGTAAGAGAATACACTGAGAAAGGTTATTGTACAAAACGTGTAAACCACTGATGACTGTCAAACTTACACCAAGATGACGGAATGTATTTCACCTTTAGTCCTAAATCCAAATTAGAGCCTTCTGGAACTGCCAGGTTACTACAGAAAATAAAACTATACAAATTAAAAGTCCAGTTCTCACTTGTAAACAAATATAGCTGATCTTTATGAAGCTCAAAAATAGTTTTAAAATAAGGTGTGTGTATATATATATGTATATATGTATATATATATATAGTGAAAACTAATTCAAACATGCACTACAACAAAAATGGCCAACCATTTATTAGATTTTCTAAATAACTTGGATTTATATATATTATACAACGTAAGTATAGTAATTAGATATACATAGAATTGTGTTGCCGTTGAAGACCGTTTATATGCCTTTGACGGTCACTATGAGAAGTCCCCCTTTCTCTATGGGTAATTACACGTTATAGCCGTACAATCCAATGCCTCCCGTGTAGCGACTCTGAGGCTGACGGCAGAGAGCCCGGGGGGAGCGGGCTGACGTCACGCGGACGGGCGACCGCTTCGGGGAGCCGACAAAACGTCCCGACCCCGCATCTTCTGACGAGGTTACATTTGGCAATGAAACGAGTGCCGAAATGCATATACACGGAGAGCATGGCTATGAGAGACACCTACTTCTACATCTGCTGCAAACGCAAGGCACTGCGTACGATAAACACTCACACACGCTCGTCAAGGCGGCGGCGTCCAAAAATAGCATTTCTAATTAACAGCCTGTATTGATTGATTCCACGGGAATAAGTGTATTAGGGGTTAAAAGTCTGACAGCAGACTTTGAACTTGAAAACAAAACAATGAAATCAATAAATAAATCAAACCGAGAATTCATAAGGCGCGTCCAAAGAGATGGGGAAGCGGCCGAGAGCGGGCGGACCCGCTTATAGCGCAACTATTTACAAGAAACTAATGCGAGAAGCTTCCTGCGAGCACTTACCACGCACACGGCTAAATTATATGCGCAACTGATTTGGTCGCCGTTTAAAATTGCTTGTGCGAAACCGAGGAGTAGTAAATAAGACCAGCAATGTTTATTCAGCAGTAATATGTTAAGTTTGATGTGGCCAGCCTATTCATTTCGCCTAATTAGGAAAAAAACAATGGCTATAGGATTATAGTTTATGTTAAGTTTACTTCACGCAGAGGGGGGAAAACGCAGAGCATTTCGACCCAGAGCGCCCCCTCAAAGATGTTCAAATGCATTCATTTCCGTCTATGAGCTTCGGTTTCGAATAGAGCAGCTAACAATGTTAGCCCGTATATTACAGGAACAGCCGAAAGCGGGGGGGGGGCTCGGAGTTTAATCTTAAGAGGGGCGGAGCAGAAACGCATGGGGTACGGCGCGTGCACCTGAGCCCTTCAGCAAGAGTGCCGCGGGTACATGGCGCGTGGCAGACGGGGGCCCCGCGAGCCCATCCGGCGATGGACAGCTCTGCATCACCGACACTCACTCGACGGCAAAAGGCGTCGCTGTTCACATTTCTATCATATGCATTAAGCAGTGGTGTTATGAAAAAAACCATAGTAATAGACGGGCAGAGAGGGGGGGGGGCACTGTGCTTCTAATCACACCCTCATAGGAGACTGAATTAACGGTGGTCCAGGGTGTAGCCTCAGTAGCTGCCCAGAGAAACTAGCTAAACAGTGTAGACCACAGGAACCTGCAAGTGAGTAGGCTGCGCTGTGTACTGAAAGGTGTGCTTTGTGAGAAGGTAAGGTGTGTACCACCCAAGAGGGAGTGCAGAGGAACGCGTGCACCTACCCTAAAATACCGGACACTGAAGGCTGTGCTCTGGAACACTCAAAGTGGTAAGACATCCCAGAATGTTTCTCGAGGCAAAAAAAACAGGCAACCCTAAGTACACTACAACTACTGGTACAGGAGATTCAAAAGTCCTTGCATCGCCACTGAGTACTATCTTTACGTATAAAAAAATTGGAAGAATGCTCTACTCTCATTATACTTGTTATACTTGGAAACTCTAAAATAATTTATCCAAACTATATACACACATACATAATTTCTACAAATATATTTATAGTAATAAGCACCATAAATATATATGCATACATTTGTAGTATAATCCCACATACACACACACACACGCACACACGCACACAGTGAATATACAATTAAAATTAAATATTGCAGTGCTGTTTCGGGTAAGACTCAATTGAACATTCACATTGTTTCAAGTAAGCTTTAAGCTAAAAGTTCAGGTGTATTGCTATATAATAAAGACCAAGTTCAGCCTTGGATTTTGCTAAAGTTAACTAAAGTCGTATTGCTTTTCCGTTGTTGGGGTATATGCCTTATACGCAGAGATAGTTTGACTGTTCTGTACAGTGGAGATAGCCTGGTTAGGCCAAAAGCAGAAAGAGCATTCACAGCCACACAACCTGATGGTTCTAGAAGTCAGAGAAGAGATCTTGAGGACCCAAGTGAATAATAAAAGGTGCGATGGTCCGCGGCTGGTAAAAGGGATTGTCAATGAAAAGACCACCTACAGTGAGAAGAAGAGCAGAGAGACTGCAATTAACGTCCGGACCTGCAGGAGGCAGCATCACACATTCCAGGTTGGAAATCTCTGCTCTTTCAGCTGTATGTGGGGTTTTCATTGCATCGGGGCGTATCAGGTTAATAAAAAAAAAAGACATCAACAACTGAAGTTGCACATTATCAATTCTGACAAAAAAAAAAAAAAAAAAAAAAAAAACAAACTTTGAGCCCATTCGTTCAAGATAAAGCAGAGAAATGTAAAAACTGTATGCAATAACTCTGTAGTTCAGACAATGTAGTTAGTAACTCTGGAGAGATAAATTAAAGGGTGATTTTGGAGATAGTATCGTACAATGGCTGCCATCAAGACGAGAGAGGGCAAGCTTGGGAGAGATTTAGTAGCAGGGACAGAGTTTGCGACAGTGACCTCACTGGTCTGGGGTGGAGGCCTTCTGTGCTACCATCCCCCTTTGGAAGGTGAAACTGAACCCAATCAAAACAAAGCATTGCTTAATGTCGACCAATAGCATTTGGAGGAGAGATTGTGCCTTCTCTCGTCAGCGATGACCCTGTCCCAGCCACGGGCCAGCAAAAGCTTATCCTGACAGATCAGAACTCCCCAGACTCCTGAGCCTTAGCCCCGAAATAGCCCAAAGCTGCCAGAAGGACCAGACTGCCAAATGGACCGCACCTAGCATTGGTAGGGAGTTTGGGAGATGGGCATTGGGTGGAAATCGGCCTTCCGGCTCGTTTTGGGCTATCCCTTCTAATGTAGGAAAGGCAGATTTTACTCATAACATTCATCAAAACAGAGGGGTAAACCACCTTGTATACATGAACCATCAGGCGTTGGAAGATGACAGGAGGAAGATGAAGGCATGTTGTGAGGTACCTGTGCTGGCCTCATGGGAAAAGACAGACTTGTAGCTCACACAGACACTTCACAAAAATTAAAATAAAAATATGGGACAGTTAGGTAGCAAGTCTTGGTGGTCCCTTGTTGCTGCTTTCGATTCCACCACGAGTATCTGCGTTCTTGCCTCTCTGGAGCGCACATGTGTTTGGGCCCATTGCTGGGAACCTCAGAGGGAACCAGCCAAGCGCTCGGTCCCATTTGACGCACATGCAACTGTAGGCCACAAGAACCCTGTGTGATAGGTGTGCGCGGTCAGCTATCAGGAATACAACCCGGAGCACTGCTTTGGCCGAAAGGCAGGCCGTAATCGTTTTTCCTTTTTTGATGAATTCCATCACCTATTGATTTAGGACAGGACAATCAGTCACAGAAATCTCCCGGGTCTTGCCCTGATAGTCTAACATAGATTGTGATAGAACATTTCATCAATAGTTTCCTTCGTCGCCAAGACTTCGAGACATTTTCTGTCCGTGGCTGTCGTTCGCGGTGTGCTTGCAAGAGCAGTACTGTCATCTGATCATTTTTCTAGGGCTTAATTAATTTAAAGCAGCAAACCGTTACATCTGTTAGCCGACTGTGACTTAGAAGCCATTTTTAAGAGTTTTAAGAGAATGGCAATGCTAGTGCTGAAGCAGAGCGAGACAGCTAAAGGCCAAAAGCCCCAGAACAACAAGCTGGACAAACCCACCACCAGAAACCATCTACCCTCTCCTGCGACCCAGAAGGCTTCATCCACTACAATTTTAGGCAATTCGATACCGCCAAAGGATAACCGTGTTAGCCTTAATGCTAATGCCCCAGGGTGTGCTTACGATGGTAATGGGGCTCAGTATACACCAGTCGGTACTCAGCTGTTGTAAGATACAAAGGTTTATTCACCACGGCTGCCATTGTCGTCTATACATCCTTCACATAGCTGGTCACCTTTACAGAGTTTCTGAGCCCGTAAACCTTCCCCACAGAAAAAAAAAACAGCACAACAACAACAAAAAAAAAAAAGCTCGTATAATTTATATTCCAAGACTGAGGTAACATTTCACAGTACAAATCCTCAAGATTTTAAAGAACAAACCTGCTTTTTTAATTTTTAAAACGGTGGAGTTTTAAAGTAGAAAAGAAAGCACAAAAATTCCCTTCTAAAAATCTGTACAGTTTCGGTTGGATGGGGGTGAGCGGATTGGGGGGGGGGCCCCAGTGCTAAAAGAAGGAGTAGTGAGGGATTGGGTAGGCGGGCACTTTCATGACAGGCAACAGAAGCATTCTCTTGGGCAGACCTAGGAGAGAGAAATGGAGAGAGGTCTGCGCGTGAGGTCAGCGCGTGAGGTTTGTGGTGTGGCCACTCGCTGTCGGTATGGCCAGCTCACGAGGCGCGCCGGAGCAGGGCTTTTAAGTAGAGGATAAGACACTCCCACGGGAGCGGGTGAGTGGGGGGGGAGCCTATCCACCGGAGTGCACATCCGAGGGACTAGGGAACGTGAAGAGAAAACCAACTACACATCTGTCCCACTGGACATTTGCTGAATCATCGAGAAATCAGCATAGAACCTACTTATGTTTCTAAAAAAAAAAAAAAAAAAAACACTGACGTTTGGAAGGAGGACGTTTCAGGCAGACGGGCAGATTGCAAGTCGATATGCTGATGCAGCTTTCTGCTGACATTCTGAAATGCACAGCTACATTTTAAATCAATACTGAGGACTCTACGCAAGATTTTGCTTGAAACTGTGAAACTAATAAAATAGATCTAATTACATGCCTGGCGCAGCATGAATTTCTAAAGTTTTTAATAAAGTCTCCGTACACAAATCTTTGGATACACACTAATATTTAGTGTACACAACAGCCGTTACTTCTTCAAACGAGAGTGATGTTTCAGCAACAGAGGCAACGTCCCATATGCACCTGGGCTCTGGCCATACGCTACGCGGAGTACCCCCTCCTGGCCCCGTGTGGAGTGTGCGTGTTCTTGTGGCCTGGGTGTGGCAGCCCGCAGCTGCTCTCCCATTCTCTCGCCCCCCCGCCCCCCCCATCGAGAAATCACAAAGCAGCAACAGGAGGCAGAACGCCACGGATAACAAAATCAAATCCAGATGGAAATAAACCGCATGGCTGTGGGTGGGATTACGACATGCGACGACTTCCAGAAGCAGTAGACGTGTTGTTATTGCTCAGCCAAATACCTGCTGTCCCGCTCTGCTTTGCCACACGTGGGGCACGAAAGGAACGGTCTTTATGTGGCAGGGAGAGAGCTGGGACCTGGGCGCCCAGCCCACGCCAAACGGATGGCAGAAGCCCCCAAATCGCACGCGGCGCCCCCCACTGGAACATCTCCATATTCTCCCCCTGCACATAAGGCTCATTCAAAGCGCCCAGGAAGGGTGGAAGGTGGGGGCCCCAATGCCATTCTGAAAAAGAGCCCCCTGGAAGCTCTCAGCTGTGTGTTAGCTTGTCGGTGGGCAGGCGGGCGGACAGGTGCATGACTGCAGCTGCTGAGCGGTTCTCACGAGACAGAGACCCCTGGCTCCCCCCACGGAACTGGGCTTATTCTTATTGCTCCTGGCTCAGCCTGAGGACCTGGGGTTATTCCTGCTAGCCCTGCGCTGTGCGTTACTGGGCAGAGCGCGTCATGGGCACTGATTGGCTGTGTCGACAATGACTCCTTACTAACAGTTACGCAAAAATGAAGCCAAACTTTCCTTCAGGTAAATATTTACTCAAACTCAAACAGCAGAGCCTATATCCAGCAGCCCTGGGTAGGACTGTCGTGTGAGAGGTGTTGGCAAGTACATGGGCAAGGCTGGGTCTGTGTGATGCGACCCCCCCCCCCCCCCAAAACAGAATGGCACTGGAGTCCCGCCCTGCCGGATGCTTGCTGGGACCACTTTGAATGGGGTATCCGTTGGCTGTAGACATCAAGGAGGAATGTCCAGAGTCAGAATGGGGGGGGAGGGGGGGGTGGGCAGGCAAACTGGCGAGCAGCAGTTTGGACACTCAGGCGAAGCACAGCAAGGCTTTGCTCCAACCACAGGAAGAACCAAAAGGTTAGGACCGGTTACATTTTCGTTTGTTTCCAACAAAAGACGAGATTCTCAATTTTGGTTTTATTCCCCCCCCCTCCCTCTTTTTCTTTTTTTTCTTTGAGATGGTTGCTGCCATCAGCTTCTCTCTCGCGCCTGTCTGGAAATTGTGGCGGTAATTTGTGACGCTGGACTGAGATGGGGAGGGGGGGTGGTTACGTACCATAAGCAGGGGCGGCGGCAGCCGCGCTGTACCCGTAGGGGGCGCCGTAGCCTGCAAGCACACGTCAGAGGTTAGCGGCGCGGCGGGAGGTGCGGCGGGGCAGTAAAGCAGGGACGGGGCGCTCACGCACCTGGCGTGACGTATCCGGGAGCGGCAGCAGCAGCCGTCACAAAGGCCCCCCGAGCCAGGGCCCCCCGTCCTCGGCCGCGGACCGCCTGTGCCGCGGCGGATGCTGCTGCGGCGGCGATGGCGCCTTTCGCCTGGAGGGGGCGATAATGAGCGAGCACATCCCTCAGAGCAGAGAGAGATCTGCACCCCAGCCCGGGTCAGGATGGTGGCACTGCTCTGCAGCTTGCCCACTCCTATACCCACACATACGGCAGGGCCGTCCGACGGCACACTGCTGTCAAGGTGACCAACAGGAACCACCGGTTATAAGCAGGAATGTCAAATTGGTGTCAGATCAGCTCCCGTTCTTCTCAAGCAGTACAGATTCCCGACCCAGTCCTCAGGGACCCCCCCCAACCAGGCCACATTTTTGCTCCCACCCAGCTTCCAGCACTGCTATAGCAGGGATTTGCTGTTCGGCTTCTCCTAGGGTGCATATGAAATCGCATACTTGTTTGCTATGTAGAAGACGAAATATAGTAAGCAAAGTGAGCACTATGTCCGAGTTCTCAGTATGGGTTAGACGGCACGCAAACGGTAGCTGGGTGACAAGCTACATTCTGCGAAATTCCAAAATGTGCAAGCGATGGACGCTACGCTATCCCACAAGGCCACTGGGGCCGCAGCCAGAGACGGGGAACAATGCACTCTCAGGAATTTGGGTCAAGATGGCTGGGAAGTGCCATTGTTTGGTTCAGGTGGGCAGGGAGCTGAGGACTGGGTTGAGAAACACTGTCTTAGGAATCGTGTGCATGCTGGCTGTAGAGTTGAAGATGTGCCCGATGTGCTGAAGATCTCACTAGAGGGGAGCTATACTTATTAGATGGGTTAGTATTGGCCATTTGTGACTGATCCAAGTCCGATACCTATTTAGTTTTGGGCAGTATGTAAAAAGATAGCTCCTATTTCTTGTTATATCAATTTGTACAATCAATCGGACAATGTGCATTTTGCAGTATTCCAGCTGAACGCTACCGTGGCCGCGCAGTCCATCTGCCACTCAGGGGCGTGACGTCATGCACGTACCCACTGCGGTAGGAGGAGCGTAAGAGCATCAGATTAGAGAGTGATGATCTGCGAGTATTTTACGCTTGAGACAGCTAGTAGCACAGTGAGTTGTAATCTGCTAAAAAAAAAAGTTTTGAGAGGTGGAAGTAGCATTTAGTGTAGAAACCCGTGCGCAAAAAAGCAATGGATGATCTGGGACTTGCCATCGCAGGCTGTTTTGCATGCTATACCTTGTCATACATGAGGGACTGCAATCGCAGCAAAGTGTAAGTAGTGCTGTAGCCAGTGGGGGGGGGGAAATTGTGGAACATTTTAGCGTTTGCCACTTGCATATACTCCCTTGGAAAGTATTTCAATTGAACTTCAAATGCCTCAAAAACACTTAAAAAAAGATGTATCAACAAGTATGTTATGTATATTTCTCGAAGCCTAATTAAAGTGTTTTCGGCATACATTTTGTTCATGTGCATTTACCATTTTATAAAGACAGCTCTGCTGTCAGAGCAGTACTCGTACTGGCCAGTACCCCCCGGTCAGGTATCAGGATCGAAAAAGTAGGATCGGTGCACCTCTAACACTGATAATATTGAAGTAAAAAGAGCTCTTGTATCGTAATCTGTATCACAATCAGCAGTTGTGTATCGGAATCAGATCGGAATTCATCGCTAGGTCGCACACACGCAGGCACACACACATACACGCATGCACAAAGATGTGTAAGTAGCAGTGTAGGGCAGCCGTGGCCAGCCGGCCCAGGGAACTGCATCTCAGCCATAAGCTACAGCACCGACCTGAGGGATGATTTTCTTCTTCTTGTTGCCAGCTGCGTTGGGCCCGGAAAAGAGCTTCTCCAGGGCGGCCAGTGCAGCACTGGCCTTGGCTACTTTCTTATTGGGCCCAGCTCCCCGGAACTTCTGGCCATCCACCTCCACCTGTGGGTGTGACGGGGTGGAGCTGAGAGTGGAGCTGGGGGGACGGCGGGGGCGCTGGGCAGAGCAGAGGGTGGGACAGAGGGGCGGAG
>JAODKM010000108.1:16163253-16181197 GCA_026780845.1 Petrocephalus sullivani
ATATATTTTGGGCTGAAGCTGCACACTAAGAGGAGAGGCAGAGCTGTACCGTGATGGGGCCGCCACTCCCATCAGCACCTCCAACGTCCCCCAGCACACAATTAGAGGGAAATGTGACCGCACACAGCAGCCGCAGAGTTACATCCCCACTCGGGGCACCGCCGCCGTCTGCACGGACAGCCAGAGCAGGATCTAATTGGAGTTCAGCTGCACTGAAATTTCTGAAGCGTTAAAGACAAAGCTAAACAAAGCTGATTACCTTAGTCAGGAAACTGATATTTTACACCGGTGGGGACAGATCTGCATAATGCAGGCAATTGGTGTTGACTTTCCACAGCAAAGATGTCCAGTAACTTCAGGAAAACTGAAGACGTAATACATACGCACAACCCTAACAAACGCTAAATTAGGGATGAGGGACAAATTTCAATCAAGCTTTAGGGAAAAAGAACTTTTCGGAACTTTGTCTCTCGGTCCACAGCATCCGTTCTATAATGCAACACATTTTCAAACACTGAGACATAGAATTTGGCTCCAACTTGGCCTGCAAAAAGTGATGCCTAATAATATCCATAACCACCTACAGCTACACCTCCCACAGTGTCCCCCACGCATAAAAAATGCGGCATTTCCCATCCCATTAGTGACTACAGATGCATTTTCATATAGCATGTTCACGTACTGCCCACATCGACACGCGTACATATCTATTTTTGCAACAATCCCCTTGGTGTCGATCCCAAGTCACCCCTCTCGATTAAGCGCCGACCCACCTAACACGACGCCCTCTGGCTCATACTCAGGCCCTCAGACACAAACACCCCAAGACAGGTGTTTCGGGGGGCCGTCGCCACCCAGCGACTCACTAGCTGAGAGGCCAAGGGCCCTGGCACTGGGATTTAATTTTCACGCCACTTTGTGAGAGCCCTTGTAAGTCTCTCTTCAATCTTGCAAGCCTAAGTCTGTTCTTGAAAAGTGTAAAGGATGTAATACCTGCTTAAAACATGCTCTGGGAGGCACCATAATGGAGGAGACAGGGCTGGTATTATTGGCGTGATAAAGCTGCTCGTTTGCGTACAAATCTGCCCTCTTCTCTTAGGTCTGCCGCTCCTACCCTGATTTAACGAGCGGTGCTCTGCTTGCTGGCCTGCCTCAGGGCGAGTCCTGCCTGGCCTCTTATTAGCCAGAGTGCCAGCAGCTCAGAGCAGAAACAGCCCGGTTTCAGAAAAACACCCCCCCCCCTTTCTGCATTCATCTTGCATCCCACTGAGAGAGAGAGAGAGAAAGGAACACCCAAATTTACAGCGTACGGCACTTAATGCACCCAGAGCCCGAGCTACAAGCCCCCGCTGTTAGACCTGAATGGCTCCAGTGACGCCTGGGCGTCGCAGACGTGCAGATGGTCTTAATGGCCCTTCTGTCCATGGATGGGGGTGACGAGCTCGCCGGGAACCTGCCACACTGGCTAAGGCGGCAGGCCGGGAAGCAGACCACCACTGCGTTTACCTGTACGTTATCGAGATGGCATTCCTGCCCCGCATGTGTACCAGGACATTATCCCGCACACCACACTCCAGGGGGGCGGGGGGCAGACAGTCTCCAGACATGTCCAAGGAATCAGAAAGCACAGGCAGACGACCACCCTCCACCACCTCCACCTCCGAGAGATGATCTCCGTTCAGGGAGACCTGCTCATAAACCCTTTAGAGGCTTACACCTTGTCGGGGCTTTATCCAGGAGTGTTTCTCAGCAGGGGAGCCGAGGAGGCAGCGAGGTGGGGGCAGGACGGGCAGGATGGGTAAACGAGTGAAGAATGCACTGCTAGGGTGCATGTCTGCATGAGGCAGGAGTGAACGGCAGAAATGGATCATTCTGCAAAGACCTACAGTGACTTTAGTCATACATGGCTGTGTTTACAGAGAGGAATCACAAGCTTTGCATTGTTGGTGAAGCACGGAGAGAAGAGCGAGGCAGCTATCCAATATAAATTATAGACAACCCCTTTCAGCACCTCTGAACAGAAGGCAATCACTAGTCCAATCGCAACTCAGACTTCAGTCATGTGATCAAATGGAATGAATAAGAAATACAAGTATTTTCAGCCACAGTTAAAAACAGCACCCTTTAATAAAAACACTTTCACCATGTGTTTCAATTCAGTATGGTTTAAACATAGTGTCCTGGAACACAGCAATGGGAGGAGCACTGGGGAGCACCTCAAAAGGCCTGGTGATGGGGGGCAATCAAGATACAGAGATAAGCCACATCAAGGGCATCAGTACCGAGTTCAGGAGACCATGACCACTCAGCTGAACAGAGCAGCCTGTGTTTAGGAGCCACATGGGAACTGGGGCACGTGGCCTGTTATGGAAATGAGGGTCCCCAGAGTTTACATTCCCCCCCGAAGCGCAGTGCTGTGGTGTGGTGTGACAGGGCTCATCCAGAGCAAGCTAAGCTTCATAAAGGACAAATCCAGGGAGCACCCTATAGAAAGCACTCGCTGGGCTCGCAGGCGCACTGCGGCCTGTGGCAGGAGATCGGGAACGCCAGCTGGCCACGCCATCAGGACAGCTACCTTACATGCAAGCGACATGGAGCTCATCAGCTGCTTGGAGCTCCTCCCGGGCTGAACATAACCCTAACCGCAGCAGTGAAACTTAAAAAGTATAATAGTGAAATATTAAAATACTTGGGGCAGGTGTAGGCTGAGCGGGGGCTGTGCCTGTGATCAGAAGGTTGTCAATTCAAGCGTACTTCGCTTTGGGTAAACAAACAAAATGTAAATGTAAAATTAACAATTTCTCCAAATGCAGTGTGGCGCGAGCTAGCAGTACTGAGTATGATAAACAGCGGGCTTGTGGTACACAGCAGGCAGCTTTATATAGCGCGCACGCACACATGCACACAGACAGTGCGGGAGAGAGAGACAGAGAGAGAGAGAGAAAGAGAGGACCTCTTCGCTTCTGTACCCTTTGCCAGTATCGGATAAGCAGAAGCTGATAACGAACGTGAGCCTCATTACAGACTGAAAAAGACAGAAAAAGAAGCTATGGCTCCCCATTGGTCACAGCATCTCTGAGGCAATGCCGACGCCGCCAGCCTCGCTCCGGCCAGCCCGGCCCAAACAGCTGGAGAGAACGTTTCCTCCAGCACTTTAATGAAATTAGCAAACGGCCGCACAGCAACTGAGGAGGAATAAAAAGTCGGGTTTTGTTTCTCAGAGAGGCATCGTTCCCAGGAGAACGGATAGAGTGATCAGCCAGGCCGCTTATAGCGGGGGGTGGGGGGGGAATGTTCTGGCCTAGAATCACACGCCGTGATCCTTAAAGCTCCAGAGGCAGGTGTCGGCATGACGACAGAGCTGCCATTGCGCCGCACACAACAGCCATAACCCGCGGAACATTAGATTACAGCATGGTGCTAACCCATTACACAGCTCAGCTGGGGGCAGGCGAGAACACACCTGAGAGCAACCCCCCCCCCCCCCCAAAAGAGGGCCCAATGGGGACAGTAAAGCTCACGCCGCTTAATATGCCCAAGGCCACATACCGCGGCGGCGCACAGGGGGCGGCCATTGTGCTGGGCGGACGGGCACCAGCGACCTCAGCACGCGCGCTTTCACAGTACTTACCGCGAGAAAACACACAGGCCTAATTAAATGCGGGATGCGCGGCCATTAATGCCGCCGCACACATCCCAGCGTCCCCACAGGGACACTCGCGGCCAGCCCCGGCCAAACACGGACGGGGAATTTAATTACCGCGATGGGTCTGGTGCATCGCAGCGCACGTCAGCACTCTTATTCGCACCACGCCCCATCAGCCCGCCCCCTGTGAAGCAGTGGCCAATCGGGCTCGTCAATATCTCCCGCGACACCCAAATCAAAAGCACCAAGAGATCTCCTCTTCATCGAGATATTAAAAAAAAGAGAATTTATCCTGAGTCCAGTCACTGCCACCCCAAATCCCCACCAGGTCTGTTACGGGCCTGCAGGGCTATTAGAGAACGAGGCCACATCTGGCTGAAGAGGGGAGCAGGGAAAGGCTTTTAGCAAAGATTAAGGCTCTCGTGGCCATTACCCAGGATTAAAAAGGATGAGCGGAGATTTTTGTTTCAGAATGCATTTTAGTCAGGTGTACGTTTGAACAAATCCGCATTGATGGGGGGGCTTTCCTATGACAACACAAGCCGCCATCTGGCGATTCCGACATTTATATTTATTTATTAGGCGGGTTAAAGTGAAGGACCAGCTCTCTTCCACAAACCGACCCACTCTGACCTCACAATAGCGACCCTGGTTCAGCTTTGGGGCGGGGGACTTTATTCAGCTCTGTGCTGTTCATGGACACTCGATTATTTTAATTACACAGTGTGACCACAATGATTAATTTATAAAATAAAATGGAAGCTTATGTACAGGCAGGGCTGCTTTAAAAAGTGTGACATGCAGATGATGGCAGACAGTGCAGCCTCTCAGCAGCAGCTTAACAGGTAAAGCCCTTAAAGGTAAAGCCCTTAACAGGATACCTCTCTGAGGAAGCATCAGGCCATCTCCGTGTTAATGAGGCAGAGAAAAAGCTGTGTGTAACCACCCTTCCAATTAGCAAAGGGGGGTGGGGGAGGCACAGAGGGTTCAGTCTCTTTGGTGACCTGCATGGGCTCAGATGACCTCAATGTCCTTTTGCAGAGTAAGCATCAGGAAGAGGAGGGGCAGGCAGGGTAGCCATCAGACATTTCTGTTACACTGAGGGGATGTTTATGATCACTGTGTGCAGGAACATGGCCAGCAGAAGCAGGGGGGGGGGGAGATAAGATTTGCATAGCAGACGAAGTTATGAAAGAGAGAGCTTTGCATGCCCGCTCTCGGTCTCTCACTGGCCCCACCTTGCTACACGGGACCTTGCGGCACCATCTGTTCCTGCCGAAAGCAGCGGGGTAGGCCGTGTCACAACGGCAGAGCAGCTTCTGGGCCCTGGCCGCGGGATCGCACCTCCGGAAAAGGGGGGGGGTTGACTTTGGGCAGAAGTGCACGTATGCCAGCGGGACTGTAAGGTGGGCGAATGGAAGAGACCCCCCCACGGGCCCCCACATCTGGGGGGGGAGGGATGGGGAGTCGGAGCCGGAACCCTGATTAGTTCAGCTCAATTCCAATCTCCATCTTAATCTCACAGAAACCATTTGTGGAGAGAGGTCTCATGGGCATGCATGGGCTTTACTGCAGTAAGCCACGGGACTAGCAGAGGGGCTCCAGACGGCAGCCGGCCGTGACACAGAGACAGCCACACACACACACACACACACACACACACACACGTGGGCGGCAGGGTGGGGAGACGCTCAACTGAGGGATTGAACGAGCAGCATGAACGCGTGGCCCTCAGCCTCCTCTCCGGAGCAGACAGACACCCACTATTCCAGGAGTAGATTCGCAAAGGAAAATACGGCGAGCAGGGGGGGATGCGGCAGGGGGGGAAGCAAAGAAAGGAAAGGAACAAAAATTAGGCTCTCTCTGCAAAGCTCTGAATTTTTAATAATGCCAGGCACACTGTAGAGCCTGGAGACTGACAGGGAGGACAGTAGGTCCCGGATGCAGGAGCTGCAGAGAGTAATGCTGAGAGGCTCTCTGCCCCCCGCCACCCCCAAGACAGCCGGCTGCATTTAACAGTCCCGTGACCCCGGAGCACGCCACCGGACTCTGGCTGCACACTCACAGCTCCCTGCCCAGCTCCCACCGGTGTTCCCACGGACAGGTGGCCGGGACGAGGTCGCCAGGCATCCTGTGGGAGTCGTCGTCATGGCTACCCCCTTGGCTCCGCAAATTCCCAGGTGTCGGAGTGGTGAGCGGAATTCTGGGAATGGTAAATGGGGCGGGGGCAAGCAGGGAGTCGTCTCTGCGACGGTGCAGACTGACATGGGTCACGCAGCGGGGGGGGGGGGCCAGCGTGTCACGTATGAAAACACTCCCTGGGCTTCAGGACACAGCAGGCAGACAGGCGGGCAGGCAGGAGGGCAGGCAGGAGGGCAGGCAGGAGGGCAGGCAGGAGGGCACGGCAGGAGGGCACGGCAGGAGGGCACGGCAGGAGGGCACGGCAGGAGGGCACGGCAGACAGGCGGGCAGGAGGGCAGGCAGGCAGACAGGCACGGCAAGCTGAAAACCGCCCAGGAGTGACTTCTTAAAGGCAGAAAACACCCGTAAGCACCAGCCATGAATAGACTAGCCGGGGGGGCGGGAGGGTCACACAGCAAAACACAGATAACCTGTCACGTTTGGCCCGGGAGGCCACGGTCACATTTATGCAGCTGCACAACAGGCGGGCCTGCAATGGGTACTCTCTGTCCGAAACCCACAGGCAGGAGCCCGAGCTCCCCAGCAACTCGCAGCACCCCCCCCTCCCATTCAAAACAGCCGTCAGGGAAAAGGCAGCAGAGCACAGGCAACAAAGGCGGAACTGAGCATGTGCGGACTCGCTGTTTACAGAACTGTGAGCACATAACACTTACAGAGCAGCAAACTTGTCACTCAACACAATCAAAATGTCTATTACCGCTCAGATTAACGTCAGGGCTTCCGGTGAAACCGAGCGCTTCAGAAGTCGGCTAATAAATTGTTTCCGCTGCTATCGGCACGTCTTACTTTGTTCCCTACACTGACTTTCGAAAATAAACCAGCAACGCAGGCAGTTAAGCGCCCAGCTGCGCACATTCACAGAGGCACTGAATCAGTTACCATCTGCGCAGACACTCTCTGCTGTGCAAGTGTTTTGAAAGCACCAGGTTTTAAGTTTTAAAAAAAAAAAAAAAAAAAAAACAAACATTAACGGCCTGGTTAAGCAGCTCCATGCTCTACTCTCTCGCTAATGGAGACGTAGCACCCTCCTTGCAGGCCTCATGGACAGACACACGGCTCACCAAATCACACATCCTCCCCCCCGCCTTCCTCCCCCACACTCATCATCCTCATCACAATATTGTGACTGCTGGCTTTAAGTGGCCCGGCCAAGCCGGTGGGGGCTCAGGAATGACACCATCGCACCTCCGTCTGCCAAAGCTCCAGCCAGGCTACCTTGAGAGCGAGCGGAAGACAGAGGCCGCATTCTGCCAGTGCTGCCCGCTTCCCAAGGACACTGCGGCGGGCGCATGCCAGGCAGCACCGGCGCGATGACGAGCTCGCGGATGCGCCGCACAAGCCACCGTTTGGCGGGACGTCATTCCCTTCGCCTGCGCCCCTGGCGATTGTGGGAAGGGTGCCGGCTGCTACTGGCACATCCACTATGACCACAACACAGTTGAAGGGGGCACGTCTAAACCCAAACCGGCCCCAACCCACAGAAATGAGCAGCAGACACTGACCTAATGAGCGACTCCCCCAGATCAGCCCCCCCTCATCCACAGACAGCGAGACCCCACGGGTCCATAGGGCAAAGCAAAGGTGAAAGAGGATGGGAGCATCAGAGTGCACCCCCACAACATAAACACCCCTCAGCATCTCAGAGAGCCTGCTGGTAGGAAGAAGCTATTGAGGGGGGGGGGTGAGACTCACCAGCATTAACCAGCCTCAGCACATTCCACAACCACCATTTCCACAGTCACCCCCCAGCTTGGGGCAGGCGGACACGCACACGCACGGATGCACACACGTGTACACGCACGCGGCGACTCACTGGGGCCTTTCCGGCCACTGCAACCCAGGCCGCCTTTGTGACGGGCCGCGGGAGGGCTGGCGTGATTCAGAGGAGTGACCGAACTGGATATTCCAGTCTTAGAAGATGCAGGCTGCGTTCCTGCTGCTAATTAAGGCTTCTCACTCTGTGCCATGGCAGTCCCCAATAGCTGGTGCCACTTCATATTCAAACCTGCGACAGGCACTCAGCAAAGCCAAAGAGAAGCATCCCATCCAGGGTGTCGCCTGCCCCGGGCCCCATTTGGCTGGGACAGGTTGCCTCCCCTACCCCCCCCACTTGGTACTGGAAAAGTAAACTTTAAAAAATAAATAAGTAAAAGTAATTATCATTGTTGACACAACGCAGCAGAAAGTGCACAACGACGAAATGTGTCCTCTGCATTTAACCCGTATGGAGGCAGCTATTATTCAGCACTCGGGGAGCAGTGCCTTGCTCAGGGTACCTCAGTGGTCACTTACTGGTCGGGGATTCAAACCAGCAACCTTACAATCACAAGCACACTTCCCTAACCATGACAGATGGTTGGACAAATCATAACTTTTTTTCAAATAACCCAATGGACTTCATCTACAGTAAGGAAATACAGCAAAATTAATCTGAGAAATAACCTTGCAATATTTACGGCTTATTAACCTTTCTACAAAGGCTAGTTTTGTACAAAGGGACAAAACCCACGGAAGGGGCAGTTCTTAAACACACAGAGTCGGCTGGATTAATGGCAGCAGCCACCACCTGCCATTTTGAGGGGTATGTGAAAGGGGAAGCAGCGAGAGTCGCGGCTGGACGGAACAGCGGAGCAGCAAACTGCCTCAGGCATCAGGCAGCACTAAAGGTGTCAGCAGTCAGGCGGCAGAGAATAACAAACACCTGTACAGACCGGTACAGCGAGAGACACGCGGCTCAACTGGAATTAAACAATGCGGCTGGAAATGGCCGCCGAGGCGGGTCAGGTGTCGCTCCGAGGCTCAGCGTGGTCGGGAACTCCCGCGCCGTGGACCGGCGCTAGCTTCTCACCTGCTGTCAAAGCGCCCGTCTGCTCTCTGCCGCAGTGTCCGTCTCAGGATGAGAAGGCCGCTCTTCCTGAGAGGAGAGGGGGGAAAATGGGTCAGTTCAGCACAACGAGCTCAGCGCAGTCACCTGAACACAGAGCGGTTCCACGATGGCGGCTCCACGATGAGACCGAGCTGCACCAACAGTATGCGTCACCAAAAGCAGAGGTAAGCCTGGGCTTGTGAGTCAGAACCCTACACTTACAATCACCAGGGACGCGACCAAACGGCTGCGGGTTACAGCCGGCACCGCTCATGCCCAGATTTCCCCAATCAGAGATGAGAGCCATCAAACAACATACTTACTTCACTGGAGGCAGACACAATACTCCCCCTTAATGCATGATTATAGCACTACAAAGCAAACTCCTACTGGGGAGAGAGATGGCAGACTTTGGCCATGAAAAGCGTGAGAATGGCATAGAGATATTGGGCATCGATGACGATGATCTTCATGTGTGAACATTTTCAAGCATCCACTTGTCATATTAAGCGGCCAAATTGAACTTTGGGGGATTTAATAGGCCGGCCTAATGAGATATTGCAGCTGTTAATCACAGACTTGCCATGACACGCTCTGCGAGTAATCTTATGTGCGCTCGGCAGAAAAGCCAAGCGGAGGCTTCTGTTTATTCAAGATGTGCCATGGGTGCAACAGCGTTCACAATCACCAAAGACAAAACCTGCACCATTTATATTACAGGCAGCAAGCCCAGTTTAAACAGACACAAATGTTAACCGACGGAACAGTCTGAATTTCTCTATAACTTTATACAAATAGAGTGTGTAAAAAAAAAAAAAAAGAAAAACACTCAGAAAACTGGTTTACTCAAAGAGGACAGTTCATAGACAGGGAACCAATGCATGTGTCACACATAAAATGACGTTCATCAGTCAATGACGATGCTGCCTCCTCATTAATCTGGCCAATCACACTGCATTGCGGCGGGGCAAGCAGACCAAGCCAAGTATTAGATATTCAAATCCTAGAGCTCCTGGATGCATGCAGTTTCAGGTGCCCAGATAATGGGTTTATGAAAACTGCATTACCCAGCATACTTAGTACCAGCACTGCAATGTACATCCAGTCTCAGCATACCAATTAGCACACTGAACATCTGTAGGAGCCAGACGCAGAGAGAAGGCCGTGAGCTATAGACGAGCTTTCTGGTTATTTTCATTTGCTATCTGCTAACAGCATTTCCTCTTAACAGGACAAGGCATGGATAATAAGCCGCTACAGTGCTCACGTTAGTGACACCAAATCTGGAAAGAGGAAACTAGGATGGATTATTCCTATAGGCTCAACGACTGCGGGTTCGAGTCCTCGGGGCCTGAGCACGGCAGAGATGCGAAGCATCTCCCATATGCACCTACTGCAACACAAGCTTTAAGTGTCCATTTGCTGTTCATGAAGGAGTGTCAACAAAGGGGGGAAAGGACACAATCGTCACCATGTCTGGGGCCACAACTGTCATTTTCAGCTGCTTTATTAGTGCGAGACCCAGAATCCCTGTGAAGCTAAGCAGTCTCTGGTAAGGAGGGGACCCGAGGGGGGGGGGCAAAATGTCAGCAGCCGACACATGCGGCTGTGTGATAAATAATGCAGCCAAGACCAGTGCGACTCTAATTTCTCCAACGGGGAAGATGATTTGCATCTTGCTGCATGTGTGCAACACCTTCATCTATGTGCTGAGGGTTTCCTCCACCCCTGGGGTGGGGAAAGAGAAGAGAGGTTTAAAAAACAGGCTTATTTTCTGTTACCAAGTAACACCACCCACTCTACATCATGCATGCTCAGAAATGTGAGAGTGGAATGCAAACATCATACGAATTATTTTCTGGACAACCTTGCTAGGATGTAAAAAACATGCAAGAAACCGGTTGAGAGAAAAAAAAAAACAAAAAAACACATTTGCATGCCAATAAAATGAACTCGAGCTCCGTGCCCAAAGCCTAGTGTGGCACTTTGACCTCTTCATGCCCAACTGACATGCGCTATCAATGAGTAAGATGTCCGCAGAAGGCGAGACCACCCCCTGAGGTTTCCCTCCAGTACACTGTCGATACAGGAGTGTGTCGGTACACTGTCGATACATGCAGGCGTGCTCCTGGACCCTGTTAATCTCTCACCGAGTAAACCACTTTATGACAGGAGCCTGCGTTCCCGCATTCTCTGGGGAGCAAGACAGACAGGTTCTGCGGCCAAGGGTCTATAATATAGCTGGAAGCAACAGGCCTGTCGCCACCACCAACAGTCACCATACAGCGTCACTTCACGGCACTTTGAGGCTCCACCCCCAGGCTACCAGCGATCCCACGGAGGACAACAAGCAAAGTGTAAGCTCCAGTCTGTAAGCGAACGCCTTAAGGGAGCATTCAGATGTGTCAAAAAACCAGTCTGGCGGCACACTTAAAAAACCCGTTCCTGGCTACTGATGACTCCAAGACAACAGACTGTGCCATTTCTGATGAGGCCTTCCCCAGTGTGTCCTCTCAAGGACAGGTGCGGGGCTCGAGATTCAGCACGGCGTCAAGAGCGGGAAAGCGCAGCGAAACAAAAAGAACCAATTAAAGCGAAAGCAATCTGTCAGAGCCGAAGCAAACTATAAAGAGCCAAAGAATGCCGCAGCATCCCCTGGAAACAAACAGCTCAAGGTCTCATACAGACTAAGACTCTGTTGGGAAACAGGATTTTACAAAACAACAGGGGAAGAATGGCATGGGGGGGGGCACTGAAGAGTAGCATCTTCAATCATCTGCAAGCATTACAGGCACCTTTCTGCATCCCTACAGTGAGCCTGCTTAGAGAGCTCTCTGCTAGCCAAGAAGAGGTCTTCCAAAACCCTAACATCAGGAGACCTGCTTCAGCCACACAACTTCCAGGATAAAGATTGTGCAATTTCTTTAACGAACAAAAGGCCTTTTGGGGATTGCAGCAGAGCATGCGAGAGTTTTTACATTAGGCTATAAATAAACACTTTATTGCACCCCTGAAGAACGTGCGAATAAACTGTCACACGTCTTTCGATCAGTAGCTTCAGTGTAAAGGCAAGACCACAAATGAGCAGCTACCTCATAACTGGAGCAAAGCGTCGGCTGGCTGAGCGGGAAGGGGCTCTCTGAGCAGGCATGAGGTGACCCACGAGCAGTTTGAAGGTCTGAATGGGCCTCCATGTGTAAATCAGAGGGAGCGTCACAGGCTTCTCTAGCCACCCTCAGCTGCACGCCATTCAATTTGCTAAATTAAACAGCTGTACCCTGTCTGACCCACCAGTTTTTGGATGTTAATCCTGCCCCAGTTTGTAAATCACTAGCAGCACCTAGAGAAGTGGATCAGCTTGACGCAGCCAGACAGTTCAAGCAGAACCTGCAAAATTTCTGGGGTTTGAAAGCTTTTTCCCCCAGAGATAATACTAACAATAATTATGTCGATATTACACATATTTTAGTTCATCGGCCGATAATCTGTAGGCAATCATAAGAGCAGAAAGGCAAGGCGAGTATATCACAACAGTGCTACTGAATGGGAAAGAGAGGGGACACACACACAAAAACACAGAACACTCCCGCACTCCCAGCAGGAAGCTGCGTGTGCTAATTTTATCTCGCTCAAAGGTGAAAATGAATGAGTTCTCCGGGTGTGGAGAACATGCTGTGGTGCAATGGGGCCCCTGTTTCATCATCTAGGCAGCATCGTGCACCACGATCTCCAAAGACACTCAATGGCGCCCCTGACACTGAAGTAACTGGCCCTCAACTTTAAAAGCGCTGCCCTTCTCGATGGCCTTCTCCGTCCCCAATTGGGGGACGGCTCATCTCCTACCTGAGAGACCCGAGACAATTAGAATCCGTCGCTGCTCCTTGCGCTCAGCCGGGGTGAGGACTCATTACAGAAGGAGAGCGCCTCCGGGGGTGAGCAACTCGGGGGTGTGTGACAGCTACAGTGCTGCCGGTTTGAGGGAACGCGTTTTAATTAGGAGCCGACAGACAGCCGAAACACCAGGAGAGGTGTCAGTCCAAAGGGTTTCAGTAAAGCTCTGATTGAGAGCCATAGGCTGGAGAAAGAAAAAAATCGGCATATCCTGTAGTGAGACTAGGCCAGGCCTGCTTTACCGAGTGCCTCTGCCAAGTGCCATCTTCTTAAAACCACATCATCTTGCAGGTCCTTACTGCCTCCAAAAGTGCACCTCGAAGCACCTGACTGCAACGCCCACCGGCACTCAAAACCAACCCCTGTTAGCATCTTATTGAAGAAGTCCTTTACTGAACATCACACCTCATCTTTCCCCAATTTAACCCACTAGATACTCTTGGAGGGCCCATCAGCTACTACTCCTACCTACCCAGGATTTTTTTCTTCTTTTTTTAAGTAGACTCTCAAGGGAATTACTCCACCCATTCAGAATTGGTGTGACCAATCTTACAATAATCTGCAAATAATCCTGTTGAAAAAGCCTGTTTTAAAGGCAAAAGCAGACCTCTTTATGACACATACAAATACCAGCCAGTCAGTTTCTGAAAGCAAGTGCTTCTGCTCCTAATCTTATCTGGGACTTTCAGTACACATTGGAGCTTTATGTTTCAGTCTTACATGCCTAATTGACTTAATTAAGGTCCTTTTATTATGCTGAAAACTGTCATATGAGACATAACTGAAGAGCTGGATTGGCGGGGTTTGAGGCCTTGAGCCCAAGGCCCTGGAGGAGCCGACCAGCATAAACAAACAGTTCGCTCTGATCTAACGGCGCTCTTCTACTGGCATACAGGACCCAAGCCATACCCGAGCCATGAAGAGAGACTAGTTACAGCACGGTTCCAGCTCGCTTTGGTTTTCCACTGCAGAAGGGTCGACTCGGTAAAGGCGCTGCCAGGTTTGCAGAGCGACAGTGACGTAAAACCTAAGAGACGATTATTGACTGTTCACATGGTGTACATCGTGATTTACTATGTGCTAATTTCTGCTAGCATGTTTATGAGAATCCCATGTTATGTCAGCATGAAACCGGGAGCAGAATAAGCATTTTCTTACTTAAATCTGCATTACGATCCATTCCATCCGGCTGTTACATAGTACTTTAGTTCAAGTTTGAAAATACTCAAGTTCCAAATTCACAGGTTGTATCAATACATTGCAACCAGCTCAGTTTGGACACGCTTTCGGCGTAAGAGCCTGAAAGGGAGCCGCATACAGCAAAGGGGCAGTCAGGTGAAATTTGCCATTTCTCAGCAAATTCACCATCCAGCCACAGGACACAGATGAGGTGCGTCAGAGAAGCAACTGGATAAACACTATCTGACATCCTACCTCAAAGGTATAGGCAAGCTTCAGGTTAGCATTTGCCATCTGCACAACAACACTACCCAAAGCCCCACAACAATGTTATCAAATTGAAGAACAGCAGCTCAGGCCGAATTGACCAGCTAGGCTGCGGAAACAGTCAGGGCTACAGGCAGACGGGAAGGACACATTATGGAATTGACGCTCGAGCAAGACGTTGTTAAGACTCCTACTGGAAACAAGTGGGACAGGCTCACCATGAGGGACATCTGCCTCAAAACATGTGGGCAGTAGCCTTCCTCTGGTTTCAAATTGCCGTTTCCATAGCTACCAGATAACTCCAGTGAAATAGTAAAATTCAGCCAATTTTTTTGTTTTTTCTTTTTTCAGTCTCCCAAACTGCGGAGTTCCGACACAGCTGCAGTCGAGCCTCCTCTGCGAGAAAGGAGGCTGCGTCACCTCTAGGGACAAAGGTATGTCTACTGACAGCCTTAGACTCGAGGGTCAGGGAGGGTGGTACAGAGGGGCCTCATCCCAGAGTCTGTCATTAAGGGGAAAAAATGTCAGCAGTGTTAAGGATAATAGGCCTGAAAGGTGAATGGTTGCTGACCCACCTGCAGCCCGTACATAGAATCAGCACCAACCTCACCCCTGGAGATCTGTGGATGAAGGGGTGAGGAGGGACATGAGGGGAGAGCGGCCGTCTCAATCAGGAATATGCAAGGAAAATTTTAATTTTTAAACCGACAAAACTGGGTCAGAGCGTTCCCAAGGAGCCCACTGAGCAATAAGGCTGTAACACAGCAAAACGAACACGGCCAGCCGGCCCCACACCTCCCTAGCCTCATTCATTCCATTCCTGCTGGATCTGCAGCATACAAGCATGGCTTTGTGCACGGGTTCGACTCCCAAAGTGCTACCGGCAAGCCGTATCCGTCACCTGCTCTTGGGACACTAATCATAATTCGATGTTTTTAAGAGCCTCCAGTCCAATGGCCAAGAGCCACAGACGGTGCCATAAAACAGGACCATCTAAGGACGGCAGAGGAGAAGGGGAAATCCAGCAGTGGGCTGCAAAAGACTGAGCACTGAGAATTCGGAGGGGGACACTGGGGGAGTGACTGGGACGAGTGAAACCGAACAGCCCATTTGACAAAGGGCGGCCTCATAAGTACATGCACAGTGAAGATAGCTGAAGGCAGCATGCTCTGGAAGGAGGGCAAGGCATTTCCCCGCGAGGGAGAGCCAGCAGGTAACCCACATCTCACACAAGCCAACAGCCAGGCAGGGGAAGGTGGAGAAGTCGGGCTGAGTCCTGAACGGAAGCAGATGCCCCATTCCAGAAATAACCCGCAGGTGAGCCGCAGTCTGCCTCACCGTCTGTCCTCCAGCATCCGCTTCTCCTTGGCCTCAAAACATCACCACGACTCAGACTTCCCAAGGCTCTGCTCGCCCAGCTCCGCACCCAGCATGGCCCCAGGGGGGCGAGAGTGCGACAAACGAGGGGCGGGGACAGCAGAAAAAAAACAGCTCGGGGTGGGGGGATCGGCGCAGGAACAAACCCAAACACGCAGCCACACCCCAAGAGAACGCCAGCAAGAAAGGGCCACTGAAAACCAGCTGCTATGAAGTAGCTAATGGAGCCTGCGCTCAGCGGCAACAGTGGCGTGTGACATTCCCGTTAGCGAGAGACACGCGGCCTCTATTAATGCCTGCAAATCACTTAGCCATAAACACAGTAAATGCACTCCAGTAGGGTATATGACTCCCAGGATAAACTGCCTTAATTATACCTTTTTTAAAGTGGGAAGGTGGGCGGGTGACCTGCTGTGACAGACAAAGGGTACTACCAATCAGAGCAGAGTAGGACTGAGACAGGGGCTCCATTGCAGCGTAGCCACACCTCACATGGCCCATACACACATCACCATCGTCCCAATAAGCAGGAACCCTCTGTATTTTTTATCATTAAAATATCATGGTTTCAAATATTTCAAAGGTTTCAAATAAACAATTTGGTAATATGAAAAGTGTCACGCTCAGCCCCGCCCTGCGTGTCCTTTCCCCTGCGTTTCCCTCAGGTGTGGCTTAATCACCCACACCCGAGTCATGTTTAGCTTTACCTTGTGTCTCAATCCCATTGTTAACCCAGCACACCTGCCTTGTGTTTAGTCCTTGATGTTCTCCTCTTTATTAGTCAGTCTGCGTCCAGTCACCCCTGTTGGATATTGTCATTGCCGTCTATCGGTTTTGACTCCCGTGTTTCCCCCCTATCCTGTCAAATAAACACCCCTTGGAGGGGTTCTCCCGCATCAGCCTGCATCATGGGTCATTCCTCCCGCCGCCCACAACAAAAAGTATCAAAGATGATAAAAGATAATATTTTGTGGCTAAAATTCTCATTTCTGCAATGCGTCTAGCTTTGTCTGAATGTACGGTGTGTACATCCGCTACAAGATTTTTAAAAGACTGTTCTCACAAACACACACACACACAGAATTTCAAATAAAGTTTTATTTTGAAAGAAGCAACTTATATGCCAGTACCAAGATGGCTGCAGGTAAGCAGGCCTCTCTATTTCTCCAGTTAACAGTGAAACATTCTCTTGTCAGACTGTATACACGCCAGTATCAATTATCATTATCAATAAAGGCAGTTTTCCACATTTAGAAAAACAGATTCTGTAACAAATAACGGTCCTGTTGTTTTCAGACTGTTGCGGGAATGAGATTTTAAGGGCTTGTTTTAGGGGAAAACGTGAAAAATTGTGTCATAGATTTTAAATTTGCATATGGACAAACAGTTCAGATCTTGCTATTAATGGCAAAAAAAGTAGTTTGTTGATGCACAAAACTTCATGTCTGAAATCTCTGAAACCAAGACTGAGAATCACCCACCCCATCTTTCTCTCCATGACACACAGTTGGTGAGGGCAGGCTTGGCAGAGAAGGGCAGCTACCAGCAGTGCTGCCCATGGAGCTGCAGGTTAAGGGCCTTGCTCAAGGGCCCATGGACATGTGACTATTCCGTGGGGCCGGGGCCCGATCCCGCGACCTTCCAATCACAGCACAGAGGCTTAGCCCGCTGAGCTGCACACTGCTAAGTAAAGGGCGACGGAGGACGATCAGCGTCTCGTTACGGCCACTCTGGCTGTGCTGGCGAAGACCCCGGAAGACCTGGCGTTTGGGCTCCGGGAACTGGCCCAGGCCACCCATCTGCTACACTCTGGCTCTCGGGTCTAGGATGGGATCAAGGCTGCAGGGGCACAGCCGCACTAATCTGCGAATCCATCCATGCCACAGCCACATAAGCCATTATAATTCCACACAGCACTGACAGACAAACACACACCCAGATACAGAAACGCACAGAAACACAGTCTGAAAGTGCTCCTCTGCAACTTCAGGCTTTAACCAGGAAATCCTACAACGTGTTTAATCAATACGGTCCGTGCCAATAAATATAGTGGGCGCACGATGAATACCTGTAGGGGGTTAACTCGAGGTTAACCTGGTATTACATTTAATCCCATGCACCATGATTCACAGGGGGGTTATTAAGGGAACTTCACACCAATCTCTCCCATCTCTAGTGTCATTCAGTTTTAAGTATGAAAAGTGCAGCTGACTGACCAGCACCCCCCCAACCCCATCTTTGCCAATATGCGACCATCATTTCAGGCACCGGATGGTTTCCTCTCATCACTCTACTGACTCAAGTGGCAGCAGGCAATCAGGGGCTGGAGGTCTAACTGGTTCATTTTCTAAGGGAACTGGGGGGAGTGAGCTGAACAAAAGGCTCATCTTTCTCACACGGCAGACGGGGGGGGGGGGGGGGGGGATGTCCCGGCCGCCAAAATTTAAATTAAAAAAAGTATCGGCTGGACGGGGGGTTTGCACCCTGCCACGCCCCGCCTGGCGGCAAAAAGCAAA
>JAODKM010000108.1:16182142-16195346 GCA_026780845.1 Petrocephalus sullivani
ATAAGACGACCCCCCCACTTTTCTGAAGATTTTCATGGGTTAAAAAGTCGTCTTATACGCCGGAATATACGGTATATAAGTATATATTATAAGTATATATTCACGCAACAGCGTTTTGTTTACTTCCTGTGTGGGGGCTGACCTGACACGGATGCTGCAAAAGTCATCCTAAGCCAGTGACAATAAGAGAACCAGCGTCATCACACGGTGCATTATGGGGCAACCAACGTCATCACACGGTGCATTATGGGGCAACCAACGTCATCACACGGTGCATTATGGGGCACAACCACCAAACTGTGTAGCCATAACCCAATATAAACAGTAATAAACACACTTGTCTCCATGCTGTTCATTGTGCTATGCTCCATTTGTAAGCATGCTTAAAATTTGTCAAAAACAAAGGGGATTGTCCTGAGAAATTCCTAGAATGCATAGTTCTGTGTGTAGTTCTGTGTTGAAAGATGCTATTAAACTATGGTCTCTGGAATATACATCCTTTGTGATTATTATACATTAATTTGGTGATTGATTTAACATGTCATATGCGTTATAATAAATGTTAGTCTTAAGAAGAAAAACAAATTGTGATTAAGCCGTGATTATTTCTTTGCAAAACATGCAATTAATTTGTTAACTTTTTATCAATTGACAGTCCTAATATATAACTGAAGTAAGAATTCAGATTAGAGGTTATCAGGTTAGATAACTTGCACCAGCCAGCACACATGGCATTCTCAGAAAGCGCGATTGGAAAAGAGTAACGCAAGACTGCAAAAACAGCTCACTTTCAAATGGCTCTTTTTACTGGTTTGTTTTGTCCCAGTCAGGATCAAAAAAGTACATATCTATGATTTTACTGAGACACAAATCACGTGAGGAAGCAGATCATCATAAACCTTCTATTATATAGGCAGCCTTTTTTCTCCCTCATTCATCATAAACCTTGTATTATACGGGCAGCCTTTTTTCTCTGGCAGATGGCACAGATGCAGAAACTCAAACCACAAGGTTCAGAAAGTTTCTACCCACAAGCCATATGGCTATTCAACAGCTGATAATTCAGATATCAGGGCACTGCAGGCTAGGCTGCTAATAATCCATCTCACCAATCCTATCATTTGCAGCTTTTTGTGCGATTTGTTATTGTGTTATTGCCCATCATTGTGCAGTGTTACTTTGTGTTGCTGTTGCTATTATTGTATGATGCTGATATTTACAGTTACTTTGTTAACGTTCTGTCAATTAATAGGAGTAAAATGAGTAAACATCTCGCATGACAAACTTCTCTTCACCTTTCCATAAACACTGAATCTGCAGCAAACAAAAGGATCACAAGCCAGAATGAGGCAATCACGCAATAAACCCACAATTAAAATCAAAAGCCAGAAATATATCATGTAGGTTTTGATATTATAATGAGATTGAGTTGATGCAGATTTCTAGCCTGAACTGATTATAGTCCCAGCAGACAAAAAACACACTTCTCAATAACAGAAAGGGTGTAAATGTTTTTGACAATCAGAAAAACAAGGACCTGTATCACAAAGCAGGATTTCTTGCTTAGCCGGATAATTTGTCAGACTGGTAGTCTGGGCTAAATGTAAGTGAATGCATATGAAGTCCATTTAAAAACCGGAGTTCCATAAATCTGACAAGTTATCTAGCTAACCAACAAAACTTCTGATGAATGTATTTTCCATCTGTCCATCCATGCATTTTCTGAACCCATTTAGCCTGGCAGGGGGCCCAGAGCCTATCCGGGGAGCAAGGCAGGGAACATGAAGGAAATCCCCCCAACAAAATTTAAGACCCATGCAAAGCAATGGAAGAACTGATATCACTACATGCATTAAAAAAAAACAAATCCCTACTAATTTAGCCATTCATCCACCTGGCAAATAACCTCACCCAGAGCTAAACCCAAAAGTTAAAGTACACACTGGATGTGTAATGATGAGTGCCAGATTAAGCCATAATACTGACAGACTAAATCGAATTAACACAAATGTTTCACAATGTTACAGTAAGCAATTTTAAAATGGGATTCAATTAAGCAAAGCCAAGATGGGCAACCCAACCCAACTTAATTTTATCCTGATTAAAAAAATAACCACATTAGTGAAATAGCAGAACATGTACATTTTAATGGAATTATTTTTCGGTAAGACGTAGAGGTGGGAGTAATCCACCGCCAGTCTAAAAGCAACAAGACACAGAGATCCCGCCCACAACACGCTTAGAAGTTTAATCTCCAGTATCGCTAAGGCAACGTTCCTACATCCACCACCTTCAGTCTCCTTCAAAACTGCATTCAAAATGTGGCCCAACACCAAAAGTGCTAGTAACACTAATTCAAAGTAGGCCTGGATAGATGAGCAGCATGTACACGGGCCATCATAGAGACACCCTCATTACGGAGTGCACTTAAACAGCCTGGATTGCACGGTGGCATTAGCAGTAAGAGAGAAACGCAGATCGGCCATCTTTCCTCGTGTCCTTGGCTAATGGGCAGGTGACAATGGCTATGGCACTCTGCAACTGCTAAAGAGAAGAGCAGATCATCTCCCCAAATCACCTGACAGCACTGGAAAGCAGTGACATCTACACACACACATAGAAAAAAAACCCAGAAACAAAACCTAGCCAGCCCTTCATTTTGTCAAATGACTGATGACATGGTTCCAGAAATGCTAGAATGAATTAAGAATTAAAACTTTATAAAATCAAACCTTTTGAAAAAATTGCTCTAGTCCTGACAAGTACAGCAGTCGACAATTGTAAATTAAAATGTTGCAATTATATAATTCAACATTTAGGTATTTTTAATGGTCAAATTTTCTGTCAAAGCATCCATTTAAAATGATTAAAAAGTACAAGAGCCAAGTATTACTATCGGCCACTTACAGCAGTAGAAAAAAAAAACTATAAAAATGTAGCACAATGTAACACAGATTACTAAAGGAATGAAATTACAAAATACTTCTGGCTAGTGAAGCGTTTTTCCTGGATGTATCATAAGTGATTACATTTTCCAAGTTTGATGCCTGCATCACATAATTCCATATATTCTCCTGTCTTTCAGCAAGTTAGGCATACAGGCTTCATTTGGGCCAAAA
The DNA here is from genome assembly GCA_026780845.1 of Petrocephalus sullivani. Lineage (NCBI taxonomy): Eukaryota > Metazoa > Chordata > Actinopteri > Osteoglossiformes > Mormyridae > Petrocephalus > Petrocephalus sullivani. The sequence goes on from JAODKM010000108.1 coordinate 16,185,262, forward strand.
GGTTTGTGGAAATCCAGGGGGTTGGGGGGGGGGCATTTAATTAAACTTGGTTCATGCTTAAGGCTTGGTACTTAGGAATAAATAAAAAAAGTTAAACATACACTATTGTATGGTGAGGAAAAACAACCCAAATCCTTTAGCAGGCTTAGTCTACTCTAATTACAGTGAAATACACAAGTCTTGAAGTAAACTGTACCCTCTTTTCACCCTAGGAACACTAAAACCCTGTTTACTTTTGTGCCTCCACCTAACATAACAGCATAGAAGTGGTGTATAAGTCACCAGGCTGGACTTATAATCCATAACCTTTTCTGAACAAAGTACCCAGAGGGGCACCGTTTCCATCCTACAGAATAAACAAACCAATGAGTACAGACATGTACAGCCAGCACTCTAGACATGCATATAGCTTGTTAAATATTATATAAATTTAAACTTGTGTTTGTTTATATGTATATTTAAAATGAAAAAAATCAAGTCTGTTTAATATCAATTTCCTCAAAACATCATCGAGACCATGCTGCTCACAACATGTGGTGTCTATACACTGAATTAATGAGAAGGGTCTACAGAGAAGGGTCTCCTCACACCAACTCCCTGCTCCATGCTCCATCCTGCACCCCCCTCCAAAATCAGAGGCCAGACTAACACCTCCTTTCAGTGCTGCGAGGCAGCAGCAAAATTGTCAGTCTGCCTTTCAATCCACCAACGTTTAAGGGACTCGCACCAAACTCACACACAGCCTCAATCCACAAAAGCGAAGAATGATTCACTGGAAAAACAAAAAATAGCCAACTTTGTACATGTTGCTGCTATGTTTCGGGCACATGTTACAATGGCAGCCACGTATACCCCTGGGAACGAGCTCAAGATGGCAATCCTTGATAATTCCCCAATGCAGACAAAAACTAGCGTTTCAGCTCCTCAATATTTTGGGTTTATGTTCCTTTTCCCCTTGCTTAAACAATATTGGCTTTGTATGAAAAGCCATTTTGATACTGTCTGTAGTCATTGTGGGTGACTGCTGTACAGGATAAAACGCATCAAACAGAAAAGTTCAACTGACAAGTTCCTCATTCCGCAACCTCTCGCTTAGGCGGTGCAGTCAGTACAGCCCGCTTTACATATTCTTCCCCTTAGGAACACCAGTGGCCAGTAAGGAACTTGCTGACTCAGGCTAGCGTCCGTCCCTTTCACTCTCACAACAGCGTACACAGAGAAGGGCTCCTTTGTCATGCAAAGTGCCCACTTCCCTTCCCAGTGACCGCTGTCACTCCCTGCTACTCAAACAGCATGAGGAATCCCAACCAGGGAAACTGAATGCAGCCGAGGTCACTTGAGAGGCACACACTTGCTTCCATTATACAAACTCAGAGCGCTGACACAAATCATATTTTTACACATATATATATATATGTGTGTGTGTGTGTATGTATGTATATTTATTATACACACACACACAGACTAAGAAGTGTCAGCAAGCTGAGCACAAATTGGCATCAATGCAGCTACTTATCTGTCTGCCCATCTGCACCAAACAAGCAGATCACTTATGAATTAAAATAGCTTTTAACAGACTCCAAATCACACCAAGAACGACTGGAACAAACAGAAGCCATAATCCCTGCATCTTCCATGTCTTGGCCAGGGTCATTGGAGTGGAGGTAGGGGGATATGAAGGCAATTTCTGACAGCACAGGGCACAAGACAGGGATTCACTATAGACAGGGGTCCAGTCCATCACCTGACTGACACACACACACACACACACACACACACACACCAGGCAAATTATAGACTCCATTTCGCATAATTGCATGTCTAGAAGAAACAGGTGATACAGGGCAAACGGGTAAATATACAGAGCAGGATTCGAATACAACAGAGTTACTGACTGAGCCACTATGCTGCCCCAGAAGCCATCAGACAATACGGAAGGCATATTAACTTTAAACGTAAATTGGCACCTGGAAGGGAAAAAAGACGCTCAAAACCCAGCTACATCTGTTCCTGTGGAATCTAGGTCGACATGAATTATTCTGTATAGCAAAAGATGTTTTAAATGACAAGCGACAACCCAAACAGCAGTAAGTCACGGAAACATGACCTCCTCTATTAACAGCACCCCTTCCTTTAACTTATGTGAAGGGACATATCGATTCCTTCCCCTCCCCCACACACTATCCCATTAAAGCATTGCATGGGACTAATTGCTGCCCAATTCTTGCCTATTGCCCCCACAAACGCACATACCACGAACTCGCGAAATTAAATACTGAGCCTATAAATAAAACACGCGCACATTTAGGTCGCGTCACATTTTGGCATTTCGGGAAAATGACTAATGGCACCCACGTTTGTAATTTACAGAGGACGGAGGCAGACATAACACGCTCCCCGCCGGAGCAGATATCCGTGCGGTTTAAGCACCTCGTTGTGCATCAGCCGGCTTACAGAAAGGGGACAAACGCAGATACTTTTTCCCTCTAAATCACGCGTCCAAAGGAGAGACCCAGATGCACTTAGACCGGCGGCACGGAGCCCCAGGCGCGGCGTTAGACCGGCGGTCCGTCACTAAGCAGCCGCGGGACGGTAAGCGCTGGGGGTAACGGCGGCGAAAGGGGGGAGCAGCAGAGCGGGGCGCAGGAAGCACCTGCCGCCGGGGGGACGCGCACCGCTTCCCCATCAGCCCGCCGGCGGCCACAGCGACACGGGACGTCCGCTCGCTGTGTTCGGGGGCCGGGGGCGGGACAGCCCCCCGGGAGCGCCCCATCCGCACGCAGTCACGCCGCGGCTCCCGGAGAAGTTCGGCGGCGGCGTCCCGGCACAGCGAAGGCAGATGCGGCGCGGACCCCCCGGCCGCCGAGGCTCTCGGGTCCCGTCCCAGGCTCCGCTACGGGGGCGTCTCTCTGCGGGGAAGCCGGGCCGCGCGGGGGGCGCAGGGGGGCGCGGGACGGTGCGGCTCGCCCCCAAACTTGGCCGGCAGGAGGCGCACCGGCGCTCCAAGGGAGAGAGACGCGGAAAACTTCCAGGCAACTAGAGCGGACCTGGACGGAGATGCGCGATTAGAGGGAAGCGGCGGCGGCGGCGGCTGCGAGCCCCGTCCCCCGTCCCCCGGCCGCTCCTCCCGGTACCGGCGCCCGACACACAATTCCGGGCTGCCGCGGGCTTCGGAGGACAGCGGCCGGTAAATAGCACCGGCACCGCGGGCGGGCGGGCGGTGCGGCACGGCACTCGCGGAGGGGTACCGGGGGGGTCTCTCACTCAGCCCCCGCCGCCGAACGCGGAGCCCCTTCCCGTCCTCCCGCCGCCCAGCGCGCCCCTTTTCCGCACATTTCGCCAGAAGTATTACGCGGATTTAATTACCTCGGTGGAGCCGCTCCGGTCCCCGCGTAGCGTTACCTCCAGGCAGGCAGGCAGCCCTTTCTCTCTCTCTCCCTCTCCCACTCACTCCCTTTCTCTCTCTCTCTCTCTCTCTCTCTCTCTCTCACACTCACTCGCTCTCCTTCTCCCCCCGCCGCCACTGGTTAGCGCGAAGCCCTGGTCATGTGACGCGCCTAGGCGCAGCTGATTGGTGGACGAGCCGCCGACGAGCCTATCGGTATGCCCCTCCCCCTTGCACCTGCGACAGCCGAGCCGGAGGGACCCCCAGCGCCGCTGCCGCCGCGGCCGGACTGGGTGCGCGGTACCTGGCCGTTATTGCGGGCGGCCCGTGGACGTGAGGTGGTGCGCGTCGGAAACCGCTGCGGAAAGGCGGCGTGCGGCGTGATGGTGCAGCCGGGGGACGGAGAAAGAACGACACGTTTATACACACATTCGAAAGCAGGCATTTAAGACCATTAAGTTGTAACCTACGGTATTTCAGTGTCATGTAAAATTGCATGCCATAATTTTTTGTTTCATTTATATATCCGCTTTCCATGAGAAATTGTATTTGTACTCCACTATACTAATAATTTTTAGGCCTATTATTTTTTTTCCACCTGTAATCATTCTCGATTTAGAACATCTCTTAAATGCCATAGCATACTGGAGTACTTTGAAGAGTACAAATGTACAAAGCACACATCTGGAGTTCATCACGCATGAATTCTTTACAGGGATAATTATTCAGAGCCCTCTGTTTCTATAATTTAGGTGTGAAACGTTTGATCGTTTAAAAGGGAATGTCATTTTGGAATGTAAAATACGTCTGGTTCTCTAAAAGTGGGTTCGATACCAATTGAGTTTATGTGACTCAACCTTTGGATATTCATTGACATTAATTCAGTCATCCATTCGGGACAAATCCATCCTTATTTTCCATCTTTTTCTTGGTATTGGCTGATTCCCGTGAAGGTCATGATACCCTCTAGAAGGAATTATTAGGCTTACTTGCTGTTATTTCTTTGTCCCATGAGTAATATTGTAATGGACATATTGGTCAATTATGCAATATTTCTAGGAACAAAAGGTTTAAACATCAATCTTCCTTTTCTGATTCACTTGCGTGCATTCTGGTATAAAAAGAGATAAACAATATTTCTCTGCATTTCTACTGTGCAAAACTGACCCCTTGTTTCTGTAGGAGCTGAGTGGATAAACCTCGAGAATGCAATGCTTAGGAAATGCTGAAATAAAAAAACAATAGGGTAGGTATCTATCCATCCATTTTCTGTAGAGTTTATCCACGAGGCAGGGGATGCCCAGGACAGGATGACATATTTGTCCTTGTTGTAACCTCAGTTTCAGAGAAGCACTTCTTTAGATAAATATTTGAGAAACTGGAGAAATAAGATTCCATTTTTGTCTCAGAAAATGGTGAGAAATAAATAGTTCTTATGGTTTAGAAGCCCAACAGAATGATAATCTTGTTTTTTTTCTGTTAAATCAATATCTATTACAATATCAATTTTGGACATCTTCATTCTTTAGAATAGAAATAGAGGTGAAAGTAGAATCCCCTAGGATACCGATCACATAAAAACAACATAATATGTCGAGCTATAGAAGACGTACACAATAACAAGTATATCGCATTGACTTAAATGGAAGGCTAGAAGAATTTATCATTAATGACAAAGGCTGCTCAGGAATAAAGTGATATAGATTTTGCAAACCAAAATTTCTGTTTGTTTGTCTGTTTTCAGTTTAGAGATGTTAAATTCCATTCTGGAATTCATCAAATCGCTGTTTAAATAAAATGAAATACAAGTAAATAATGTTTATTTTGTCTTTAATTAAATTGCTATATATTCTCTGGAATGAAAAAGGCATTAAAATGAGGCATTTCTGGAATTGTTTCCGAGGTAACTTAAGTGTAGGGTGTGACAATTCGTGCCATCCTGAGACACGCTGGCAGTCTCGTGGCTCTTGTCAGTCTACATGCCAGAGAGACTGACGTGCCTGTGGTCTATGCATTCTGTCTCAAAATACGTCTCACAACCTGGTTATGTCTTAATTCCTGCTCTGTTTTATATTCAGAGAGCATTGCCTCCCAATTCATTTATTGTATGTTGTGATTTGATCCTAATCCCTTTACTACTAGTTTATATTATCATAAATATCCATGCACATATTTATTGACCTACACACCCTAGATGTATGTTAAACCATTGGCTTAATAATAGAATTTTACATTTTAGATGTGAGGAATATTTATGTTCCTACTACATCCAATCAGTATTCTCAGTGCTTGCACCAATCAGAACATGCCCTCACACACTTGGATGCAGGAGACCCCCGCAGCCCATCTCTTAATTACTCTAAGGGCTATATAAGGGCCCTGTACTGATCTAAAACCTTCGTGAGGTACTGAGTATCCTCCTTTCTGAACTGTAGCTAGCCTTTATATTCCTGATTGCTGGTATTGAAAATCTTGCCTGTCCTCAGACCTTGCTTGTGGGTTGTGATTTGGATTTCTGTGTATATAAATTACTCTGGATCACTGGTGACCTAAGTCTGTCCAATGACCGTATTTCTAGGATCATGTTTTGAACCTGTTTTTCTAGATCTTGATTCATTAAACCACAACTCTGCCCCTGGATCTCCAATCTCAATTATGACGATGTACCTCAGGCATTTTGTGTGGAGTCCCTGGCTACCTGGCAGCCGTGTCATCACGGCTACAGCTCCTTCCCCGCATAGACTCGGTCAAAGGGATACAGGCAGCCATAATTCTGAACACTACGGTTTACCGTGGTCAGAAGCTGCCGTGCACAGCCGGGCTCGAGTCAGAAATATCACCAACTTCCTGCTCTGTGCCACAAATGAGGTGCGGGATTTTTTTGGAGACCATGTGCCGCGTCTATTTTAAAAATCCCACAAAGTGTCCCTGCTAGTAAAGAGTGTGTATGTCGCAGGAAAGAGAGGCCTGTGGGGTGTTAGTCAGATAATAACTGCAAAACATTTCAACATTCGACACACGTTGTACATATTAGTCAGGATGTAAGACGTGATGAGGGTAACATCACAACAAAAAAAAGATTATATATGATACATAGCAATTCTAGTAATTCTGATTAATTTTATAATGTAAATGTTTCATCACGATAAAAAAGATTATACTTGATCCACAGCAATTCTAGTCATTCTGATAAATTTTATGATGCACGCCTTCCAAGTTCCATATCTTAATCAAATGACATCAGATTATATCTATGACGCTTAACACTCTCGCTGAATCACAATATGTTTCAGGCTGTTTGGATTCAGCGTTCGTAGAGCAGTATGTAGAATGTACTTAGCAGCCATGAATAGATTAGTACTCAGCACCCTTAACAAGGATGGGGAATGTGGCCGAAGTTCAGCAGACTGTCTGACATTGACCTCGAGCTGCTGCACACGGCCCTAAGTTGAAGTTCTGAGGGTCATTGGCTGACACAAAGGAGAGAGGAGTCGCACAGATGGTCAGCTAAACCTTACGCCTGCAGGAGACACAAGCCAGATACCCAATACGCCTCGTAGGAGTCATACTGAAGCATTAAGTACATGATATGAGTGGATGGAAATTTGATGATACTTTGCTGACACTCCAAAGAACAATAGGTCTTGGTGAATTTCCTCTGGCTTTATGTATATATATCTCTAATGTGCCCTTTTAGCCAGCTGGAGCCTTTCCTCATTGGCTGAGCCTTCGCCAGGCTGGGTCCAGGAGGGTTCTTGGGCCCTCGGGGCGAGGACCAGCCCGAGTTACCGCCTGGTGTCTCGGCACCTCACGCCGGTGGGCCGGTCACTTGAAGGTCCCACCATTCTCACGGCACATAGGGGCCGACATGGTACAGGAGGCAGCTGCTTCGGGGCACAAGGCCGGTGACGATCGGTCCAAGGCTCGGGGGGGGTCCTCTTCTGTGCTTGTACAAATGCTTGCCCCCCACACCGCTTCCAAACGGCGCCGAGGTTCAGGTTTTTCCGGCGTGATATTAGGATGGTCTGTAGCAGACCAAGGCCCAGCTCCTGTGGCCGTGTCGCCGAGGGGTTCCAGCAGGGGGAGTCACCTCGCCATCTGGGCTCCATGACAACGTGTGCCAGGGCAACCGTTGGCAGACAGTGGAGCGCGCGCGGAGGGAGCACTGGGAGCGCGGCGGCCAATCAGAGGCGGCGGGAACGGCCAGTGTGGGGTGCCAGCATGCGAAACGGGCATATGCAGGGTAGACGACAGGCAGGTAGTGCCGCTCTACCCCCTCCCCCCATCCATTGTCATCCCTTCCTCTAATTTGACAGGAACAGTATGTCAACATATTTCCCAGCAGCCCTCATTTATTCACCGTGACAGTCGCCTGAAATGTGGGGCCTCCTCTCTCCTCGTTTCATTCGTGAAGTTCACGCTCTCCCGAAAAGGAGCCGTGGAGGCCTGGCGACGGTGAGGACTGCAGCAGCCTGTGTGGCGGGTGTTAGATTGGACATGCAGAAGGGTACTGTGAATGTCCATCGGTGTAGGAGTTTGCATTTGCTCATCAATTATCTGTAATAAGGTGTAGGTGTCATTCTAGACATTAGGAGTCCGCAGAGTAGAGGGTAAAGTAAACATGTAAGTTAGGGTGTGTGTATTGGTTTAGGGGCTGGTCAGAGGTGGGTAGTTCAGGTCCAGACTAGAGTAAAAATCCAGAGCAAGGTTTTGATTCAACCAACCAGTTGACCATAAAGAGTCACAGTCACAGAGTACTTAACTGGTTGGTTGAAATAAAATCTTGGTCTGGATTTTTACTCTTTAGACCTGGACTACCTACCTCTGGAGCTGGTCTATAAATGATCTCTAACAAGGTGTAGATGTTTAGTTATTTAGGGTTGGGTGTTTCTCTATCAATGTGTGTATATATATTACAAGGTGTACATGTTACTGTGCAGAATAGGTATTAAACTGAACATAAATTGAGTGTGGGTTAGTAGTTAGATTACTAAGGCTTAGGACAGTGTTTTCCAGCATGCGGGAGCATTTTGTGAAATCGCTGGCGTAGACAGACCTCCCCAATCCCCACCTCCCAGCTGAAGCCAATTGAGAACCACTGGGTTAGGAGTTTATATATAATAAGGGGTCAATATATAAAACAATGTATAGATATACCCCCCCCCCATAGCTGAATATACATTTGTATCTTTATTGGTCTCTATTGAATAATGCTTCAAGGAGACACTAGCTGTTGTTCCTTTGCTGGAGCTTCCTGCCTGAGGATCCAGCTGTCATTCGTGACTGACGGCACACTGAGCATGCTCAGTCCAAGCCTCCTTGCAAGGCGAGCTGACAAGTGTGCGTCCTGTTAATGACTGAACAGTATCCCATAAAGCGGAGCCTCACTATGAGGCCACTCTGCCGCCCTTTGTCCTCGATTCTCGGAAGAGTGGAGGACGTTGTAAGTAGCGTGACAGAAGAAGGAACTCGCTAACTCGCCGATATAATGATGGCGGGCTTGCAGACGGGATAAATCAATTTCACACTGGAAACACTCGCAAGGTCAGCTGACCTTCATCTCCCCCATTAACTGAATGATGTGAAGTACAATTATTTAAATCGTATTTAGCCGTATGAATTGCATTTCATCAATATTGTTTATTGCTGTGTAATTTATACTTTATCAGTAAACTACCACTGCGGGCCACTCTAAAGGCCTGCGAAAATCGGGAAGCGCATGTCGCCTTTAGCAGGTGTTTTTGTTGCAGTTTATTGCTGGATTCGCTGCTGGTTTTGTCTTGCAATGTGTCGCTGCAGTAGCTGCATTAATGGCAGTCTGCGGGCTGGATATTTCCCAACATTACTCATGTAATGCCACCTGGGGACGTTCAGGCTCCTCGGACCCTGGACGTCATTGCGTTTATTTTAGCTGCAGCTCACATGGTATGGGGGACAATCTCAGTTTAATAAATGATGCCGGTTGGCCGGAGGCTGCCACACTGTGACGTTAGTATAGCGGGAATCGCGACACAAAGAAGGAGCGCGAGGGCAGCCCTTGATGAGTCGCGTGTGTTGCAGCGCCGGGCGTCACCCCCCCCGTGGCACAGGTGTGTTGTTAAACAGCTAGAGCAGGTCTCTGTCAGGAGGGTGCGTCTGCCCTGGCACAGAAGGTGCGATTGGCATTTAAGGGGGGATGGGCAGGTAGCGATAGCTTTGATCACATGGAGAAGGAGAGGCTTTTGAACTGTGATCCAAGTCCTTGATGCGCCAGGAGACAGAGTGCGGTGATAGCGGTTCGGAAGGGCCATGTTTCGCTATGACGCGTGGGAGCGCAGTTAGCAGCAGGCCTGTGCTGTTTTTAGGAGCCGCGTGCTCAAGTGAATCACTCCGCTGAAAGGCAGGCGCTGGCAGGGAGATGTGCAGCAGACCAGTAGAGCTCTGATCCCCAGCCAGACAGACAGACAGGCAGGCAGGGAGGACATCGCAAACAGGCTGGAGAACGTTAACGCGCTTCTGGCCGGCTCTGCGAGGCGCCCTTGGCTATTTACGGACGACCCGTGGTATCTCCGAAGACCAAACGATCGATACTTTCGATATCAGTTACTCTGTGTCGTCATTTTTTTTTCCAACTCTTTGGCTTACGTGTGGGTAACCTAAGTGTCCTTTTCCACCTTCTCAGACTTCAGGAAGCATGTATCCGGCAGACGGGGAATGTGCT
>JAODKM010000108.1:16247710-16260205 GCA_026780845.1 Petrocephalus sullivani
GCGTCCCCGGCTCTCCCGGGATGGTTTTTGGGGGCGCGAAAGGGCTGCTTTTTTCCCCCCTTTAAAGGGGGGTTTTTTGGGGCGCTCGCCACCCCCCCCCCCCCCCCCCCCGTCTAATTAAAGCTGAGGTCCGACCGCCAGATCTGGCTTCGGTAGGACCACGCAGAGCTGGGGCTCTGCAGGTACGTTGGCTTTGTTGACATGTCGTGTGAGACAGTAACTTGCAGCTAAGCCCCCGTTGTGGTGCATGACTTCATCCCGAGGAAAGTTAATATTTGCCGGAGTTCACGGCTTCTCGGCTGTCTCTGGGAATGTTTCGCGGTATTTTTGGCAAGTCGAGCTCCTGTCGGCATTTTGCCCCCAGTGAGTGTGATCTCACAGCCTGCAGGACAAGGTGCATCGATGTCTTGTAGATGAGCTGGGAGCTTTTGCTCTCCGGTGACGGGCTGCAGCCCGTAGCTGCCTATAGCCGAGCCCCGTTCTGTGCTTGGGGAGTGTAACTTCAGCTGCCTGTCCCAGACTGCGGTGCAGGGGTTCACCGGCGAGCCGTCTCCACTGAGCCGCGGCTGGAGAGCCTGACACTAGACCCTCATTCCTCTTTGCAGTTTAGTCATTTGTCACTGGAGTGTTCCTGAAATGCACTCGCTTTCGACCGGCATCGCTGGCCTGCAAAAGGTCTGGGTTTCCCACTCTGCCTCTAACCCTGCTATTGTCTTCCGTGTTGTTTAGGGCGATTTAACCCCAAATCCCCCATCTGCCCCTTGCGTGGTTTCACTTTGATAATTTGCAAATCTTAATCCCCCCTTTCTGTGCCTGCCAATGTCCCACTATCCCTCTCTCCTCTGTGCCACTAGCATATGTCACTCTGCCAGCTTGCAGAGTCAGCCCCTCATCGCCAAACTACGCCGTTTCTGCACTGAGGTGCAGGGAGAAGCCCGGCTCAGCCCCCGCTGGGGATTAATCTCTCCCCCCCCCCCCATGTGGGGGCATCAGGCCGGCCTGCTCTGTATGCCTGAATGGCAGCCCTTTGTTATGACAGCCCAGTTGTTCTCAGCCGAGCTGTGAGAGGTGCTCAGGCGTTCGTCGTCTGAATGTGTGCGATGTAAATCCTCCCTCTGCCAGCTTTTTCGCAGCAAAGCCTCTTTGGGACTGTTACTTCCTCGGGGTTTCCACAGTAAAGCGCCCGCTAACTGGATAAACTCAGCAGTTATCCTAGCCTAATTAGTTTTTTTTATAACGTTACAGAAACACCGCTATACTCGCACTGCCAGGAAGTGTTACACTTCTGGAATATATTACGAAGAGCTACGTCCAATGCTAAGCCTCTAGCTAAACAAAGTGATTCTACTGTCTGCTACCAGCTTCCTGTAAGAGAAAACATTACAAAATAGTCGTATACAAGTATTAGCTACCAAAGGTATTTTATAGTAAAATAGAAACAGTTTAATTAAGTCAGCAAAATACAGTATGCGTGTTTACATGACTAAACCAAGCACCAAGAGCTTAAACTGAAGCCATGAATGGTATCTTGGATTTTGAGCTTGCGGGCTGTTCCCTCCAGTAGGTGGCGCTGTGGTTTCCGTCATCTCCCCCGGACAGGTGCAGCTGGCCTTGTTTCTGGGCCGTCATGCGGGACGCTGTACTTGCTCATGTCCCTGTGGCTCCTGGTAGCTTTGCGAGCAGATGGATCGTGGGTGAGCTGCAGGTCGCTCGACGGAGGTGGCGGGACCAGGCCTCCGATTCCTAGAGAGCCTTTTGGTTTAAAAAGAAATTCACGCTAGCTTTGAACTTGGATTGGCTTGATTTTTGGGCCTCAGACTCAGGTCTTTGCTAAACCACACCACCACACCTCTCACCCTATCATGGGTCTTACGTTGCATGTCGTGCTAAATGGATTGTCGTATTGGCACTGAGGTTGCCAGAGGGCGGTCAGTACGGCTTTCTTTTTACTGTGTTACTTATGCAGACTCGTACATTGACCCCATCCGTGCACATGCTCTCCAGTTATAACCTGTCCAGGTTAGAAACTTTATCTGTAAGATTGTGGGCAAGTTATTTGTACAATGCTGGTCACGATGGACGTGTTAAAAGTTAACATTCAACCAAATTAATCAGCTACATGCTTCTTCAGTGTTTTATAACCAGGAATGTGAAAAAATTGGTTATGGGCTTTGGTTTCATTTTCAGCAGAGAAAGCTCAACAGAGAGCCTGTCTGCTCCACCCACGATGCACTGGGGGTAGTGAAGGGCTCAATGGGTCAGGCCTCTGTGCCTGCGATCAGATGGTGCTCAATTTCAGTCCCGTCCTCTGTAGGATAGTCACATCTCTGTTGAGTCCTTCAGCAAGGCCCTAAACCCCCGAAAAGCTGCGGGGGAGCCGGATAAATGGCCTGACCCTGCCCCCAGACCACAAGCTTCACTTTCCACTGTATGTATGCTTGCGAGTGTCTCAGAGGAGAGCACGATGGGAAATGTGAGAAGAAGCATTCCAATGTTTCTGCGCAGACGGCAAATAAAGCATTGTTTTAGCATTTATGTAGACTTTATTGAAGTTAAGGTTAGAAGAGGTTCTATATCCCCCATCCACCTCTAAACCCGCCGGACCTCAGGGTGGAGATATTTGGGCCACCTCTGCCTCTGATGGCACCTATCACACAGATACTGCGTGGCCAGCGAGGTCAGGGAGTAATTCCGGCGCTGAATGGATTCACGCTCACGTGGAGATTGGGTTTCTCCAGGTGTTAAGCTGTCGATGAAGAGCAGAGTTCAAGCCTAAATGAATACGAATGTCATTGCTACGAAAAACATTTTGAATAGGAGAAAATTATGAACAGCCAATGAAACATTAAATGGGTTCATGCGATAATACTGGCGAAATGATATCATAGTAAGCTAATAACTAATCAAACAAAATTACTGGATAAGACCAGATATTGATTCATTTGTAGGCTAAATGATGCAAGTAATTTGCTAAAACCCTTGAAGGATAAATCTTTCAAGGATGAGTCCTCTGTTTTCCGCCACTGAGGTGGTGAAAGGGCTGAAATCTTCCTCCCCTTTTCTTACGAGAAAGGAAATCATTACTGGGAGCAAAATGAATATTGGTTTTGCCAGTGACTGTTTTTGCGAGCGGCCCTGTGCCTTTGTGCGTCGCGTACAGCGGTGGCAGAAAACAATGACATCATGCGTGCTGGAAAGTAGGGTGACCTAATAACGCGAGCTGGTTTCTGTGGAGGAGCTGCACGGCACGCAGCGACCTCTGAACCCGGGGGGGCACAAAGTTGGGGTATCATATGTGTTAAAAATTACACATATTTTTATAACATTTCTGCCCTACCTTTTTTCTGAAAGGCACGTGTTGACGTCCTGCAGTATCCCTGAGCCTACCTCTGTGCTGGCAAAAACTAAGGACATCCAAGGAGCGATCTGGGCATCGCCATGGCGACTGCTCTTTGCGACGATGCCTGCGTGTATTTCTCTTACCTGGACTCTGTGATCTTGCTATAAAGCTAGGCCACGCCCTTTCTTTCCAGGCCCCGAGCTACGAATTTCTCCTGTGTTTTCTTTTTTTCGTTTTTTTTCTCCCCTGTGTGTCCCACTGAGCCCCCCAGGAAGGAAGAGCTGGGTAGGGAAGCGACACAGTTGCTTAGAAGCAGCCTGCCTGCTCTCCCCGCTGTTCCACTAAAGGTTCACTGTCCCCGCTGTGCTTCTCAAAGGTTACTGCCTGCCTTTGCCAGGATTGTTCCGTGTGCAGCGGCACCGACGGGGTTAATCGCCGCGCTGACTCCGGAGGGCGAGCGGCTATCGGCGTTGGCACCGCCCCATGGTCCTCGCTGGCCCCGCCCCACGCGGCTCGCTGCCGCTCCGCCAGAGTCCCATCTGCACATCGCGACGGCTCCGCATGAATGAAAGTGATATCTCAGCTCTCTGATAGCATCTGCCCAGCCGGCCAATGTGCTGCAGCCGTGCCTGAGCTCAGAGCGGTGACATCATCAGCAGCCAATGGGCTCGCATGGTGGAGCTTGCTGCAGCCTCGGCGATAAGGTGGGGGGGGGGGATGTGAACATGACTGATACATTCTTCAGGGCACGATCTAGAGATGGGGGTCCGCACTTCAGCACCCCCGCCGACATCAGAGGTGCTTCTGCTTACAGCATTCCGGAGCGTTATCCCTGGAATGATGGCCAGCAGGTGTTTTCTCCAGATCCGAGAGGAGAAATGGCCCGCGGCCAGATAAGCGTGTCCACCTGGTGCGCGCAGTGAAGCCGCGTTATTTACGTGCCCGAGACTGGAGGCAGCAGTTTGTGGGGGAGATTGATTTTTGTGCGCCGTTTATTCATTTTAATCAACTAAAGATGAGCATTTATCTCATTTAACGCGAATGAAAATTTGTGTCAATGTTTCCTGCAGCTCCTTTCAGTGGCGTTCTGGGCTCTGGCTGTTGGTCTGCTCGTTTCCTGTCGTATCGCGTCAGATAGTAACCAGGCCGGGAAGCGCTTGCCTTTCGGTAATGCTGGCCTTTCGGTAATGCTGGCCTTTCGGTAATGCGCCGTGCCGTGTGGCTGATGAACACGGCAGCCGCGTAGTCACGCTGTGGTACGTGCTTCACCGTCTCCCCCGGTAACAGGACGACCCCCGACGCACGTGCGGTTACAGGTTCACTGAGATCCCTGACATGTTTGTCCGAAGGAGGGGCCAATTTGACTGACTAATCTGAGCTGTGTTTTTTATTGATTAAATCTAATGGTCTCAAGAAAGCAGAGGATCAGAGAGTCAACTTTCATATTTAAATTATGTAGTGTGCAGTGATCTGTCAGGTGGACTGATTTACAAAACCACGTTTGATCTTTGAAAGAATAAAGCCCTGGACAGTGAAGGTGGGGGTTACCTCATGCAGGTGGGGGAAATCAGACGTTTACTAACTCCGACATTCCCCAAAGCAAACACTTGTCCAGTGACAAAACATGACCTATAACCACCTCAATGTCACCTGACAGTGTTTTTTTTTTTTTTTTACATTTAGCAGATTCTTATAGTAACATACATCTGAGAAAACTGGGCTAGACATGCAGCAGTAAAATCTCTTTACCAACACCCAGATTCGAACCTGGAACCTTCTGATAACAGGTGTGGCATCCTTACTCACTGAGACACACAGCTCCCCATGGTGTATATCTGTAGCAAACACTGACTCTGCCTTGTTTTTGCACTAGTTAGCGGGTAAATATCGCTAAGCATTGACTCATCGAGCGCTTACTCGGCGGCAGCAGTAGATGGGAGCTTGTTTGACGCACGCATGGAGGTTGAAAGCGGTCCAACTGCCGTTTGCACGGTAACGGGCTGCTTCACACACTGTGACTGGACGTGTGAGGAGAAGCGAGTGTATCTGGTACATCTGAGCAGGGTGTGATGTGGGCATGCAAGGCAGACACTCAAGCTGGGTCATTATGCATCCTTCTCTGAGTCTTTCCACACACTTACATCGCTATATCCCAACATCACAAAAATGTCGGCTTTTTTGGCAGATAAATCTTTTACAAAGTCTTATTGGGTTTCTTGCTAGCCATAATTTCCGTGAGTTGTGTTTCAGAGCCTCGTTCATCTCCTGCTGACATTTATTGATTAATCTATTTAAGATGCCTATAGGAAACAATCCGTATTTCTTCAAAGCGAATCTGTCTCTGCTTCCGCCCTTTGGTGTCGTGTAGGCAGTGTTGGAAACATCCCATGCATTTCCTCCGGTGTGCATTAACTGTCGTCGCCGTGGAAACGACCACACCTGATCCTCTTCGGTTGACTGATCAGGTTGGCGTGGTTATGCATTCAAGACCTTCCAATCCATAAGAGCAATGACCCCTGACCTGAAGGGCCTACAAATTGGCCATTACTGAGGCAATCCTTTGCAGATGGGATGCTATCACAGGCCTATATTTTTCGCCTGGCTTTCTTGTTTCCATTGGCTGTCCGCAACATTTACAATGATCTATGCATGAGCATTTTATAGGTTTACGAATCCAAAAGTGATGTTAATTACCAATTAATTATAGTTCACGTATTTCTAGCTGAGGCGTAAGTGGGTTTTCTTTACACCAATTTGGTTTGGGTGTTATTCTTAATGTGTTGTTCTGTTTAAAGGAGTTAGCCACTTTGGAAAATTTTCTCAGATTGTATTTGTCCCGGGTGAATTTGGGGACACCGGAATGCTTCATCAGTAAAGACCACAACAAACATCTTTAATATCATTTGCACCATCTGTTATTAACTGACGAAAAAGGTTGATTGCATTCTTCAGCTTTGATTTCTTTGCGTTGGATGTGACTCGTGATGGTTTGTGTTTTTTGTTGCTGAATCCATTGACTGACAGTCCTTCATCTCTCTAATCTTTATTGCTTTCTCGGTCTCCAAACTGGTCTTTCCTATCTGCAGCCTTGTGTTTTGGTATCAGCAGACACAGGCCGGGAACATACTGCCTGCAATGAAATATAGACATTTAAATGCATGACATATTTAAAGATGAGCAGTATTACATTTTCGCGAAATCTTTTTTTCGTGATTGAACTATGAGTTACTCAGCACAGGTCCATGACATGGTCAATGAAACCACTATGGCTTTGAAGAAGTTAACGGGTTCTGGTGTGGTGGCAGACCGCAGTGTCCGTCTGCCTGTGTTTATCACCGAGAGCCCGGGCTGGATGTTATGACCAGAATGCTGGGCAGATTTCTGCCAGCATGACCGATCGGAGGGCTTCAGAGAAACCGATAGCACAGCGTGCTGGTGGGAGAGGCCTGGTTGCCGGCGAAGGAATCTCCTTTCCTTGCATTTTGTCATATGCCGTTCGTCAGCTCTGGCGGAGGAGGGGCGGAGCAGCTGGGCTCCCAGGGAGGTGCTTTCGCATGGTCATCCCCTCCCCCAGACCTTGATGCTCGTCACTGGCGTCCTCTACTGGCCATGTGTTGAACAATACACCGACGGTCAGGTTCCAATGATAAAAAGGGTTACCATAACAATGAACCTCCAGGTGCAGTCTGGTCCACCCTGTGGGGGGACCAAGGGCACAAGCCCGCTCCTGGCGCGGCCCCCCCTCCCCGGCTGCCCGCCCCCATCAATATTCAAGGCCTGTTTGACCCCTCTGGGCAGGTCAGCTGGAAATAAAGTGACCCACAGTGGGCCTTCTGTGTGGAGGCTGATTGCTTCTGACAGAAAATGTTCACTGATGAATTTATCAAAGTTTAAACTGTCCTCCTTCACATTTAATTGATGTTTAATCATAAGACTGACGACCTTTGGTAATGAGTAAAGATGACCTACATCCTTAAGCAGTTTGATATTTTAGAGGAATCTCTCAAATTTCTGCGTCATTGAATGCCAAGCATGCTTCAGTCTTTGTGTGTTATGTGCTCAGGAAGATGTCTATGTGTGTTGCACATTGGGACACTGTAGAATCTGTTATGGGGCTGAGCAAGCACGTGTGTGTGTGTGTGTGTGTGGTCTCTGTAATAATTGCATTAGTATTTCAGGCATTCATGCATATATATGTGTGACTTCATAGTACAATTGATTGTGTGGAGAATTATTATGTTATTACTGCACGGTATTATATACTGGGACTTGCAGTGTTGTGAGATGATTTAAGTTGCTGAGTATCTATAAACTGTCTGAGGAAACATCTGATTATTAAGAAATAATTATTAAGAAATAATTTCACCCCCAATAAGTTGCCAGGCATTTAGTGTTGCGTGTATTGCCTATAATACTGTCCTTGCTGTGACTACCCTTCCAACTGGCCGTTATTAAGCTGAGGCACTGTGTGTCCCTGCAGGCCTTCATACGGTTCAGATGCACGCTTTGTCTGTTGCTGGCTCTGAGCGGGCCCGGCTGTGTGGCACCAGCCTGATTCAGAGTGGCATCTCTCTTAAGAGAGCGCACTAGATCTTATTGGTCTCAATGACCTGTGAAAGTGAGGAATGAAAGGGAGGGAAGAGCCGGCTTCCGGACATCGCCGTCAGAGTCCATTAGAGCACGTGCATCCTCATCCCGCCCAGCGGCCATGTCAGATGGCACGGGGGCTAAGTATTCTGTGGTTTTCTCACTTCCTATCATTCTCTAGTTCCCCTGATAATTTCTCGTTCTCCGATGCAGTGTTACAAACATGCGCAGCCATATTCACAGAGCTGTTTCCAGCTGAACAAATCTGTTCCTAAGCGCCTTCATGTTGTTCGGTTTTTTAGTTCCAGTACTGTAGTTCCTGCGATATTGTGCCGCAGTGTAGTTATTACAACGGGGTAAATGTGGGGCCTTGTTTCTGTTCTGATGCATGTTAGCGATGAATGCCACCCTCAGGGGCTGGAGAAAAGAATGGAGCCGTCTAACAGTATCACAATATCACAGACCAAAAAAGCCGGGCCTTCTTGGGATGGTGTCATATGAGAACTTAGCGTAGTGCAATATTGTGCCATTCTTCAAGAAGAAATCTCACCAGTACTTTCAGGATGGCAGAGGTGGAAATCTGTTTTGCTCTCTGTTAATCTGAAATTTCCATAAAGTTTCAGTGACGCTTTGCTCTGATGATTGGAGAGGTCTTGGAAAGCGTTCGACTTCATCCTGATGGTCGTGCAACCACCCTAGGATTTGTTGATCAGTGATTATGGGGGCATTATTGTCTTGGAGTATGAGAACAGCGTTTGCACCATAAGGTCCATCTGATCCTTTAAAATGGTCTCATACTCCTTGGCCATCATCCAACCATGTGCAGTGATCATATGACCCAATGACTCCCAGGGAGAGAGTGCCCATACCATTACAGTTGAAGGCATTCTTTGGCTTTCCCCAGAAGGAACCTGTCCAGACCTTGTAAAAAAAGGTGAACGCTGACTCATCAGCCAATAATACTTTGTTCATTGCTGAGGGTTGCAGGTTTAATGCTTCTTACACCAGGTTGTCCATCTTCGTGCATTGGAACGCATACAAGTCATTTCCGAATGAAAGCCCTGCCATGAATTCCAGCTTAGTCAAACTCACAGCATGCGGTTCTTTTTAAACTGGGTCAGTCCAAGTGGTGCTGATTCAGTCCTGATTCAGGCCATCCTCCATGGTGTTTCGCTGCCATCCTGATAAGTGTCTGTCTGTCCCTGTCAGTGAGCTTTGGCTTGCTTTTGCTGATGCAGTTCGTTGGTGGGGTCTCGAGTCACTGACCGGCAAGTTGACTAGGACTCAAGTCACAAATCTGATGACTCGGCAAAACTGATGGAAAGACTTGAACCCGACTTGAACCCTATGAGTGGAGAAGACTTGAGGTTGAGTTTCCATGGGGATGTCAGCCTAGCCCAGATTAGTCAGTCCACCCCATCCACCCCTGCCCTTGATATGTAAAATATTTCTGTAGCTTTTGTGACCGACACACCTGCAGTTCGGGCGATGACCCTTTGGCTTCCTGTGGAACTTGGCCTCATGTTGCTTTGAAACTGTGGGTATCACTCGTTCTGATAGCCAGGCCTGATTTAAAGCTGACACCCATCCATCCATCCCAATATGACTCACCTTTGTAGCTGTGTTTGTAATTGCGATTTAGCTCCTTCAAAGTTAAAGCTCTTTTTCATGTTTTGTTACAGTCAGCACCCATCTGTCACTTTGGGTGTTTTCATGTAAAATTTTTGCTGTTTATCTTAAATCTTTAGAGTCTTTAATCTTGCACTCTGTCCTATAAAATATTCTCGTTTGCTTACAAAGATCTTGCATATGTAGCGTTTCCAGTTTTTTCCACAGTCATATATTAATGGATAGTTTTAAATTAAGTTTTTTAAGGGCATGTATTTGTATGTTATGTGAGATTCCATGTGTTGTTTTACGTTTTTGTATGTGTTGTATTTCCTAAGTAGGTTAGGATGAGGTTAGGAATCTCAGTAGGATATTACCTCAATACATAAATTATAAATGAACCAAAGCTAACCATTATAAATGAACCAAAAATAACAGAAACATGCTTTTCTTCAAAGTGAATAAGCATACATAGCATCAGAAATGATCAGAACTATGCTGTGCCAATTTAAGAGAGACTTAATTGGCCTCAGATTGTATAAGACGGTAACCCAAGCATAAAGCATAAATAATAGCCCTATAATGGGTTTTCCCTCATCCCTGCATATATTTCCTACAGCTACCCAGTTCTGACACCCTGCTGTGCTTCTTCAACCAGCGTTACTTACATTTATTCCATCCATCCATCCATCCATCCAGCCATCCATCTATCCATCCATCAATCCGTCCATCCATCTTGCAGCCGCATTTCTCGTACAGGACCATGGGGGAGGGTTTAAGCTTATCCCAAGCAGCACAACACGAGAGGCAGCGTGACACCTATGTCTCTGGAGTACAGGGGGGGTCAGGAGAGCCCCGAGCAAACCATACACGTGGGGCGGGGGGGGTGGCACGGCGCTAATGCTGTTCTTCAACACAATTAAGAGTTAGGCCATTCCATTGTTGGCTAGCTCCTTTGTCTGATTAAAAATACATAGATTACTTCAAAAAAGGGATGAATAAAGTAATTCTAGGGGAGCTATTGTGACCTCACAGCGTGTGGGTATGTGTGATTTTGCATATTCCCACCAGTCGTTTCCTATTATAGCTAAAAGTGAGGTTTGGCTGAACTGATATCTTTAAAATGTCATTTGTGTGTGTGTGTGCCAAAAGTCTTGTATTTTGTTTGGTTACTTACGGTTAATACTGTAATACTGGGTAGGGGTTAAGGGTGTCATTGTTGGGATTAGGGTTATACCCATAGGAATGAATGCGCGGTCCCAGCAAAGATATTAATACAAAGTGTGTGTGTGTGTCTGTGTGTGTGTGTGTCTATCTTGTCCATCTGTCTGTGTGTCCTTTGATACGCTTGGCACCACTTCCTGGATAAAACCTGCCTGAATCCCTCCGCTTCCTGGGATAGGCACCAAGCTCACTGTCAGTGGCAATTCTAGGATTTTTTGAGGTGCTGGGTGTATGAGAGGCAAACCTTGTCTTTAGCCAATGATATGTTTTGAAAAGTGAGTGATAGGGGAGGAGCATTCTAGGGGCCAATCATCTTTCAGCCTGGGCCAGTGCCCCTTTGGCTCCGCCTCTGAATACACCTTAGTAAAATGATGGATAATTGTGGAATATGTCATTATTATATTGGAGAAAAATTTGGGAAAGAGAAAATTTAAAGCCTATTTATAAATCTACGAATGTGTAAGCAAACCTTCAAAGTCATTAGCCATACCCAGTGCTCTTCTGAACAAATCAGCTTACACCACAACGCCATAGAGGTTATTAACAAGGGCTAATTAGGCGAATTGCTAACCGAAACACACCCCCTGGTGGACAGACAGAGCCAGTGCAGTCAGGACTCCGCAGAGGGCCCACCTAGTCTGGGGCCTTCCAGCGTGTCAGTACGGCTCGCTGGCACCCATCTAGGTGGGCGGTTGATGTCATCCCGCATGACATCGATCACAGGTGTGGAAGTGCAGCGCTGTTGGGAATTCGGAGTCCTGGGGAGCAAAGCGCGACATGCATTTCCTGTGACTGCCTTAGGGTGCCCCGGGACCGCTAGGTGTTAGGCTGCTAGCCCTGCGGCCATCTTGTCCCGTCACACGCGGACAGGCGGGGTGCCGCACAATGTGCTGTGCGTAAGCCCTTCTGTGCCTCTTCTGCCCACTTATCTGCTATGCTGATCTGGAGATGGTCTTTCAGCAATTAATTAGCGATGCTGCCCATGAATGCAGCCTCGGCCAAGCCTCCGTGCTGATGGCAATTTAGATTGATTGATAAACTAACAATTTTCTCCTCCTTTCTGGTGAGAATCCCTTCGCAGGGAGAGCAGGGATTGGGTGGCCGCACTAGCTTATACATTCATTAAGTGAAATGGCTCTTTTTCACAAGACTCAGGTGGCAGTTTTGGTCCAATAAAACAGCTAATGGTCCATATGTCCATCTTCAATAGACATTTTAACAAAACAGTAGAACGGCCCTGATGTTAATTTTATTCAGGCAAAGTGTAGCAGCCAAGCAGGAGAATGTTACAGGGTTCCCTGGCTTTGCCACCCGATTTATGGTACTGTACACTGTGCTTAAGACGCACAAGCACCCCCCCTCTGCATGCGCTGGGCTGCTGTGCAGGCCTGTGTTGTTCAACAAATTGGGCACTGGCACAAGAATGAAAAACAGGCGAGCTTGTGGACTGCGGCCGGCCCGATTGGGCCTAGCTCGGCTAGGAGGACTCTCTCGCTTGGCCTTTTCTGTCACAATGGGCCGTTACCATGGCAATCTGGAGGATGTACTCCCAGGGTTCCGGAATCGCTCCATGTGAATGGCCCCCCCCCCACCCTCCCCACCCCCCCCTCCCCCCTCTCCTTCTCCCCCCCCCCCCCCACCCCCTGCCCCCCCCTCCTCGGTGCTGACACCCCTCCCCGGGCAAAAAAAAAAAAAGGAAAAAAACTCCCACCCCCCCTCACCCGCTCGCCACTTCC
>JAODKM010000108.1:16292764-16313787 GCA_026780845.1 Petrocephalus sullivani
CCCCTCCGTGCACTGCCCTTCTCCGTAACCCCCACCACTTTTGTCTGACCCCCCCAGCTGTTCGCGCAGTCTGCACTGCTTGCTTTGGCCAGCTCGGCTACTCCATTGGAAATCGGGGGTTTTTAAGCATGGGCTTCCCCTCCCCAGTTCCCTCCTGCCGGCCCAGTTTACCCACTGACAACAATGGGCAGTAGCCCCCCTCCCCAACATCTGTGAGTCTCCCTCTGCTCCTCTATTGTCACCCTAACTGCTCCATTATTGGCCGGCTTTCAGTTGTAAATGCGGCCAGTGGTGGTGTTGATGGGCCTTTTATCCACATCCTTGGGGTCAGGGGAAAGGTAGGCCTGATTGGTGTGGCCGGCTGACCGAGCTGGCTGGGGGGAGCATAGCTAAATCCTTTTTGTGTGCCAGTCATTTCAAGCACTTGGCGGGATGTGACCTTCCTGCTCACTCGCTTCCCATTCCGGGCCGTCGGTCATTCTGAGCTCTTGGCTGGATGAGTGACCTTCCCGCTCGCTTCCCTTTCTGGGCGTCGGTTATTCCAAGCACTTGGCGGGATGTGACCTTCCTGCTCACTCACTTCCCATTCCGGGCCGTCAGTCATTCTGAGCTCTTGGCTGGATGAGTGACCTTCCCGCTCGCTTCCCTTTCTGGGCTTCGGTCATTCCGAGCTTTTGGCGGGATGAGTGACCTTCCCGCTCGCTTCCCTTTCTGGGCGTCGGTTATTCCAAGCTCTTGGCGGGATGAGTGACCTTCCCGCTCGCTTCCCTTTATGGGCGTCGGTTATTCCAAGCTCTTGGCGGGATGAGTGACCTTCCCGCTCGCTTCCCATTCCGGGCTGTCGGTCATTCCGAGCTCTTGGCGGGATGAGTGACCTTCCCGCTCGCTTCCCTTTCTGGGCTTCGGTCATTCCGAGCTTTTGGCGGGATGAGTGACCTTCCTGCTTGCTGGCTTACAGTCATTGATCAGTCTTTCTGAGAGCTTAGCGGGATTAGTGACCCTCCCACTCATTCGCTTCCCTTTCTGTTGTCTGTCATTCCGAGCACTTGGTGGGATGAGTGACCTTCTCGCTCGCTCGATACCCTTTCTGTGAGTCGGTCATTCCGAGCTCTTGGTGGGATGACCGACCTTCCCGCTCGCTCGATTTCCCTTTCTGTGAGTCGGTCATTCCGTGTGCTTGGCGGGATCAGTGACCTTCCCATTCAATGTCATGCCTTTGGCCCCTTGGCAGGGCATTTGGCTAGAACTGCGCTGGGGAGTGACCTAAGGGGCCCGTGGCAGGCTTCTGCGGCGCTGTTTGTGAATCTGCATCATTCCCCAGTTGGTTCCTCGCTACAGCTGCTCCTGGTTTAGGGAGCCTTCTCAGACCACTTATGGCGCCCTGACTGAGGTACTTCAGAAGGTACACACTTACTTTGGAGTGAACTGTGTTTGACTCTCACCCTTCAATACAAGGCCCCTCAGATGGTAGCAGAGTCTGCTGTTCTACCTGCTTTCCTGGGGTGCGTTTCCCATTCAACGACGTTAAACTGACTAACACTTAAAGTACGACTGTATCCCCAAAACCGTCGTAATTTGTTAGAGCAAGTAGTTTAAACCTTGTTGGTTTGAAGCACCGTACTTCGAACTACAATAGTCCCTGAGATGTTTGGGGTGACTTTCACAGTGGCTAACTCACATAAATTCACATAATTTGTAATATTATTCCTACATATGACAGTTATAACGATATTATATTATTAATTATTTTAGTCGTATAGCAACAATCACACTTGAATCACACTATTAATACTTATAAATTCCTGATCCTTCACTGTTCCCGTTTCATATTAGTGACTCAGTGGGATTGACGGATGCACATAACACCCCACCATAGTCTACAAAACATACACAGCCAAGGGCTGGTATCCAAGCAGCAATGTGCTCACCTTCCACACTGGTCCAGTTACTGTCAGGAGTCAATATCTTCATTAAGGAGGTGGTTCTTCAGGTTTAATAATGAGACTGTGAATTCTGTGGAATTTGATAACATTAATTGAAGTAGATCTGATCAGGCCTCACTGTAGTCCTGAGAGGCTAGTGAGAGAGAGGCTAGTTACAGCCTATTCAAGACCATTCATATGAATCCTGGTAACAACCCTTCTGTGTCTATTTAGCAGCCGGGTCTGCTGTGCTACAAGTTTTTAGTGTGATTTGAGATGTTTTCCACGGATAAGTGCGGCGTGTGTTCAGCGGCGTGGTGTTCATAGGCAGATGGAAAGCATGGTCAACGAGTAGCTGCTAAAGTTTGAGCCAAGGTTCTTGGCAATTTGAGTGACTCCCTTATAATATGTGAGCTTCTCCTTCGTGGTTTTTATATGATGATATTCACATTGGCTGTTTTGAAAAGTTGAGTAATTTTATGTCATTGAGTAATTCTGTGTGGCAGCTCTTCTTTATTTTTGTTAAAGTGTTTGTAACACTTTATTTGGATAGTTCGCCTACTGTTCCAATAGTTCAGCTGTTCATATAACATCGGTTGAGTGATTAGTCAAATTCAGTTCAATTATTCTAAGGATATGTAAATACTTTCATGAATCATTGCATGTAGTCTATATACTGTATATTCTGTTAACCATGTATACATCTTTGAATCTCAACTAAGTTATTGAAAATTACTACAAATTTACAAATACTATGTTACCTCTCTGTGGGTGGACTATCCATATGAGTGTTCCTGAAGCGTTGGTCGTGTGTGTGCATGTGTGTGTGTGTTGGGGGTGCCGGACACCTCGTTCTCAGACCTGCTGAGAGAACAGTGAGTGATACGTGTTATTATAGCTTTTATCCTGACCTCTACAAAGCCACCGCCTACAACAATGGAACCCGCCTCCGAGGCTGCGGGGTTTCCACGACAACCCAGGCACAAAAGGTGACCACTTGAGGGAATGCGGGTGGGGGGGGCAGAGGCGCAGGAACAGCGGACGACCTTGGGGGACCACAGAGCCCCCTGGTCAATGATGAAGTTACTGGGTTAGGGGCAGGGTTCGCTGCATGACTTAAGGCTGACATGGGAGTGTAGAAATGCTCAGTTGAATCCCAGTCACCCTCTCCAGCCTCATAGTGATTGATTACCCAGTGGGACCCCCGCTACAGAAATTGCCCCCACACCCACAGCACCATAGGAACCTTACCTCACACAGCCTCACAAAGATAAATCACTTTGCTCCTTCCCACATGACTATGATGGCGCCACACAAAGTCCTCTCAATTTGTTCATGCTGATGCCCTCTTGGTCTCATGCAAAGGTATCCCAGCATGCACCGGGGCGCGAGGATGCTGCAGCATAGGTTAGCCCAGCCCATACCACAATGGGCTCAACGGGCATGCGAGCCATGGCAGTGGCAAGACAGTGAAGTCACGGCGGGTTCGGTAAGCCCTTTCCTACACCGTAGACGTTACACGGGGAAATTTGGTTTCGCTTGCGTTCCACAATCAGGAAATGGAAAAGGCTGAGTGGGGCTTTCTGGTTTTTCACTATGTGCATGTCGATATTAGCTGCTTTTCACCGAAAATGAATTGGCGTCCCTCTTATTCTTTAGAAGTAGCATATAAGAGAGGCAATCATTAGAGACAAGAGAAGCTTGACAACAATCCAATTATGCTAAAACTGCTTCCGGGCCGCTAAAATGACCCCCAATGTGTGGTAAGGGCTTACAGACATCAAAACCTACATTTCGTATGTGGGTTAAATATAGTAGCCATGTGACACAGTATAGTAAATTGTTTTTAGTATATGCCTGTTACGCTCTAAATGTATTGTATTCTTTGCGATTCGAGGTCATCGGCCTCCACAAACGTGGCCTGTCTGTAATCTTTAGTCGCTCGTGAAATTCTAAAGGCGTAAGTGTGCGGGCGAAGCCAGACAAAGTCAACCCACCCACAGTATATGTCCCTGCCCCCGCCCCCCGCCCAGTACTGTGGGTCTACAGCAACCTTAGCGGCTTCGCAACAGAATAGGGTTGGTCGATGACATCACCGCTTTATAAGTGGAGCGTATGTAGGGAATTCACAATGGCGCCGCCGCAGTTGAGGCGGTAGCCAATAGCACGGCAGCTATCTAACAACAAAAGACAGTCCCTCCTCTGTTCCTTGTGCATCTATGGTGCACAGTGGCACGGTTTCCATTGTCACCGTTTAGAGTGTATGACAGGCAGTGTTCAGTTGATCCCTTCGCGATGGCCCGGCCATCTTCCCAGTCTGTTCGTTGTCTTGCTGTTTATCATTATGGCTGCTCTCGGGCTCGGAAGTAGAGTACCCAGAATCCTTCACTACACACAGACACACACACACACACACACACCCCACTGCTCTCATGCTTCCTCCTGAGAACAGACCTCGCTTAAGTGAGGTGCACTTGAATCGTGGATTGCACCCAGTACATCTTTCTAGAATTTTCTCTGTTGTCTCTCACTCGCTCTAGCTAGCTGGTCGGGTCTGCCAGTAAAGGGGGGGCAGGGGGGGAATGGGTAGCCGCAGTCCCCATTTTGCCTTCGCCCGCCATCGAAACACGCCATATTTGAGCATGTCAGGAGAAACGCAGATGAATGCCTGCAAGGAGCTATAGATGGGCACGCTAACAACACGCTAACAAGCAGAAAGACACGGAAAAAGCATGTTAGGAGTGTCAACAGCGGAGGGCGACGCAATGGGATTTTGTTTGGATTTTTTTGTCTACTTATCTCTCAGCATTATTTGCATTAAAATGTATATCCTTTTAAGGATAGCATTCGAAAGTAATATAATTGACAGACTCCACATTTCTAACAGCTGTCCCGCTAAAGGCTGTCTCCTATGTAAGCCTTGTGTATTTGTTGACTCTTGGTCATATGTTTGCGTTTTTCTGGATCTGAAATAAAGAAAGACTTCCTCGTCCTTTTGTCTGCGCAACCATTTACATTTCCATTGTTACCGCTTGCCTTCCCAGAAACATCTTCCCACCTTGCATTTTCCGCTCGTATGCCGCGACTTCTTTGTGTCTGTGTGTGTCACTGCTCCTGACCTTTGACCCTAGATGTCTGGAGGGGAAGTTTTTTTCCCCCCACAGTTTAATTAAATTTAGAGTCGGCCACTGGAAGGTGATCAAAGGAGACTGTGGCATTTTCTGTGTTAGCTGGTGTTGTTTGTTTATTTTTAAAACTTTAGGGTTTATCTTAATGTTGAAATAAAGCGTAATGAGCCCTCTAGCCAGTATGTGGCGAGGTAGCTGCACCAACGCTAAAGTCTGCTCCAGAATCCTGGGGTGTTTCTCAATATCAAGGACGCAAAGATTGTACTTGTAGCCTTGGCAGGAGTGGTCTTGCTCACTTGCCTCCCAAGGACGGACTTCGGAAGCAATGAATCATGGGATTGGTCTCACTTGGCGAGGATGCAACTGATGTATCCCTGATATTTAGGGCGGGGCAAGAACAACATCCAGGGATTGTTACCGTCCTCTGTACATCTTTGCATTGGAACCGGTTTTGGGCCAAACGGGTACATGAGAGCACAAGTACGGCCAAGTACTCCCATCGAGAGAAATCCAAGGACTAGGTGAAACGCAACTTCCCAGCAGCCACCGGGAGCAGCGCGGCAATGCCGGTTGCTCCGAGCTGCTCCGTTCTGCCCCCGCAGTCTTTGTGTAGTGTGTGGCCCCCCCCGCCTGTCATGCTGATGGCCAGGCACATCGCCCGTCCTGAGTGAAGCCCGGTACCCTAAACATGCTCCTGTTGTTTCCAGGGAACATGAAGCAGTTGTTAGTGTGGATCAGAGGAAATCTGCTGAAGGAGCGGCCAGAGCTTTTCCTGCAGGGTGACACGGTGTAAGTATGCAGCATACAGCCAGTGGGGGCGTCTCGCATGGGCTGGGGATCTGGCTAACCACGGTGAGATGTACTGTGACCACAGCACAGTCTCAAATATCATTACAGACACAGATTGACAGGCTATGACTTAATAAGTCTTAAAAACTATAGTTAGTTCTCAATATATTGACCAGGCAGGATGCTAAAAGACCTAGGCCACACAAACCCTATTACTTGAATTGGACGTCTGGACTTGAACATTTGGATGTGGTCTTAAGTCTTCCACTTTCCTGAGATTTATCACTGACACTGGGGGGGGGGGGGATCAATCAGTGTGGTTGTGAAACGGGATACTGTCAAGTGAAAGTGGGGCGGCCCCTCTTGCCCATGCATTCTCAGGGGCGATCCCCCCCACGTTCATAAATTCACCTGTTCCTACTCAATTGTGGCCAGCTAACTGTTGGTTGTTACTTTCCAAGTCAGCCAATTTCCTTTTAAACAGAATATTAAAGAATTCAGCGTGCGATGCAGTAAATTCTGTAAACGATAATAATTAACACTAAGTGCTTTAACGCAAGGGGAGAGAGCAGAAGTGATATTTGCATAACTCTACTGAAAGATATGAATGTCCATTTAAGGCCAATGTTGCACATGTCCATTTAAGGTCAGTGTTGCACATGTCCATTTAAGGTCAATGTTGCACATGTCCATTTAAGGCCAGTGTTGCACATGTCCATTTAAGGCCAGTGTTGCACATGTCCATTTAAGGTCAGTGTTGCAAATGGCGCTGAGAACTGTTCACCTTTTATCTCCTAATGTATTATTTGCACAGTCCTGTGCTGCGTACTCGTTTGGAGCTTGTGGTTCCTGCTGGTGTTCTCATCGCTTATGGATGGTTATGTGTGGTTCATCACATATGAAGTGTGTTGGAATGACACTGTCTGGCAGGGTGAGATTGTTCTCGCCCGGTGACGTAACCTTTTCGGGGTAGATTGGGAATTCTTCTATTACAGTGGTGATTAACACCTTATTTGGTCTAACAGACATGAAAAAGTCCAGGTGTCTTTTTTATATAATAGTGTTATATCAGACATTGTGTACTGTTCAGGAATCACACGTAACTGCATAGAATCAGCTGTCTGAAATGATTCCTTTCTCTTTGGAACAGGAGGCCAGGGATTCTGGTCCTAATCAATGATGCTGACTGGGAACTGATGGTGAGTTTATCTGTCTTCTGTATGTTTCAATGTGCTTCCTCACAACATTCTATCCTGTCTCGTATGGAGCTCGCTGGATATTGGGAGTTTAAATCATTTAATTATGCAGAACCAAGTAAAAGATGGAGGGTATAGGAGAGTAGTCTGTGTTCATCTTATTGTTCCTGATTTTTTTAAGTTTATGAATGAAAAGATATGAAGGAGCCAGATGAATTGACCAATAAATATGTGTAAAATTCGATTTAAAGAGAAAAATGTTTAAACTGCTCCTTCTGTCATTTTCTTCTTAAGGGTGAGCTGAAGTACCAGCTCCAGGAACAGGACAACGTGGTCTTCATCTCAACTCTGCATGGGGGGTAGAGGAGGAAACTGAGCCAATGCCTTCATTTCTGGTTCATAGACAATGTTTGTTTATGATGCATCGAGTTGAATCGACTGTCTTGGACTATGCTGATCTCCAGTAACCCAAAGACTGGGTCACATGGCAAAGTAACACGCAGCTCAGGAATTAACTGGGGTTTCGGGAAGATGTGAGCTTATGCTTTATTCATATGCTCCCAATATAGTTTCGTGTTTTCCTTTTTTGTAATAAAAAAGAGAGCCTTTAAATCAATTAAAAGTGCTGCACTGAGATTTTTTTTTTTTTATAAAAATCGACTTTTATTATAAACCCAAATGTCCAATTAAGCCATGTTTATTTTTTGTTAGAACAATTTTAACTCATACGAACGACTGATCCCTTTGGTAAAAAATGACAGGCAAGCATGTATTTTATGTATAAATGTACATGTTTAATATCACTAACACACTGCAGCAGTGTATAATCTTCCCAAGAGGTTGTGTACATTAAATAAAATGCAACTTATCGCTAAAATACAAAACTCAATTTTATACATGAAACTTCTTTTTCATCCGTTTGAGATGATGATCTGCCCACCGAAGCTGCTAAAGTATACGAAGGGAGCAGAAACTGGCAGCTGTAGTTAGCGGTTTCCTTGAAAGATTCCTTGAGGATGCTTTTCTGGTTTCTATGGCCCACCTAGAATATTCATTAGAAGAAGCGACAAGGGCTCGGCGGGAGGTCGCCGTTCTGCCTCAGGCGCTGCCCCCAGCAAGTGCGCGCCGGCCGCCGGGACTTTGCTCGGAAGTGGACTCGATTTGCAACGGGAAGCGGTTTGATAATGACTACAATAATCCTAATGCACACAAGGAGGGATCGTGGTGGCAGCATTCAGACGGGGAGCGCGGTGCGCCTCAGTGGAGAAAGCGGAAATAAAGGCGCTTTCGCGGCGCGTTCTGCTA
The DNA here is from genome assembly GCA_026780845.1 of Petrocephalus sullivani. Classification (NCBI taxonomy): domain Eukaryota; kingdom Metazoa; phylum Chordata; class Actinopteri; order Osteoglossiformes; family Mormyridae; genus Petrocephalus; species Petrocephalus sullivani. The sequence goes on from JAODKM010000108.1 coordinate 16,301,105, forward strand.
GGGGAAGGGCGACAGCATTCTCGCATGGTGCTTAGTGGGCTAACGGAAGTCCTATAAAACGAATTTCCAAGCTGGTGTTCTTGGCTGGTTTCTCCATGGAGAAACGTGATTCTATTATTAATACAACATCATTAGACGTTATTGCACATGCAAGGCTATTGCAGGGTTTGGTATACTTTTATGGTGTATAACTTCAATAAAGCCACTGTATTACGGCCCTTTTGTCGTCTTTTTTTTGGGGGGGGGCGCGAATAAGTTAATGGAGAGTGCATGGATCTACAGTATCTCTCAGTTTCTCTGCAAACCCCAATCACGATTTTGTGTATGTTTTGGTGGAAATGGATGTACATGTTTCAATGAAAGACACGTCATTTGCCGGAATATAAATATAGGCTGTCGATCTTTGATGTATATCTAACGCAACGATGATTTCATAAACAGCAGTCGTATTAATTAAACCACGAAGTTATTTATGCAACCACGAAGGAAAGAACATGCAAAACTAAAGCAGATTGTATATCTTAAATATTTAGAAACATTTGCGGTGTTGACCAAAGCGACTGTGGTTACCAGTATGAGAATTCATATTTGGTCTTTAAATGCTTTCCATGGAATACATTTTTATAAGTCTTTAAATTAGTCAATAATTCGCATATTCTACGCCAGAAAACCTTAAATTACGTGATGTGTGCCATTTGTCATAGGTGTCATCTCACAATAGCCGCTCTCCTCAAGCTGCAGCATATACAACCTAATGGGCCTATATGTCTAAGAATATGAAACCGCTGGAAAATGTACCTGTGCTGTAGATGCTTATTGCTGCGCTATTTTGCTAAATTACACGCAGTTAGGTAACAGCGGTGGTTCGGGGCATGGCGAGCCAATGGAGTGGCGCACCGGCAGGCCGGCATCCCCCGCAGACGCGCCGCCAGCACCGAGCATCAGGGCTCCCGCTGCTGCCAGACCGGAACCAGCAGCCGGGATCCCTGACCATCCCGGGCGAAAACCACAGCCCGTTACTGGCTCATTCGGAACGTGTTACCGAGATGCCACAACACGTAGGCTAGTTTCTGCTACAAAACTGCCCGGCCATTGACAGGAGCCCTCGTTATCTGTAATCCATTTAGATTGGAAATTAGATGTATGCTTTCTTGGTTTCTCAGAAACAGATACGCCCAGCGAGAACAGCCCAGCGTCAAACCGAAGCGGGCGGAACGGGACCGGCCTGCTGGGAGGCGAATCGAAAACAGTATAGGAAGAAATGGCAAAAAAATCCATCCATCGCTTCCCCTCCGGTTCTTACTCTGCCCTTTACTCTGTTACTTAACCTTGGTAATAAAATCATTGATTAACAAATGATGTACATTTCCCCTTCGTTTTATAAATGGTATTCATTATAGGTTGTGTAATTGACCTGACCTATAGACCACTGTTGGAAGCAGCCGCCCTCCTAACTGTCTGCGTAGCGGTTCAGACCCGAAGCTCCTGCATCCTCACACGGCCTACTGACCCGCCACGGCCTATTTACTGCGCCAATATATTCATTTCTCAAATGCCTGGCGACGGTTTCAGACACATGCAGCTAAGATCACATTCCGTTCAAACACCTTCACCGTTTTCTCTACGTTATACGTTCGATCAATGGTGGAGCTGATGCTGATGCTATAACGTTATACACAAAATCCTCCATTTCCTATCGCAAATAGGCTATTGTTCTGAAACCAAAGCACGGGCGCTTGTAGAACATACGGACCAAACACGCCTCGATAAAAGCAAACATTTGTTTCTATAAAAATAAATCAGGAAATGCGTTTAGAAAACAAACAATATCTGAAATAATGCTTTTTTGATATAAATATTCTGGCAGTAATTTAATATAAACGGCATGACGTATAGTTTAGCACTTATTAATTACAAATATGTAGCATCAGCAATGCATTTAAACATCGAATTCAATCAAGTTGCACGATACTGTATTGTGTAACATGCAGGGTGCAGTCACCCATCCACTGAGTGCGTCTCAGTGACAGAAACACTTAAAAGATAATGCTTCCTGCAATTTGAGAGCACTGTGTAACACATTATTTTATCACTGAACGCCACGGGGATATTTTGGGAAAACGCGTTATGAGCGGGTATAACCATTATTTCGCGCTGTTACTTACACCTGCCAAATAAAAACATGCTATCCGTATCGGTTCCTGCCAGCTCGCTAAAAATGTACACGTATTTAATCAGTCAAATCTAAAAATACTTTTTCTGTACCACAAGCGAATGTCCCATAGAATACTAATAGGCCTACCTGTAATTATTATTTAAACATCAGTTAATTAATCATAGACAAGACGTTAAAATGCCTATTGGTAAACATGAAGAATCACGTGGCCTGATTGGTAGGTTTTAAATTTCACAGGAATGCTAAAACAGTTTTACTCCTGTGCTTTCTTGGCATGCAATAAAATACAAAAAAAGGATATTGTACAAATTCATAAAATATGACGACCGATGGTGCAATGTTTTAAAAATATTTTGAATATTCAGTATGAAAAACAATACAGGACCCTCTAAATATTTATAATCAAGACAAGTAAATGGTTTACATGGGTATAAGTTTAAAAACGAATGTTAAAATATATAGATGCAAATGTAATTTTATAGCACCGACTTGAGTTTCTTAAAATCGGACAGCACCTGGCCATACACGGGAAGGCCTAGTTTAGAGGCTTAGTGAAGTACGGGGCAGAGGAGTATCCCTCAGCTGGACGCTGAAAACAAACACTGACTGACTAATTATGGTATTGTAACCCGAATATTCTGTAAAATGCCTGACCATTTTAAGGGTGATTCTCTCTGTCTCTAATTAGCGATTGCTATTTTGCTGGGCCCTTCTTTTAAGGGGGGATCCCATGTAGTCGGCTGTTTGACAACAACATAAATTATTACTTGGCAACGACATTAGCTATCATGCCGTCAGGTGAAAAGCGCACCTGAAATCTTGCTCAGACCCCACAATTAGCTCTCAGCATAACCTGAACTGCAACTAGGAATCATGAAGAGCATCACTGATGTCTCTCTTCGCACGCAGCTTAGCTGACACTTGGACGCGTGCACGAGCACATAAATGTGAGCCGTATCATCATTACTAGATGCCCGATACATAAAATAAAACATAATTATCCGAAAGATTATTTTCAACATTGATATAATTTTTTTTTCCATCAACTTTTATCAGCTTAATAAACAGTGAACTCGCTTTAAGCTTAAATCATATAAACCGTATACTAAGGATACTGTCGACCGCAACATATGTCCGCATGTGTGTGTGATTATAGTTATACAGTATATGTCGAACTCTCTTAAGTTATTGATACAATTCATATATTAGACTGATTCGCTTCTGTTGATGAAATTCTGTTCTTGATTTTACAAAATAACTCAATGGGTTAAACAGCAGAATAATTGAACTTCGTGCTATAAAAAATGTAAACAATTTCAGCTGCTTACCTGAACTGCTATTTCTTTTAACATGCTAAGACTTACATTTTGGTGCGCAAGACATGTCACCTGACAGAAAGATTTTAGTGTGAAACGGAGACGAACTGGAACCTCCAGCAACAGATGTCCAGGCACAATTCTTGGGTTTTCTATGTAATTTCACAAGAATTGCGTTTGGACAATCAGTTGCTAGGACTCAGCTTTTTCTGCGGAATGATAAAAACACAGATTCCACAAGAACCGAACAACAGACACATCAATAGAAAACAACCCCTGGCCAGGTTTAGATAAAGCACATCTCCTTCTAATTAATATTCAAATGTAAAATAATTTATTTCTACTGAATTACATTTCCGTCTTTTCTGGAAGAAAAAACAACTTCACAGAGCAGTTTGCCTTAATATACACATGATCGCGCGACCTACAGCCGAACGTCCATCGATCTCTGCATGTTATTTTCCGTTTGTGCCCAGTTTATAATATTCACTTATATTAAGTTGTTTATAATCACCGAAGGATCAAGTTATACTCATGCGAAAGAAACTGTATATCTATGATGTATCAAAACTAAGCTTTTATCTTTAAGCTTAATGAAATCTTTCACGGAAATTTTCTTAAATAATAAATGTCTAAGAAATACATATATAATAAAATTCCACAAAACTTATCAACAACTACAGTAGTTCCTTTTAGTCCAATAGAAAAACATTTGAATTAAAAATAGGTATATTTATTCTGACGAAAGTACATGGGCCTATGTTTTTTTTTTTTTTTATTTGCGTCATTCGGCACAACTGATGCTCAAAGCAATACCACCGAATGTATACGTGTTTAAGTTTTGGTAGCAAGATTACCGTTTTTTCGTAGCTTATTTCAAGAAAAGACGGAACAGAAATAAACTTTAACATTTTAAACATCCTTGGTAAAATTCTACACGTCCATCCTTCTAAGTCATTTGTCGGGCGTCTCTCTGAATCATCTCGAGGGTAAGAAAAAAACACTTTATACATCAAGCACGCAACTAGACCTTCCTCAAAGTCCAGGTTGTTGTTCTGCCTGCATTTCGCCATTTCTGCACCTGTAAGGCGCATATTCGTGTGAGTGTCCATATCGCGTCATCGAAAGAAGCAACCAGAGTCCTCTTGCAGTCTTAAAACGGCACAATTAAAATCCATCTTCTAGGTTAAAGAACAAGATGGATTTATCGAGGGAAAAAAATATACGAATACACTTCAAATGCGTGTGTCCTGTTGCCATTGGAGCGACACTGCCCGAAACTGCATTCACTCCTCTAGTTTCCCTCGCTGTGCGCCGTATCCTCATTCGCCGAAAAACGGTAAAACGAGAAAACGGTATATTGGGAGCAGATCGTGGAAATTGCAGACATCGGCGCTGACTTATCGGGTCGGCTATTTAGGAACGGCACTGGCTAAGCTCTGTCGTCCGTAGCCTTTTCTTTGCCTCCTCTAACAATAACGGTGTTGCCGAGGAAGACGGTGAGAGGGAATGGGGATGATCTTCGCTTGGTACTGAATTTGAATAACACCACAGGGTGATAAATGTCCATTGTGCTGTAGAAGTAATGAATCTCTACTGTCTCCTACAGCACACAAGCCAGCAGCTGCGAGCGGAGGACCAGCAAGCTCTTAAAGACACAACAGCCCCATTTTCTCAGCACAACGATTACAATCCGCACACTGTTTATTCAGCGCCAAAACGCGCTACTAAAAGCTACATGACGTTTGCCTCTTTTTGTGCACTGGGAGAAAAAAAGTTGTGCAAAGCCGTAACAAGGGACCAAAATAAAGAACAATCTCGTCAATTTTTCCTGACAAGTTTAGAACTTACTGTTAGAAAATGCGATGTATCTCCCTTTGAACTGCTGATTGTAATATATTTTTAAAATGATGTATTATTATTGTTATGTTGCTGAAATTACCATCGTCTTTGGCATACTTCGGTTTTCGACGTTTGCATCGCTAAGATCACGCCATTTTAAGTACTTAGTGAGACACTTGAGTTTACTTTAGTGGGGGAGAAGAAACGCTGCTTTGGTGATACAATTGCATCAGGCAGAATACAACAATATCACGCTGAAATCACGCGATCAGTAAAAAAACATTAACCACGTTACTGTGTACAGGCTAGTTGGTAAGTGTAGGACATGAAACATATTTTTTTTAGGTTTGTCATACAATTTTTATTTATTAAAGTGTGTTCAAAATATTAATCGCAGTAGGCATGCATTTGTTTATATAATACAATTATAACGAATGATTTAAATATTTCACATAGTGTTAGGTACGCTGTTTAAAAGTGATTGTACGGGTTGACAGAAATTATTTCCCCCATAATTAAAATTCGTATTACTTATGCTATATTCAACTAATCGAAGCAATATATTATGATCAAAAATTTACAAATGATCCAAAGGCAGATTAGATTTATATCTTATGCGTGGGTTTTATTGCCTTGAACCTCATCATACCGAAAAACTCTGGAATAAAACGGTACAAGATTTATTACAAATGCGACTGGATGCATCATCGTCTATATATAGACCTCACTCACATCCTCCACATAAGTATCTTTTGATGCTATAGCACGAGTAGGTTACTTTGAAATGTGACATTCCGTAGTATTAAGTACGGAATATAGTAATTGCGATCTACTACATTACGAACGAGGATCTGTCGGATTGAGGTGCAAATATCAAACTACGTCTTCGACATTCCTGGCCGAATATCTTAAATTCTCTCCAACCAGGCTCGTAATAAATCAGCCGCCAACGACCGCCCTCAGCTGAAGGCCCTCCCTCTTAAAGCCAGCTCTCTCTCTTCCCTTTCATCTACGCCTTTCGAGAAGAAGGCGAGTTAACCTTTCCTTTACTGAGGGATAACTCCCCCATTGCTCACTTTCATTGCTCATTTGCTTCTTTAAAAAGCAGCTCGCCGCCACCTTTTCACGTCCGTGTCAGAATAATTTAAAGCCGGAGTCCCGAGATCGCAACAGATTACGGCGGTTGTGAAGCTTTGAAGACGCTAATTATCCCTGCCCCCGGGTGGAAACAGGCTGCTTCAACAAACAACTCGGACTTTTTCCTTCTTTTAATGCGTACAGTTAGTTTATATCGCACGATCTGTCTGACAAACGTGTGTAAAGGGAGACCGCTGGAACAGATCCAACACTTAATCCCTTGCTTGGATGGGAGGCCCTCTTGGTGCAGGCCCGTGACCCAAATTCCCTCAAATGGACCCGTGGATCGTTTCTCTTGTTTCATCTACCACGTTGGTATATTACTAAGTGTTAGTGTAGTATTAAATTATAAGCAGGTAAATTTATTTGATGAATCTTTGCCTATGGACGCATCCTTCGGCGTTTGCCAGTTGATAATAATCAGGGGCTCGTACCTGCTCCTCCACACGTGATTGGTGGACGTCACGCACATGCCCATGTCCCATTGGTCATTTTGTGCACTGAACAGCGCCTATAACCCGATTTATCAGCCGACCACAGATCTTTAAGCGATGGGAAGAAGAGATGGGCTTACATCGCTGCGATTTAATGAATCCGCCATGCTATGTGCTCTTCGTTTCCAGTAAGGAAATGGGAGAGCGTTTAAAACGTTTCCTTCATTCAATAAACCGTCATCAAGAATTCACACACTAAATACACTGGACGTTCCCATATTAATTTGGTTTCTTGCCGTATAGACTGGAGAAATATCGAATGTCACGAAACACCTTACACTTGACTTCGTCTAATGATACATTTACGTGTTTGAAATAGTCAGAGGTATATCTACTTCGCCTTTGATTAATCACAGTTTAAATATCTTAGGTCCTCAGATGAGTAACGTTTTTTCGGCAAAAACATAAATGTGAAACGAAAGGAGACAACTGAACCCAATGTGCCAGTCTGAATATTTATTAGTATGTTTAGATTCCAAGGAAACGGGAGCCAACCGTGACTCTCAAGACCTGTTGATATTTTTCACTCAAATTATCTGACTTAATTACATTATGAGGCATCTGTTGGGAAGGGAAATCACTTCTGGTATTTTAGGTCCCAACTGAATTAAAATCATCTAAAATCTGTGGGCCTTCCGCTAGGATTTAGTGGCATGCATGTTTTGTATTATAGTAGCTCAGTGTGCAGCTTAGCAAGTTAGAGGCCTGTGTTCAGAAGGTTGTGGGTTCGAGCCCCGTTGTTGGTGCAGTGATTATATTACAGGTGGCTCTTTGAGCTGCACCATTAACCCCCACCTGCTCTAAGGCTGCCAGCTTGCCCTCTTCTCTGTCCCCAGGCTTTGAACAGAAGAGTCTGCTAAATAAAAAAAAATGCTCCATGTTCGGAACAGATTAACGATTGGCAGGATTTCATTTTCATATGTTTAAAATTGACATTGGCTTCTAAACGGGGATAGACTGGGAGGAACCATTGTATCCACTGGCTGGGGAGACCACCGCCAAAGTGACAGATTTTCAAGGGGGATTTTATCTTCTGGCTTGATTTCTGTTCTTGTTTTTCCATCTGTTGTTCTACAAGAACGTATTTTTAGAATTCCGTGCAAACTACAAACATAATATTGTTTTACATTTATATTATAGTGAGTATATTACAGTAGTACAGTGAGTGAGGTACAGTATGAACTCAATATGACAACATGACTCATGCAGGCTGCTCAGTCTCTCATAGCTTAATCAATGACCGTAAGTAAAAGCCACTATAATAAAACTGCTTTATCATTGGGGAAGCCCCCGCTAGCGATAACCTTAAAGGCATGTGAATCACAGACCTAACACTGTAAAATTATACACTCAAACAAAAGGTTCCATGTTGAACCTTTAAGGGTTCTATAGCTTGGTACATATATGGCACCCTCAAAAGGTTCTATATAGAGCCATTTAATATCCTCACATGCGTGAAATAGAACCTTTTGGAAGGCAATGGTTCTATTTCCTAGGGTTAGAACCCCTATGGTTCTATATAGCACCCCAAAGAACCTTTTTCTAAGAGTGCAGGGATTTCTTTGAACTGACCTGCACTTCTTATAGCTACTTCCATAGAGCTCCATCAGATTTTATAGGGATAATTTAATAGGCAGACTACACTGGACATTAATGGACATAATGGACAGACTCCGTTGAGTAGGTTAAGAGTAGGCTAAGAGTAGGCTAATGTCATTTGTTAGGTGTATGTGTGTTTGTGTCTGTCTGTGTGTCATTATGTGCCAGATTAATCACTTTCACGGCAATTCTCAGAAATGACTCAGAATCACCCTTCCAATATCGCAGGTAAAAAGATCAGAAAATGAGTGTAATCTTCAGTAAAAAGCACCCCTCACTATCTCAGTTAATGTACGCCGCTACTCCATTCTTTCTGCTTAGTTGACACTTCGTAGACGTTGCCGAAGCTGAAATGACGTTACCACTCTTCAGTTAATGCCACAATGTTTAGTGTTTAATGTTGCTTAACCGTGCAATGTTAAAGAACTATGTTTTGAGTTTGCCTGTTTCATTGGTTTCTGGATTAACCCCCTCCTAAATGCCAACGATCTTTTAGCTGGCAAAATGTTTAAGTCTAAGACTTTCCAGTGGGGTATGCAGCTATACAAGGACATTAGCACCAGCAACACGCAATGCTGGGTATTTCAGTGACGTCTATGGTCTGCTGTACACTCTGCGTTCAGAGTCCAATGCAATCATGTCACGTTTCAAGCTGACTTTAGAACATAGGTGTGAAACCCAAGACCCGAATACAGACCGAAAAAATTTATTTCATGTGGGCCGTATAAACTTACGAAAAATAACACTGATAAAGACTTTAATCTTTCCACAAGCCGATCATATTATACAGAGAAGCCGATTTGAAAATGCCAGTATTACAATTTAAAAAATATGGATAGCTGCTATTCTTAGTTTTCCCACTTGGGGGTGAGGGGCAGTATAGTCCGTGAAGAGCATAATATTATCAGATTCACCATGCTGAAAAAAATACAACGGCTTACGAGGGCTACTTTGATAAGGACAGAATAAATGAATGGCTGTCTGAAGCGAATCGTAACCGGCGATCAATTGTGCAGCTCTGAAATCTAGTTACATAGATGCTAATGAAATAGCAACATCACATGAAGGTACTCTGATGGTGAGGACATGCAGGCTGAAAGCTGCAGAAACTGTCCCGACAGTCAGGCGTCAGGCGGCTTTATCCTTCATAAAGTCTGAGGAGAATTACGTTTGCAAACCGAGCTTCAGATATCGCTTCAGTTTTCACGTGATTTATTTATTCGTTGCTAAGTGTATGACTATATTACAATTGAATTCTAAATTAGCGTATTCTAACAGGTTAAATTCAGTTTACTTACAATGTTACAGTCCGTTTCAACGTATTAATCCTGCATTAAACCGGCATTCGCGTTTTGATAAGCACCATTAATGCTATGTAATTGTGAGGGTAGTCTGTTTGAGGGATACAACCGTTTGGCCTACTTTTTAAAATGATCATTGCAGTCTGTTCATCATTTATAGGACTGTGTGATTTATGATCAATCCCTTTCTGCATTCACGATGTACTTTGCTTTCCTAATTATTATATAAATGAGAAAAATACAAACGCAAAAGCTACCGTTAATGTGTTCTTAGCCTATGCTACACATAGATTTTAGTCCGGCCCATTTGAGATTGGACTGGGTCCAAGAGGCCCATAAACTGAAATGAGTCTGACACCCCTGCTTTTGGCCACCCTACCCATTCTCGTCGACGAGAAATTATTCTTTCCTCCCTGAAAGTCCCATTTGCCATTTATCAAAGTGACGTCTAAAAGCCACGAATAAGAAAACGATATTTCCGAATTTATTGTTTAGACCAGGGGTGTCAAATATATATATTACAAACATATACATTTGAAAATCATGAAAATCCATATGCGTGTTTAGCAAAACGTGATTACCGGTCTAATGCAAGATTAATATCGGGTAACAGACTGTGACAATGCGGGTAAACAGACCTAAGTCTGTCTGCGATCTCGGTCACAGTAAGGTAGCCCTAAACCTTCCATTCAGTGCATTTAATAATCGTATTCCCTAAGTAGCCTAGTGAATAAAGACGACACGTGGAAAATAGAGAGATTTGAAGATCGGTTTGCAAACATAATTCTCGCCAGACTTTATGGGGGAGAAAGCCGCCTGACTGTCGGTGGAAAGCTTCTGCAGCTTGGACCCCCCCCCCCAGAGTACCTTTATGTGATGTTGCTATTTCATTAGCATCTATGTAACTAGGTTTCGGGGCTGCACCACTGATCGCTCGGCTACCATTAAAACCAGACTGCGCCTTCTTCGCTCCAGTCAGCCGCCCATTCATCTTGTCCGCTCAGAGACGCCCTCGCAAACCGCCGCATTTTTTCAGCACGGTGAGCCTGACACTGTTACACGCCCTCGGCACCTCCACCCCCCAAGTGGGATAATGAAGAATAGCAGGCCACCTTGTTGTACTCATTTTAAATGGTCGTGCTGGAATTTCCCAATCGATCCGCCCCTGTCCTGAGCTCATCGTGATCGCCTTACTTTTCTTAAGTTTAAAATTGACACAATCTTTTATTCCACACCTGTGGTTTAGTCACTCGGTGAAAATACTGCGAATGATCTTTAGCTACTGCAGGTTCTGCTTTGCAAATACCGTGTGGCCCCTGGGCGACTATCACTATAGGCCTGTTCTAGTAGAGAATTATGTAATACTGTGTGAATATATATATATTCGTAAGCTGCGAATACTTAATTAAACACGACTATTTTTTAAAGAAAAACATCTCCTTTTCCAAACAGCGGGATATCCGGACTCTGCTCATTTGCCTACTTGATGAATTACAGCAGCCAACAGTAGATGTAAGTGCTTACACGGCAAAAGGACGTTTCTGTGTGGATTTTATACCAATTATTTTGAAGCCATACAAAACGTATATGTTTTTATGTGAAGGAAAATCTTGATTTATGTGACATTATTGTAAGAGGACTGCGAATATCCTTGTTTCTAGAAAATGATAACCACATTGTTATTAATACACACACAGAATAATGGATATCTATATGATCGTTGTTATTACCATAATATGTAGTACTAACATAACACTGCTTTTATGGATTAGGTGCCAGGTTTAGAGTTGAAATGTATCACTACAGACTGGGTGACATTCATAGCCCAATGAGAGTACGTGGTACAAACTCTTAAGTGCATTTTACAATATTGCTGTGTAAGAGATATACTTGCAATAAATGTGTATGTAAATAACTTACCTATGAATTTATATTTTAGCATAAGACTCTGACAAATCATATCAGATATGATATATTTTTATGACATATTGATGTATGTGATTGCAAATAGGATATCTTCCATAATTATAAACTTACCTGTGTGGTATGGTTAATGTATATGCCTATTTAAAAAAACTGCATCAGCACACACAAGTAAAAATAAGCAACACTGTGAACCAGTGGAGGCACTATCCCAGAAATATAATCTGTTTCCTATTATTACTTTTCTTTAGTGAGAAACACTTGTTCTTCCCTACTATGTGGCAATACTCGTTTGTTTTATGTGAGAAGCAAATCGCATGTAATTCTGAACTTAACAAACTTTGAGGGCAATCATGGAGAACACAAATGTTTAAATATCATAACAAAAGTAAAAATATGTTTAAATCTTCGTATGTTCTTATGAAGTCTTTATGTTTTATTTTACATTTTTTTCCCACAGATTCCTTTTATAGTTTTTTTTCCCGTACGTCTGTAAACAAAACAAAACGAACATGAAACAAAATTCCAACAAGGCACCATACATGCAGCAGTATGTTGCCTGAAGGTATATCAGACGGACGCAACAATGGTCAAGGCTGCATTCATCTGATAAAAGGTATTGTGGTCTTTTGATTTGCAGCCGGGGCAGTGAAACTCCAGCCTGACTCAAACGGTAGTGATGCTGGTTCAGCGTCCCCTACATTCGCAAACAAATGATTAACTAAAGGGATGAAAGAAGCCCGCGGGGAGGAGCTTAAATGCACTGAGTGAGCAGTCAGACTGTCATCCTGGGGGTCAGTCACAGCTGCTAACCAAAGCGCAAACGCGTTCTGAAGCGAGCGCCCAAGTCAGGCGGCTTCAGCTCTGCTGCTTCTCTGCTACTTGTTTGCAGATT
>JAODKM010000108.1:16313887-16332875 GCA_026780845.1 Petrocephalus sullivani
CGCAAACGCGTTCTGAAGCGAGCGCCCAAGTCAGGCGGCTTCAGCTCTGCTGCTTCTCTGCTACTTGTTTGCAGATTCTGCCCATTTTCCCCCCAAAACTGCCATGTAAACTAAATATATTATTCTAAGGGTAATTTTTGTCTCACCTCCTGTTAAAATGGTCCATTCACCATGTATTTTCACCTTAATATACCTTTATATAGAAGGGGAAAATTTGTATTTTTTTATATTCGCAGCCCCCTAGATTGAAAGCACATAAAAAATTTATAATAGAAAATAGTAAACATACAAAAGTGGATTATTGAGTTATGTATGGGTTTTGTAGGACCTTAAGATTGCAGAATGCCAAACAACTTTTAAAATTTTCCCAAGGAATTTTAGCTAAATCATTATTTATTGATTATCTCAATCAAGAAAATAATTCAAATCATAATTGTTGTTATTCTCAGAATACAGCAGTTTCAGCACTCATTTAATTAGCTATTTACATTAAATTGTATTCTGACTTTTAGATTTTTTTTAATATTTACATAGCTGGAATTGCTCAACAGCTATGTAAATTAGTTTGTAACCATTTAAAGTCACTGTTTTTTATTTTTCAGGCTTTAGCCAAACAATATAATACATATTTAAATTACTCCTTATGTAAATCAATGAAAATGCATTTTTATGAAAACAAATGCACATGCAAAAAAATACGAAGATAATTTTTTTGTAATGGAATGGTACTACTTCCTTTCTCGTTACAAATAATTACAAAATTATAAATTTTTTTTATTAACAAGTTAAATTAATACTCTTTCGGGATTTATTTTGTTGAATGTTACAGAAGACGTAATTTCATGGTGTACATCCCCTTACATTTAATATGGATTATGCCATAACACCATATGATCTTGTTGGTGTTCAAATTGTGTAAAATGACAATTTGATGATAATTTCTGTAAAGGCTTACTTCAGGTGATTTCAATGCATGAGTATATGTAAGTATTTGTTGCTTATGTATATTTCTTAAATGTAATTTTCATGGTCGGAAATGATTAAATATAAACACATTTTTTAATTGAGAAAAGGCAGACAGATCTGATGCTGGTGTTATTTAATATTTTAAAGTTTGATCTGACAGAAAACTATGAAGAATTTTTAAGTTTCTTAATTAACTTCAGTAAATGAACTCTACTGTTAGATAGCATGTATGATACCCAAAATTATTTATCTGCATTTAAGCACAATGTCTGAAAATTTAAGATGCATGCAAATAAAGCACATGAATTCATTGCATATAATAACTGCAAAATACAAAAAGATTAATTGTAGACAATGCTGCCTCCTGCGTTCAAATTTCAGAGTTACTTATTAAACCTGATCAGCCGATCTTCATCACACAAGTCAGGATCGAGGCAAACAGCACCTAGATAAAATATGAAAACGAAATACTGACAGAGTAACAAAAGCTGACAGTAAATATGAAAGTAAGCATGAAACTCTATAAATCAAAAAATAAGCTGTCCTCAACTTCTGACAGTATGGTTGTAGGGTCAAATCCCATACGCTTAACAGTGCTGTTTGGTCCTTAAGCAATACATTCATAAACAATTAATGTACAGGATTACAAAATATTTGTTCCAACTGTACTGAAGATTTTACTAAGACTGTATTATAAGTATATAATGAAATTTTCAGCTAAAAGCTAATTTGCAAACCTATTCCTTATATTTTACAGCAAGAGAACAGTGGGAACATCACAGTCATGTTGCTGGTTTCCGCTCATCCAAGACAAAGAAACAGCCAGAATTTGTTTGAATGTATTGATGGTTATGCAACTCAGCTACAATCTGCTGTTACATCCACAGTCTGGAAAAAAGTTATATTTTAATATGTCTTTGGTTTCCTTTAAGAACTATATCAATAGATGTAAAGTTTTCTGTAATTCATAAGGATGTTACTATTCAATTTGTATCGATTAAATAAATATAATTTTATTATTGAAATTTGGGACAGTTTGGTTACAAAGTAAAATAAAAATCTAGGTAAATGTACAACCACCACATTTTGAAGGCATTTAAATTAAAAAAATTTGTAGGATATGAAACATATCTTAGGAGGAAATAAAGATGTTTTAGGGAAAATGCGTAATGCCTATTGAAGGGTTAGCATGCCATACTGTCATGAAAGAAAAACTGAATGTATGTATTTTCATTCTAGCAAGATAAAATGTGTTGAAAGTTTTTGACATGAGAGGATGTCACTGCTGGACAAGGAAGACAGGAAAAGATAAGAGAGGAGAGAAAGAATATAGGAGCAATATAGGATTTTTCAAATTTAGTTAAAAAAACAGTGTTCTTTATTTCTTTAGTGCACAGAAACCACTGAAAATGCTTTTTTAATGTTCAGATATTTTGTAAATTTTTTATGTGGTAACATAAAATATGAAACACCAGCTGGCACTGCACCTTAGTCCCTGGTTGAGTATTTTCAAGGTGCTGCATTCCGAACACATGGCTTGTTGGTGCCTGAGGTGATTTTTGAGGGCTCCTGTGCCAGACAGTGCCGCGGATCACAGATCGGTAAATGAGAGGGATTGGGGTTTGCAAGTCAGAAAGGATGCAGAAGTATTTCAGTGACATTCTCATTAACGGCATTGTCATCAACATTCTGTACAGGAATCCATCCTGAGGTTTGGGGTAAAGGACTTAAGACATATGAGGAGTTTTGGTTGTGTACATAACAAAAACAGTAGCGAGACAGTGGGGGAGCTCTCATTGGGGCTGTCTGCTGTAGTTATTCCTCAATCTGCATGCTATCTTTCATTTAAAAACATCAGCTCAATGTTTCTGTTTCAATTTTACCAAAGGCATGGTTTCACAACAAAGAAAAACTTTGATGCACATTATACAATCCAGGTAAATAGTAATCGATCATAAAGAGAGGTTTTTTTTTATGGTAGGCAAAATATTTGGCTAAACAGACTGCTTATGCTAAAATTATAATTATGAAAACGAAAATGCTTCAGAGCAGTTTATCATGTTGCAGTTTGTATTTCTTTTGAAGAGAATATGCAGGGCAGTTTTTGGCAGATGAAACCTCATGATTTCATCTAAATGCAACATTGCAATTGAATGTTACAATATTTATTACATTAACTCCTGTTATCGGAAGTCTCCATGACTCGGTCCAGGACAAACGATTGAAAAATGGATGGATGGGTATTCTCAAAGGTCAAAGTTTTTCCTGCTCATTTTATTCTGTTTATGTCCCTTGCTTGTGGGCTGAGTTGTACCTATAACCGTCATTTACTTCACTTTAACCACAAAACCTCATCATACCTAATCACTTAGCTACAATCCTACATAACCAACACATGGTGTGATGTAATTTTTGTTGTCACTGAGCAAATTTGAACCCTTGACCTTCAAAATACATCACATGCACAGCCTCACTATTACTACACTATATACTATCTCTGCAGAACATAAACCTTACTGCATCCATCAATTATTACATATTATTTCAAAAAATGATACCAGTGATACCACCAGTGAAACATTTGTATGAATCTGTGTTAATATGGTTTTGCTCTAAAAGTATTGACAGACACAGCAGATCGAGTTCTAAATGGACTAAGTAGTTCCTGATTCCTGAACGTACCATTGAGAGAGAATCCTGTGTCATTATACAGTGTATCCAACAATATCAATTATTAAAGTGTAAAACTAGGGGATGTGTATACAGCTTTGGAAAAAACAGTATGCGAAAGCAGGCAGATAAGTGAATTAAATTAATCTTAAAAGCCACGTTTTGGCCACTGATGTGTTCAAGTCCAGCTCAAGATGAGATCAAAACATATCCAAACCAAGACCAAGTCAAGCTCAAAATCCACCCTGACCAAGACAAGATCAAAACTTTTAATCAAGACCAAGACTTGAAAATTCAGAATCAGAATTTAGTTTTTTATTTGGTAGAGTGCACCCATATAGGCGCTATATTTTAATTTATGTAATTTCAAAAGACCATATTATTGAAAATTTTTTCACATGCTCTAAACAATAATGCACATATTTATATAAAATAATTTTTTTCTTGGTTAATTTTTATTAAACGTTTTGTAAGTATAAGCAGTAATGTAAGTAAGGAGTAATGCATTTTTAAAAAGCATTACGTGATATGCTCAAAATGCTCTTCCCAGCAACCCCTGCGCCCTCTGAAGCTGCCCTACCGCTTACCCTGTGTTCTACCTCTGAGGCAACTGGGAGATGTAGTACATTTTAAGTAGCGCTGTTACAAAAGGACAGTGCAGGAAGATTAATTTCCACATACTGAGGGGAAAGAAGTATATTTGCGTCGATTCAAATAATATGTTTGGTAATATTTCGAGACTTATTTTGGCCAAGACCAAGACAAAACGGGCTCAAGACAAGATGAGGCTGAGATCATGTCGAGCGCTCTCAAGACCAAGACCGGAACTACAACTCTGCTTTTTGCCTGTTCTGCTTCCCAAGATAAACAGGATGTCCTTTGCGATTAAGATGAACTGTGATAGCTGAACATTGTGACGTGGGAATTGGGTTACTTTATGAAAAAAAGGTTCCAGGTGTTTGAGTTTGGGTGAATTCTGAATATTTCTGGTCTGGGGTGCTAAGTAGTTGGTGTCAGGGTCGGTGCCCATCTGCCACTGTCCTACATGTTTTTCCCCTTTTGGCCAGTAGGTGTCTCTGGTCCTCCTATGTTCCCCTCTCTGTCTTGTAGCCCTTCAGCCCCTAGTGTGTTTCACTAGTCCCTGAGCTACCATGTAGCTCAATGGGTTGAGTGTGCAGCTCAGATACTGCTCCTCTCTGAGCATGGGTTTAAGGCTCACCTGTTGTGTAACTATTATTGGTCTATCCTTTGTGCTTGGTATTATCTCTGTCTTTGCTTTGGTTCCTTGTTTTTGATTTACCCCGCCCATGGTGGTTTAATTCTGTTTTGCTTGAATTTAAGTTCTTAAGTCTTTTCTGGTGTTAGCCCTCAGTATTTGTCAATGTTTCTTAGTTCCTGTGTTTGTTAATTGTAATTCATTCTACCTGCACCTTTATTGATTGGTTGATTTTGTTATGGGCCATACCTGCCCCTTGTTAGTCCTTGTTGTCTGTGTATTTAAGTGCCTGTCTTAGTTCAGTTCCTTAGTCAGTCATTGAAGTTATTTCTATGTGTTAATTGGTATCCAGATAGTTATTCTCTATGTAATTTTGCGTTTGTAGTTGTAACCAGGGGGGCAAAAAAATTCTGGAACATAATGATTGGTCTAGATTGAGGGTCCAATACGATAAGCTTTCATGGGTCCCTAGCTGTAACTGTATGTCTGTAGCTGTGGTTATTTTCCAGTCTTACTCCCTGCTTTTCTCTGATCCTTAGTTATGTTACTTTCAGTTGATTCTTATTTCTCACTGTTTTGTTATTGACCCATTGTGGGCCCCTTATTTTCCATTTCCCCCTTTGAGTTCTGTTCTGTTTATAAATAGCCCCCTTTTGTGGGAGCCACTCCAAGAATTGCCCGTCCCTTCGCCATGTCCTGTCGTAACAGTTGGAATTAATAAACTTAGGGGCTATGAGGGACAGTTATTGGCTTAATGAGCCATGAGATGCTTGTGTGGGAAGGCATTTATTGATTATTGTCCCAGCTATGGGTTGAGAAGGTTTCCCAGTGTGTTACAGCTGGCATTCCAGGGTTGAGTCTTTGTAAAGGAAGGCCAATGGTGGACGATTAGGGTGTTTGGGTGGTGGTAGATTGTGGTGGGGGGAGGGCTAAAGGTTTGGTCCCCCCCCCTCCCTTTGTATGACATTTATCCAAGCACATCTGTAACCCCGCAAAGACCCCCCACCAGGCCTGGGATACGGCGGCTCATTCGGGTTTTCCACAGAAAATCACTCCTGAATAAATGTTTTTACTCTCACTTGGCTGCCCCCCTCCTCCAGCCGGGGCCCCGCCCTGCTGCCCTCCGCCGGTGACCTCTGACCGGGCAGTGAAAAGTTATTAGAGTGGCTGATGAACTCTCCCAAGGACGCTAATGCAGCAAGGCTGGGAAAGTGCCCTTCTAGGGTGAGGAAAGTCACCGGGGCCTTGGGGGTGGTCACAGTCGACGGAGTGGGCATGTGGGGGCCCGGCTTTGTCATTAATAGAGACCCTTTTTAACTAAGTCCCCTGTCCAAGTGCTCGCCCATCTTTTGTCCCTGAGAGCATTAGCCAAAGACATGGCCTCTCAACCAAGCCAAGCCAGCCAGCCCTTGATGTTTTCACCCCTTAGTATCCCTTAGCTCTTAGCCTTGCCTACTGTCTTTACCCACCTCTTTTAATTACTCTTCCTCCTCTTCACCTCCCTCATTTCCTCCCTTAGGACTGGGACTCATAATTAGTAATTGATACACTCGGCTTTGCTCTGCTCAGACAGTAGGAGCACTAGACTAGTTTGGGTCTAATGCTATGTACAAGCTGCTCTGTTGCTGAGTTTCATATGGTAATAACCCCAATCAGCAATGTTATGTACGTACTTCTTTTATCCGGAGAACACGACTGTACATTGGTGTTTAAACGTTACATGCTTATAGCAATGTTTAATTAACTTAGTTTTATTAGTATGAGGTTAATTGCTTGATTCAAACCATCAGAATCAATCTCTACATCTGCCACATCAAAAGAAATCACAGTGACCTGGTCATCTTTTGTGAATGTTAAGCTTTTTTCTGTAGTTCAGTGTTTTTAAAACACTTTTTTGTGAGCACCAATGCACACAAAGTCCCTTATTTCCTATACACGATTCAAGTCTATTATACCACGTACAGAACGCACTGTGTCCGTACACATACATTCGTTTGTTTTGCAAATCTGCAAAGGAGCTTTAAGGGCTTCGATCCAAAATGGAGAATGGAGTAATTAGAGGCCTTTACGCGCATATCTGATTTTTGGCTGGCTGTTAAGAGAAGCAAACGGAATGGAGTTTGTTTCACTGCTCGTTGGAAAATTCTTTGAGGGAAGTTATATAAATGTCCCGGTGGGGGTAGAGGACTTTTTGATGCTGTCGTTTCTTCTTGTAAGACAGAGATTTCCTTTCGTGATATAATTTAACTCGGAATGTTGCTTTGTTTGGTATAATGATACCTACAATGTATGTGTATTTGGGATGTACGGCAGAGAGAAAACGACATCGGAGCGGCTTCTGCGAAGCGGCTTTCCTATCTGGGACTGTTCTCATGAAGAGTATAACAGCGGATTGAAATGCGCCAGATTAAAAAAAAAATCGCAAAAGGTAAACATAGTAACAATGGGGGGTTGGAAGTGACTTTAGTAAAGCGTGTGGCCAGCTTGAATTGCAGGGCTGGCGGATGGTAGAGCCCCGCTCTGCAGTGCGGAAGTTGTAATTTAAAGCGGCTGCGGGGCACACGTCGGCTCCTGGAAAGCGTCGCGTTCCCGAGGAGGGGCAGAGAAGCGGATAAAGACCCTCCGGGAAGTGCTGACGCGTCCGGCTGCGCGGAGGAGAAGCGGGGCAGACCTGCGGCCACCACCATGCTACTCTGCTTTATTATTTTCGGGGGACTCCTGACCGCCGATTGCTATTTCTCCGAGGAGAAACATCCCGAGGAGTCAAAAATGCAATCTCCGACGGTGGTGATCGCGGTAATTGCACGGAACGCTGCTCACTCCCTGCCCTACTATCTGGGAGCTCTGGAGAGATTAAACTACCCCAAAGATCGCATCTCGATATGGTAGGTGGCTTTTCTTCGCGATCGCCCACTATTCAGGGGGCCGCTAATTCCCTTTTATGAAATATGCAGGCGCACAAAGGTCAGTCCTATTTAGGTATTAGCCCCTAAACGCCCACCGCGCCCCCTCTTTAGGGCGCAGCAGCCCCCCCTTTTTCCCTGCCACATACTTGTAGAAAGTTGTTTCATAGACGTTAAAGCAATCATGTCGGAATACCTCATTATTTGACGCCGGGAAACGCAATGTAATACTCAAAAAGTGCAGAATGCTTAATAAAATGTTCAAAGAATTATTGTCACCGTAGATGTATGACATAAGCCGTAGTTATTTTGTTTCTTAATTTTGTTCCCGACATATTGTCGACTTCGTATTATGGGTTGTAAAATGAACTGTTTCATGCGTTTGCATATAATATGATAGTTTGTTTTGTTGGAAATAAGTTTGTGTGCCGTTTCCATTTAAACGAATCAAGATTCAAATGTTCCTGTCGTCATATCGCAACACAACAAGGTTACATAATTTTTAGCCGACGTTTAAATTTGTTTGTGTGGGATGTGATCTGCCTTTTTAAACGATCTGTACCTGTGCGGCACGTCAGGGCAGCGACTGACCACAACGCGGACAATACCACGGGCATTCTGCGGGAGTGGCTGACTGTCATGCAGAAGACTTACCACTACGTGGAGTGGAGACCCATGGAGCAGCCCACGTAAGTGCGTCTCAGGGCGGCCTGCTTCCCTCAGCTGGCCCCCAGATAAGTCTGCACACACATGGCATGAAGGTGGTTAGTTGTCATTGTTGACACACCACAGCAGGACAGTAAAATGTGTCTTCTGTATTTAACCCATATGAAACATTGTGACACAGCAGCGGGCAGCTATTCTTTAGTGCCCCTGGGAACAGTGTGTGGGGGCGGTACCTCGCCGTTCAGGGATTTGAACCAGCAAGCTTTCAATGACAAGTGTGCTTCTCTAATCATTAGGCCACCACTTTCCCCACATGCACGCTCATTTACATGTATGTAACAGTTTCATTACCTTGTAAGGCTTGCAAATTACCCCAATGCTTTTGATGTAGCTAATTTTGGGTGTATGTAATGGAATAACGTAGATTTGCCGTAAGATTTCTTGTGAGAGTCTGGTAGCGTGATTGTCATGCCAGATGTGTGAGAGCTGGTAACCTGCTGTGTGCACACGCCCACCGGCCCTAGCAGGCCATCCCCAGGCCAGGATAGCCCTAAATCATGGCCCAAAGAGTGCATCACCACCTGGTGGTACCACACATGGCTTCAAATGAAGACCGCAGGAATGAAACTACCAGTCTGTGCCTGTCTTCATGCACCTGAGGGCACTTGCTAAGCCATATTATATACTACATGGTCTCATCTCCAGCTGTTGGCTTATTCTTAGGTGTCTGACTGTAGCTGTCATCCGTGTAAATGCTGGATATTTTACCAGAGTGGTTTTAGGTTGAGGTTGCTGTCATGTGGGACTTGAACTGATAACCTTCTGAGGCATTAACTACCATGATGCTAGCTGCTGAGTGTCGCTGCTGTGTTTTGTAGCTCCTACCCTGGCGAGAT
This sequence comes from Petrocephalus sullivani, assembly GCA_026780845.1. Taxonomy (NCBI): domain Eukaryota; kingdom Metazoa; phylum Chordata; class Actinopteri; order Osteoglossiformes; family Mormyridae; genus Petrocephalus; species Petrocephalus sullivani. Next base: position 16,323,205 of record JAODKM010000108.1, read on the forward strand.
GGGGCCCAAGCACTGGACCAATGGCAGATACGAGTACCTCATGAAACTCAAACAAGCAGCGCTCAACTTTGCTAGGAGGCGTTGGGCAGACTACATACTGGTAGGAGTGTCCATCAGCTTCTCCTCAAACTTCGCTTCCTGCTCTTGATGCTCATTAAAGGAGAAACCAGTCACATTATTACTTCAATAGTAACTCAGAGTCTTTTACTTTAAATCATCAAAGTAATGAAGATGTCCCAGAAATCCTGGATAAGGGACTTATGAGATTGTAGGGGATGGGATAGGGTGGGATCTCACGTAGGTTCTGGACCAGATCACAGCCTGATTTGAGCCTGTTTCCCAGTATTCCGACACCGACAACATTCTGACCAACCCAGAAACGCTGAACCTCATGATCATGGAGAACAAGTCAGTGATCGCGCCCATGCTGGACTCGCAGACCGCGTACTCCAACTACTGGTGTGGCATCACCCCCCAGGTACACGGCGCCCCCCACACACGTTTGTCAAAAGTGCCTAGGTGCGGGACTGAACAGGCGAAAGTAAATATGTTTAAGTTGAATATGTAAAAAATCCGTCCGTCTTCTAACCACTTATCCAGTACAATGTTGCATGCAGCCTGATGCTTATCCCAGGCAACACCTGGGGCCTGACAGGGGACACCCTAGGTAGGATGGCGCATCTACTGTAAGGCTCACGCAACCCCTCTGGCACCTTTGCAAAACTGTATGTATTTGGACAGTAGGAGGTAACCAGAGCACCTAGAGGAATCCCATATGACATGGTGAGAACATGCAAACCCCACACACACACAGACTGAAACCCCCAGCTTTGGAGGTGAGCCAGCACGCTGCAGAAGGAACAAAACAGCATTTTTGGCACTGTGTATAATTCTGGCACTTTGTATAATTAGAATGATCGATATCTACCCTTCCGAACATCTTGCTGTCTGGAAAGGGGGTTGTGCTCAGGATGAAGCTGTAACCCCCCCCAATCCGTATACATTTAGGGTTATTACCGGCGCACGGCGGAGTACTTCCCCACCAAGCACCGGCACCGCACAGGCTGTTTCCCTGTCCCCATGGTGCACTCCACCATGCTCCTGGACCTCCGCAAGGAGGGCATGAAGAAGCTGGCCTTCCACCCGCCTCACCGCGATTACTCCTGGCCCTACGACGACATCATCGTCTTCGCCTTCTCCTGCCGTGCGGCCGGTAAGCCCCAGAACAAGAGTCATGCACATGCAATTGTCACATCGCATGGACCACGATAACTGGGTCAAGAAGTAGTGCTAAAATATTTTTAGTCCGTCACAGGAAACAAAACTTGGTATGCTTGCAGTTTTTAATGGTTTTCTTTTCAAGATTATCTCTTATGTTAAAAAAAATCTGTCTGCAGTTTATCGCTACTGCTTTTCCGTGAACTCTACGTGTACTTTTCCAAGACAATCATGATCATTCGCCTCCTTTATGTTAGAATCACTCACAGACTGAGACTACTCAACAAAAATGAGTGAGGAAGAGAAACTCAAACAAGAATTCATCACCAAAAGACTTTTGTCCTCGGCTGTATGGAAATACTTTTGATTCCACAGAGACGATGTTGAGCAAATCAAGTAATTTTTTGGCACTGCTTTGAGTGCGTTGGCACAAGTCATGGCAACACCACCAAACTATTGGTATATAATAAGTTGTTTGGCTGAAAGTCATTTCAGGTGATTTCAACTCATTTTTTAATTATTAATATTGTAATATAATAGCTACATTTCCAAATATCGCAATTAAATATCCTTTCCAATATTGTGCATCCTACTCTAAACTCGGTCTGCGGGTGTTTGGCTCCTTGGGGCGTGGGGGGTCCAGCAGTGCTTACAGTAATTTTTAATCACCCGATTTCATCTACCAGTCTGAGCTGACACGAGCGTGGCCAATGGGCCCTGCACTCTGGAGTGGGAAGCCCCCATGCTTGCATTTGTGTCTCTGAGTATGTGCACACCGGCGGCTCACCAGCTTCGCTGCCGTTTGTGCACAGAGGTGCAGATGTACGTGTGCAACAAGGAGCGCTATGGCTACATTAATGTCCCGGCCAAGCCCCAGCAGACCATCGAGGACGACCGCATAAACTTCGTCCATCTGCAACTGGAGTCCATGAGTAAGTCATTCATTATTATCAAATCGTTTCGTTATTCATTTGTTGTGTGTTGTGGCATTCTGTCCAGGGCGTCCCCTTCCCTGTGACAGGCTGGTGTTCTGTCCAGGGGAGTCCCCTGCCCTGTGACAGGCTGGCGTTCTGTCCAGGGGAGTCCCCTGCCCTGTGACAGGCTGGCGTTCTGTCCAGGGCGTCCCCTGCCCTTGTGCCCAATGCTGTCTGGGATAGGTTGAAGTCCTTCTCCAACCCTGTGCTGGATACATGGTTGGAAGATGGATGCATGCTAGCATGGATTTTGTTGTATTTTGTAATACTTTGATCTTGGTTCTTGGACTAGCCACCTTTAGGTTACCTGTGATTAGTCTAACTGCGCATGTCTCACTATATATTTACATGAATTAATGTGTCAGTGTGTTTCTGGGTACGGCATCATTTATAAATGCATGTTTGTAGGTTATTTATGAGGTGGCTTTAAGTTATCCTTACCTGGCACTGTCTTTTCCCAGTTACTGGGTTCTCGATGTTCCCCTCTCAGTACCTACATGTACCTCCCAAACAGACAGATCTCATGCACTTTGACGAGGTACGAGGCTCGCTAGCCCTTCTGTATACTATTTGCACATGCCAATGTGCTTTACTCGCTGTTTAACTATGCTGTCTATAAATACCCCACCACAAAATGTAAGGTTGTTTATTACTTGTTATAATTATATTAAGGTTTTGCCAAAAGACCACAAGTTCACTTTTCAAGTGCATTTTTTTTTTCTACAAACCAGACTTGTATTTTGCTTTAACATAACATTATGCTCAGAAAATTACTGCCATTACTGCCGGCTAAGTTATGTCAAACCTACAGCGGGGTCATGAATCAATCTGGCTGTGGGTTGTTGCCAAGCTTGCAGCAGCCATAAGAGGATTTACAGCCCCTCACACCGTCCGTTTCTGTCCCAGGTTTACCTGATAAACTTACGGCGGCGTCCGGATCGGCGCCAGCGGATGCTCTGGTCTCTCTATGAGCAGGAGATCGACGTCAAGGTGGTGGACGCCGTGGACGGAGGGTAACGCCGCTCGGCGTCTTGCACCGCACGCGTCGACGAGAGGTTCCACACCTTTTCTTACTGTCCATACGCCTCTGCCTGTGTCTCAAGTCGCGTGCATGTGTGCTTGGTCTGTTCTCCTCCTTGCAGAGCTCTCAACAGCAGTGACATCAAGATCTTGGGTGTTGACCTCCTCCCCGGGTACTACGACCTCTTGTCCAGGCGTACTTTAACCAAGGGAGAGGTCGGCTGTTTCCTCAGCCACTACTACATCTGGAAGGAGGTGAGGATCAGGCAGTTGTCTGGCCACCTATAAGCCTAACTGTAACCCTAATCCTAACCCTAACCCTAATCCTCGGGAGCCACGCTGTATATCAGCTTCACATCGCCTCTGAATTGCCTTATTGAAGTAATTATTTAGATAGAAATTAATCTCATCTGGTGATTGAGGCTTAAATAAGCGAATTGTTGTGAATTATTGTAAAACCTAGAGGTCTGTGGTATTTGGGGAATGATGGAATCTTACTTGGGTCCCCTGCTCTAGATTGTAATCTGGTTAAGTGTACATACCACTTATACTTTTTTAAATTTAATTTTTAGTTTATAAGGCTGTACTATACTGTAGGTGAACTTCAGCCAGTGGTCCAAATTTGATCTAATACTGGGTGTAGGTTTGTAATTTTGGTGTTTTCTTTTTTGTGTGTAACCATTCAGCATACATTTAAAGCCAAACTCATTAGGTTTTAATTATTTTAAACCTTTAACAATATTCATATCAGATGATAAAACATTATAAAATATTAAAATGGTAGCTAGCTGTATGCTTCCTAACACAACTAGTTCGGCACGTTTACACCACAAAAAAATGTCCCTGGGCCAGAAAAAAGCAGTTCCAGCACAGCGCCACAGAAAAGCTGGTCTCAGAATTTGGAACCGTAACGTCAGCGAAAGTGGGATGGGCCTGATATCCATTACTGATATTTTTGTGTAATATCGCCGGTTCCAGCAGTGAAACAACCTGCCAGGATTTATAAGTGGTATAACGTCACATTTATTTCTTCTGTGGAAAAGGAAAGATTGATTTGCTGGCCAGATTTATTAATAAATTATAAACGTTGCAGGTCAAAATAAATAAAATATTGTGGTGCTTGAGTGGCGAAGAGACCAGGAGGTGGACAGCAAGGTGCAGTGTTTAGCGACACTTTTACTGCACGAACCTTAAAAGGATTGCGGTTAAACGGCAACTGGGAATAAATAAAAACCACTTGCATACACAGACTGGGGAGAAATGCAGCCTTGAAGGAGACAAAGGTGGGTGCAGGGAACAGAGATGGCACAAGTCATACTCGGAGAACAGAGAATTTTGTCTCCTAAAAAGCTGCTTTTTTTCGGTTCAACATCATCTTATAAAAACTTAAAAAACCAAAAACTGATCAGAATAAATAATAAAAAAATGGAATACATATGTACCCTTACTCTCACCTCTGCTTACATCCTGTTCCTTTTTTGAAACCGGTGGAAATGCAGACAGGTTCCCAAAAGGCTCCGAGCGAGAAGCAGCCCGTGCACCATGAGGCGTCAGGTGACGCGTCAGCCTCCCATGGATCGGCTGCTTTCATTCTGGGGGGGTCTGCGCTTTACATTGTTCTCGCATTCATGGATCCAAGCCACCCATTGATTTTTTTTTTTTGCCTTTTACCTGCGGACAGGCCACTGGCGTCCTGGGAGACTCCGCTTCCATCACGACAGAGATGCTTCACCATGGGTTAATGGGACAGCGTGTTTATTGGCTTCTACCCTCTGAGGAGTGGAGCTGGGGAGAAGCACGCAATACTGTCAAAGCTTTCAACCTACGGCACATGTGCGCTCGTCCTTTCGTTGAGGGGGGGGTTAAATGATGACTCAGGTGGCCGTATGACTCTTCCCCCCCGGCTCAGGAGCCCTTCGACCCCGTTCTCAGCCCTCTCCACTTGCAAAAGCGTGTTTCGAGGTACAATAAGGGGTCTATTCACTGGAGTCCTACCATTGTATCTTCCCTCTCTGAATTTCTCGACCAAAGTATGCTTCCCGAAACTGCCTTTTCACGCTTTAGATTGACATCTGCAGTCAAGTGATTCGCGGTCACATTGAACAAATGCACTGACATCGCAGTCGACGCATTTGACCCCAGGGGGACCGTGCGTCTGTCCGACGTCAGCCAGCGGTCGCTGTTCCTTGGGGAGCAGTGGCAAATTCACCAGTCCTCATAACTGCAGATTCACCCAAACCTCTACCTACATCCACAGTGCTCCCATAATCTAGCTAACCAAAGTTGGGGGCACGAGGGCCTGTCCTGCATTCCTATACATAACTCGTTATTCCATCATGCTTATCTTGGTCAATGGGGAAAAAATTGTGGCAATTTTTTTTATATCCCCCATTTATTCAGGTGTTAATGTGCAGTGAACAGATTTGTTAATCCTTTTATGTTTCATATTTTATATTAAAATAATTTCTTCCATTTGAATATTTCTTGCATCCCATTAATAAAGCTGGTATTCATGGCCTGTTGCCTTTTGCTTTATGGTGCCGTTCTCACATGAGACGGTGAGCGGCGATGCACCGCGCCCCCTGGCTGCTCTGGGTGGGACCGACCTGGGTGTACCCCGGCTCGCGGCTCGGGGTCCCTTGTTGGAAACTACGTGACGGCTCTCGGGAATTCTCATGTCAGACGTCTGCTCCTTCGCCCCAGATGGTGGACATGCAGCTGGACAAGGCACTGATCTTCGAGGATGATGTGCGTTTCCAGGGCAACTTCAAACGCCGGCTGATGCGGCTGATGGAGGATGTCGAGAAGGTGGAGCTGGACTGGGACATCATGTGAGTGGGGTGGGGTGAGGGGAATGTCTTCGGAAACTGGCCTCTGTTTCCATGGAGATCACACAGCCCTGTGTGTGTGTGCGCATGTTTGTGTACGTGCGTGTCACGCTTACGCGACACAAACATACACATTCCCACCGCTGTGGGTTTGCTGACTGACGGCGCCCCCCTGTGGCCGGTGGCGGACCTTCTCCCCACTCTGCTGCAGATATCTGGGCCGGAAGCAAGTTAAACCGGGAGAGCTGGAGCAGGTGGAGAACGTGAAGAACCTGGTGGTGGTGGACTATTCCCATTGGACGCTCTCGTACGCCATCTCCCAGCAGGGAGCCCAGAAGCTGCTCAACGCAGAGCCGCTCTCCAAAATGTTACCCGTGGACGAATTCTTGCCAATCATGTATGACAAGCACCCCAAGTGAGTATCACCTTGGCTAGTATGCTGTACACCGCTATGCTCATTAGCCAGGGAGTGCTAATGGGGAAAATAACTCCTCCATGGTCCTTTATAGTCTATCAAAACCCTCACACATATCAGCAGGCCTCCGTACCTGGTTTGCAATCACCACTGATGCTAGTCACTCACGGTTAGCTAATGGAGTTCAGGCTCATGATCTTCTGTGGCTAGGCAGGCACAAGGAGGCCTGTCATTAAGCCTGAGCTCACTGAGGCCACGCAGTCAGGCCTCGTATTCATAGTGTCCACCTCTGACCCTAAATGGAATAAGTCAGCCTCTGTGGTTGCACGGCGCTGTGGTCGTGCACTCAGCTTGTGTATTCTGATAGCCCTGCCTCGGAGACATCTGTTATAACTTTCCCCCGGTCAGAACAGGAGATTCAGAAGTATGACTACACTGCATTCCAGTTCAGTTAAATCATATTCATTCTCGTCCAAGTTTCGTGCTGAAGTGACGCTGGCTGGCGGTTAAGGTGAAGCCGTCGTCCGATACGTCGAGTCGCTTTGGTGGCGGGAGCCGCGGTTGGGGCTGTAGACGTCTGGAGAGTGCTGTGTATAACGTCATGTGCGGGAAGACGGCCAAGGGCCTCGCTCAGGCCACAAGGCGTCCCTCGGCACCCGAAATGGAAAATTCTTGCATGCAGTTCTATTCCCATTATCACTAGAGTTCTTTCTTGTCGCATTGATGTTGAGATTATCTTAAACACATCAGTGGACATGTAAGTTGAAAGTTTACATGAATAAGTGTTGTATAACGGTTGGGATAATTATCACTTCCATTTAATTTGCTTATGCTGGGAAAACTTGTAGTGGAGTAGAACGGTCAAAGGTCAGAACTTTACAGCCCTGAAAGGGAGACCTGAGGATTGACATCCCTGCTTAGTGGATGTAAGAGTAGTGAAGTGGGAGTGATTCATTGTCGACACACCCCAACACCAATGAAATGTGTCCTCTGCTTAACCCATATGTGACACAGCAGTGGGCGGCGAGTTCAGCACCCGGGGAGCAGTGCTTGGGGCAGTACCTTGCACTGGGTGCCTCAGTGGTACCTTGTCAGGGAGTCGACCCAACAGCCTTTTCATCACAGGTGTGCATACCTGACCATTAGGCCACCACTGCCCCCCGGTGGCGACAGAAGGAAAATGGCTCACAGGTGTGCATACCTGACCATTAGGCCACCACTGCCCCCCGGTGGCGACAGAAGGAAATGGCGACATCATCTTTTCTATGGAGTCTTTCTAAATCCAGCAGTATACATGCTCCTTAAAACACTTCTTTGTGGCTGTATAGTACTCCGTGTTTGTATCAAATGCAACATTGGAATTGCTCCTGTAGCCTCTGGTGTTTCGCAATACCTAAAGGGACAAGTCAGCAGTCAGGCTCTTGGCCACCTTGCCCACTGGGAATGCTTTGTCTGTTTTTTTAAGAGACCTCATGAGCTGTCCTGAGAACTTCAGAAGGGGGTCCTTATCCCATCCAATTAAACTCAAAGCAGTATTGGAAATCAGGCGGTTTTATTTTTAAATGATTACTATGTCTTCAATTTAGAGACTAGATTCAATGATGTGTAAATTAAAAAATGATAGAATAATCCAAACGTAAAACTGCTACATAGCCACCTGACCTCTTCTTCGGTATTTTGCCCCACAGTGAAGAGTACAAGGCACACTTTCCGAACAGAAACCTTCAAGCATTCTCCACGCACCCCCTGCTGGTGCAACCTAGCCATTATGCCGGAGAACCAGAGTGGGTCAGCGACACGGAGACTTCCACCATCTGGGACAACGATGAGGTGCGGACAGACTGGCGCGGCTCCTACAAGACCCTGAAGGGCTCGGCACCCCCTACGGAATTTCATGGTGCTTCCCGAGATGAGCTCTAGCCTGGCCTTTTGTTGACGGGGCCTCCCCGAGCTTCACCTACATACAGGAGAACTTGGATCTGTTGGGTTGAACATGTTTCCAATAGTAGACTAGTGCAGCCAACGAAAGTGGAGCTACAGAGATGGCCTGCTCTTCCAGTCTCCAGTATGTGGAAGGTCAGTCCTATCACAGGCCTGTGTGCATTTCCAGCTTTGCTCCATGCTTCAGTCTCCCACTCTTCACGACCAACGTTGACGGATACCTGCATATCCACGGACATTCCATCCTCCGTCACATCTTCGGTCTGCCGTGCATTCCTGTCGTTCATTATGGGATGGACTTTGAATGTCAGTTGGGAATTATGTTTTGTTAATAGGAATTAAGGGTTAATTTAAAATAATGATTGAACTTGTCTTTGGACGAAAGGCTGATTTTTAGTGGACTAGAGCTGAGACTGTGAGGCAGATGATTGGACAGCTTCAGCAGAGGAGGCCGGTGAGTTGGGGTCCTTTTAGAGAAGATAGTTTCACTGTACCAACGGCACAGTAACACAGTGAGCATGTCAGCCTGACCCTGAATGATTCTAGTACTTTCTATTTCGGTACAGGTGAGTTGTAGGTTATTTTAGTTATTTTTAAATTCTGTCATGAAGTTTTTAATGTATTTTTTTTACTACTTTTTTTTTTTTACATTATAGTGAAATAATATTTAAAGGAAATTTGCATCAAAATTTTGGAAAAAAGTATACTTCATTACTTAACGGCCTCACGGCATAATTAGCGTTGCTTTACTTGAACATGCTGAATGGTGCATTTTCCTTTGATTTTTGCCTTAAAAATTAAGTTTGCCTTGTGTGGCTGTGTTTCAGACATTGCAAATTTTTAGGACTTTTATTTATAATTTTATTATTAATGATGATAATAAAGATATTTCCAGTTGGCAGTTTGCTGGACCGGAGAGGGCTGGTGTGATAATGTACATGTTTTGTGGCAGGTTGTGGGCGGGCAGCCTGTGAGATGGGACATTGTTGTAATGAAACAAAAGATGATCTTGTGGAGGGGAAAAAAGGGGGTCAAGGTCACTGTGAAGAGGGGTTTGGGGGGGTCAGGTGACCATGGGTATCAGGGGTTAATTCCTCATTGTTCGGGTTCCTGGCTAACCCAGACAAAAGGGGCCACACCAGTCCGGATCCCTGCTATTGATGGTTGCTGTGTCTTGTTTACACTTTGGGTTCCAGCAGGGCATGGAATAGTTTTGCACTGACTTTTAAGTTTTGCACCCTGCATCACTCTCACACACACACACACACACACACA
>JAODKM010000108.1:16367166-16379536 GCA_026780845.1 Petrocephalus sullivani
CCCCCACCCAACCAACACATTAAAATTCACTGCCCCCCCCCCCCCCCCCCCCCGTCGGCTGGGGGGGGGGCTGGGAGCGACACTGCCGTGCGCAGGCCAACACTCCGTCTGCAATTACTGTGCATGTTATTGCATAATCATGCTAATTTTAACGAGTGACTAATCTCAGATCCTGCGTCTCTGGTAAATGCTTCATAAAGACATAGCCCCCCCGGGTAGGGCAGCACTTTAATTTAAATCAACCCCCCCAAATCCCCGCAGTACGCCTCACCTGACCTCCTCTGTTACAGCCCCCTCTTGCCTTCCATCCTTCTGTCTTCTGTCCATCATTTTTGATATGTGTGCATCACATGACCCACATGTCACATGACCCCCCCCCCCCATAGGAATGATGCTCGGCGGAGGTTGTGGGAGGGAGCTAGCGCACTGGATCATCCATGGCCGCCCGGAGAAGGACATGTACGGTTATGACATCAGGTGAGTCCCCCTCTACACGTCTGTCTTGGTTTGCTCTGGAAACTGCTGCTGTGTGATTGGGCCACGCCTTCCCTCCTCCCCCTCCTGATTTGGTATTTTCTAATTGGTTGAAATGGGTGGGGACTGCACCCCAGCCGGCTACTGACGTCCGAAGGCCTCGGCGCCCCCATTATCCCCACGTTGCTGGTGCCTTTTGGCCCTTTGCTTGCACCATATGCACCCCCAGCTCAGTTTGGCTGTCTCCCGCTCGGTCCCGGGTCACCCCTGTCGCCTGGGCCTGGCCAGTGACGGCTGGGGACGCCTATCAGACGTCAGGTGGCAGATCTGTCTGTGGGCGCCCCGTCCTCCTCCGCCTCCGTGTCCTGAATTGTAATGAGGCAAATGAGCAGTCTTCCCGAGTCCTCCACCAGGTGCCCAAAGCCGCCTCTCAGCTACCTTTCTGGCCGTGGTTGGACAGTGCAGGAACCACCACCGAGTTTTACAAGTATGTGGAAGACTATTTACTTATTATGGCAATTTTAAAATGACTTAAATTAAATCGGACGGTGGCTGAATTGTCACGAAGCACACTGCCCCCTGCTGGCTGCCTCGGACACGCGACCCTGCGAGTAGCTTTATGTGTGTCTGGCCTCACCAGCACGCCCTGACATCACGAGCCGCGCACACTGACTAATGTGGCACCCTCCTGTGGTCTCTCGCCGCCTGGGCTCTATGTTTGCATGTCATTCCCAGATTTCCGTGGGTTATTTGGACACGCGTATCCCCTGGTATGGCCAGGTATCCTTTTTGGAGTGTTCCCTTGCCTCTTGCCCATTGCTATATGGGATAAATGGCAGGTCCATGTCCGTCCCTAATGCTGGATAATGGTTGAGTGTCTGGATACTCCAGTTCCCTACAGCTGTCCAGAAGCACATGGTTCAGGTAAACAGCCCTTTGCGCGGTGGAGGAGATGCATGTGGGTGAGGGCTACGTAGACGAGGCAGCCTGCCCAGCACAATCCGTGCCTGTGGGAATGGGTGCCCGTCTGTGGCTTTGGCCGAGGCAGGCCTGACTCTCGCGGCACTGCTCTGCTCTGCAGGAGATTCCATCCCTCGCTCACCACCAACACCCGCTGGATCCGAGAACGCAGCCATGAGTCTTATGCCAAGAATTACTCTGTGGTCTTTCCTTACGACGAGCCCCTGGCCGGCCGTAACATGAGGAAGGACCCCCTGCACCAGGTAGGCATGCCCCCCCCCCCCCAGGGGCTGTCCTGCCTCTCCATACCCCCCTGAGTGAAATTCCATCCAAGTTCACTGGGCCTTTTAAAATACTTGCAACGTGCTGACTGGAGAGAAAGGAGAGACTGGAGGCTGAAAGCTCAAGTCCAGCATTAGATTTTCCATTTTTAAAGGTTATGAATATGTGGGCCCTGAAAATTATCTTTATTAAGACATAAAACCATAAAAATAATTTTCTGAGGATGCTTTGGGAGCTTTTGTTCCATTACTCTCTGACCTCTGCCGTCTTCCTTTTGAGTAAATGAAAGCGAAATGGAGAGAAGCAGCAAATGGGGAATCGGAAGGATGCAGCATTAACCTCATGCTCCTCGCCTGCAGGATTTTCTTATGTGTCCTTGGATTAACGTTAAGGTTCAAAATATCAGGACAAATCAGATTTAGAGCCTCTAACTGCTTCCAGAAAAGAAACATATTAAAATACGAATATGTAAGACAAACGTGTCCCTTTAAAGACTTGTGTGACAATGCTATATCAACGTTTTCTATTTTAAACAAGAATGAAATCCTTATAGTGTATCAGAATAGAAATAATTAAAATAAGTAATTAAAATGGCTTATTTTAATTACTTATTTTATATGAATAATAAAGTAATGTATTTAATGGGCATTGTTGATGTTATAGTTGAAGTCAGAGAATGAATGTTTGTGATCTTTGTAGAAATTCAGCCAATGGGACATTCTTTCGGCTTTTTATTTATCTCGTTTCCCCTTCACTGCTTGACCTGCAGGCAGGGGGCTCTGTAATATTCCGGCAGATAACAGTATGATGCTGTTAACCGTCCCGCCCTGGAATGTTCTGGTTTGTTGGTTTGCAGGCTCGTGGTGACCCGTAGATGTAACAGCGAGGCTCGTTTCCAGTTTCCTCGTGCTTTGCCCTCGTACCAGTTTGACCGTCGCTATTCTCATCGAAGGGCTTGATTAGCTGGTCTGACCGGTGGGTAGGCGGAGCACTGGTGCGCCTTGATTGGACTGACAGGCAAATTGCAGCCCAGGAATTTGCAATCGGGAGTCTCCATTATGTTGTCCCCAATTCAACTGCAAAAAAAAGCTAAAGGGGGAAAATGCTAGAAGGTGAATTAATGAAGGAATGAATTAAACATTGTTGGCAATGAGGGCACTAGTTGAGCATTTATGGCTGCAATTCCGGCTAAGCATTCGCTCCTCTCATGCTAAATATTTCATCCAGATGATGAATACCCCTCTTTCCTATGCCCCGAACATCAGGGACGTCCTTTAACCATCGCACTGCTGATATAAAGTTCACAGTCTTTCCTGCACAACACCTTAAGTGGCTTGTACTGAAAGAATTAATAATTATTTCAGCATTTGTCCCTGGCAGACGTAAATAGCACATTCTTCTCTCATCTTCCTTCTTTAATTCATCTCAAGCTGCCAGCGATTGGCAGTATTACCTTTCTTGGAATCATGAAGGCTAAAGGGTACCGTTTTGGCCAAGTTATGCATGCGTTTCCCTGGAGACGGCCACATTTAAACTACACCATTGTGAAGAAGTCATTGCTTTGACTTACTGTGACTGCATTATTATTATTTTTTTTTCACTATTGTGAAAAGACATCCATATTATGTACGTTCTGTCCCCATGGAAGGAAATGGTCCATGTAAATGTTATTAATAATTCTGTTATTCCCTGGGGCCAGAACTGGGATATAATTGCATTCTGGTGTGCAGTAATCTTGTGAATCTTTTTCCAGAACATTATATTGGCTCTTTCTATAACCAAAGTATTAATATTTCACAAAAGTACACGGTGTAAGAATTTGTTATGCTTGCTTAGACTTTTTATGCATCTCTTGGATGTTGGAAATGATTCTGTGAGAAAGCACACACATACAAACATGCATACACATTTTTCATGATTATTACGTAAGCGTTCCAGTAACTCAAACACGTACAATCCAGCTGCTGTGAACCTTCACTTTGGGGCAGTGTGTGGCTTTGTAGATTAGAGCTCTGTACTCATGACCAAAAGGTCATAAGTTTAAATCCTTTAACCCGGTAAACAGCTGGGGCGAGCGTGCACTCTGACCCCCCCGGCCTCGCTCTCTGCTGCCTGCAGGTCTCACAGGAGAGCATGATGGGATACGTAAAAAAAAAAAGTAATATCCTGCACACCTGTATTTGTGCAATGGTGAATAAAGTATCGTTGCCATAACTTCAATAGTGCATATTGATGAGCTTACCGAAAGTGACTTCAGCAGTAGCTGAAGCAGATAGCTTGGCTCTTAACACATTCTCAGGGCCCTTTGGCTAATCGGGTTGCTTCCTGCTAATGATGCTGGCCTCCCCTGTGTGACTGTTTTTGTAGGTCCTGCTGGAGAAGGGCTGTATCTTTCAGGAAAGGCATGGTTGGGAGCGACCAGGATACTTCAGTCGCGAAGGTGCCGCTCCGGTAAGAGTCCCGTTATGGCTTGTGAGGTGATCCAGTTGCTCCTTGGGGTATAGCGTAGGAGTAATCCTTAGATCAATTAAATCAGATGTAAATAAGACACCATAAATGCAGATGTATCCAAACTGCCTGCCTCTGTGTTTGTAATCTCATCTGCCCTGCCAACTTTTGTGTGGTGGTGTTTTTTTTTAATCTTTTTTTATCTGGAAGGTGCTGGATTATGATTATTATGGGGCGTATGGAACCTCCCAGAATTCCATGTACAAATACAACAAGCTTCTCGGCCAGGAGTACACCTTCGACTTCCCGGCACATCACGCTGTGGTGAGCCCCCGGCTTGGCCTCGTCCCCGTCTCCTCGCGGTCAGCCGACAAGCAACGTGCGTTAAGGAGTGCGGGTGCAATGTGAGCGAGCGAGCAAGTGCCTGGCTGTTAGTCAAGGGGTACCAATCTGCCCGACCTTTGTTGGACCCAAAATGTGTATCCGATTCAGGTCGTTCCCCCACACAGTATAAAAACGACCTGATCCACTGTAGTTGATCCCACAAGACAAGACGAAAAGGCAGTAAATTCCTGGTAAATGTGCAGTGTGCCGCCAGGGCGAATTCTGAACGCGCTCGCTGGATGCGTGACCGTGGAAAGCAGACATGCCGAGCTCACCCGCTCCGCATGGAATTTTGACTCATAATTTCATAATACTTACACAATTAAAAGAATACATAATTATAGTTTCAAGTGGGGGGCGTTCAGAAATTTTTTTCTGATGCTAAATAGCATAAGAAAAGTATCTGTTATTGGTCTAATTGTTTCTGTCCTTTATTCCCCCTCCTTCAGCTCATAGCTATGATCTAAAAACCTTTCGATGATGCAGATATATAAAAGCATAATCTGTGAATTACATTATTTGGACACTTACCACTAATAATTTACATTTGTTACTGGGCAGCAAAGTGACTGAGAACTGAACTAAATTAAGGTTCATGCTTGATGCCGTTTCATTTTATTTTTGTATCTCTTGAAATATAAGATGGGGTGGTGCAGGGCTTGGAACCGCATCGCCTCGCTCCTGGGACCGCAGTCTGTCTCTCCACCCTGGCTCTGTTGGTGGAGTTTGCAGGTTCTCCCCATGTCATAATGCCGTTTCCTCCAGTTTCCTCCCCAAAACCAAAAAAAAAAGGTTGGCAAAATAGTTGCCAAATCGTCTGTATAGGTTTGTATCTCCTGCTTTGTGCCCAGCAAAGTGTGTATCGATACCATGTTCTGTGAAGCAGCTAGCGGTTAGCTGCTCTCCACCTTGCAGTATCGATACCATGTTCTGTGAAGCAGCTAGCGGTTAGCTGCTCTCCACCTTGCAGCATCGATACCGTGTTCTATGAAGCAGCTAGCTGTTAGCTTCTCTCCACTTTGCAGTATCGATACCATGTTCTGTGAAGCAGCTAGCGGTTAGCTTCTCTCCTCCTTGCAGTATCGATACCATGTTCTATGAAGCAGCTAGCGGTTAGCTTCTCTCCTCCTTGCAGTATCGATACCGTGTTCTGTGAAGCAGCTAGCGGTTAGCTTCTCTCCTACTTGCAGTATCGATACCATGTTTTATGAAGCAGTTAGCGGTTAGCTTCTCTCCACCTTGCAGTATCGATACCGTGTTCTGTGAAGCAGCTAGCGGTTAGCTTCTCTCCTCCTTGCAGTATCGATACCATGTTTTATGAAGCAGCTAGCGGTTAGCTTCTCTCCTCCTTGCAGTATCGATACCATGTTCTATGAAGCAGCTAGCGGTTAGCTGCTCTCCACCTTGCAGTATCGATACCGTGTTCTATGAAGCAGCTCGCGGTTAGCTTCTCTCCACCTTGCAGTATCGATACCGTGTTCTGTGAAGCAGCTAGCGGTTAGCTTCTCTCCACCTTGCAGTTTGCTGCCATTTTGTCCGTCAGATCGCTCGTGAGCCCTGGGGGGAATGCGCTGGGCAATGGGGGTACATGCAGGGGGTACATGTGGGGGTGTAGACGCAGGGCAGTACGCAGGGCACTTTCTCAGCTACCAGCCTCCCCTCTCTTTCAGATTAAGGACGAGTGTCTGACCTGCAGGAATGCAGTGGCCGTGTTTAACATGTCCTATTTTGGCAAGTTCTTCCTGATCGGTCCAGATGCCAAGCAGGCTGCGGATTGGCTCTTCTCCGCAGACGTCAACAAGGCTGTGGGTGAGTCTGGCGGCCCTCCCGTGTGTGTGTGTGTGTGTGTGTGTGTGTGTATGTACCAGTTTTGCTTACTTGTTAGGACCCAAGGACTTCACAAGGCAGCAAATCCTGATGTAACATACCTTGTGAGGACTGGAGTCCGGTCTTCATAATACAAAAATTTGTGACTGCAATCAAAAACGTAAAGATGCCAAAAATCATATATTTTGTTTGGTTACTTAGGGTTAGTGCTGGGTAGGGGTTAAGGGTGTCATTATTGGGATTAGGGTTATGCCCATAAAAATGAATGGACGGTCCTAAGACAGGAATACAAAGGAATACTTAGACAGACTTAGACAGAGACATCAGCACAGGCAAACGGTATACATGGGGCGCAGTCATGCAAGTGGTATATGCAGTAAAGTGACACTGTATTTGTCGTCTTGTATAGGTTCTTGGGAAGTCTCTGATTATCGTGTACCCCATCTCACTCATCTGTGAGGGCAAAGCTTGGGGCTAGGGGCACTGGGTTAGTCATTTTTCCTGTGGGCTTACGGGCCTCGCTGAAGGGCTCAGCGACATACAGACTAACATGCAGAGCATAAAGTAAGACTTGCTGTATAGGAGCGGTGAATTTGCGCCGGAGAAGACGCCCCAGATTGCCTCCGTAAGTAAGACGCTGTCTCGCTTCGGGCCTCTCGGGGCATTTGCATTCCCAGCTCCCAGGCACTGTGATCCTTTCCCATGGTGCTGCACCCGTTCCCCAGTGCCCTAGTCTTCACCTTAAATGCCCTGGATGGTCACCTTCCCCTTCTGTATGCCATTTAGGGTCCACCGTCTACACCTGCATGCTGAATAAGGATGGAGGGGTGGAGAGTGACCTCACGGTCAGCCGCATCGAGCCATCAGCCGCTGGCCAGTTGCCATTAGTGCCTGCGTTTGAAGGTCAGTTATGGGATGGATTAAACAGCCCAGCCACTGAGTCACTAACCCTATAGTGACTACACGTCCACTACACGTTCTTGTCAGTATTAACACAATCCTACAGCCTCGGTTTTTGTATCTGTATAATGGAATTGACTCATTGTTCATTTATTAACAAGGTTAGTAACCTGTGTTTTATGTATTGGGCAGGGTCTGCAAATAAAAAGAACATTATTTATGTGTCATGGAGTCGCGTCAGGCCCTGATGTGCTTGTATACATATAGACAGGTCCTGCCCCATTGGTGTGGAGGACCCTGCTTGGCTTCATTCTTAACGGAGCCACCAAACTATTGAAGCAGCATCCCTTTATAGGGGTTGTTATAGCAACCGGCTGCCAATTAGGTGGAGCGGTGCGCAGATGCAGGAAGCCGTGAGTGAATGTTTTCTGCTGCTGGAGGGGGGTGGGGGGGTGGCAGATGCTTTTAGTGGTTATATGCATGCTAGGTGTGCAGAATAAGAACAAGGCTAGGTGGTTATATGCATGCTAGATGTGCAGAATAAGAACCGGATACCCGGCACAAGATTGTGGGTTTGGAGTCTGATGGATAGATGAGGACTGAGTTTGTGGTGTTTTGTGAATCTAATGATGGATGACATCATCAGGGGAAGAAGGAGCAGAGGTGGATAGTTCAGGTCCAGAAAGCAAAAATCCAGACCATGACTTTGTTACAACGAACCAGTTGGGCATAAAGAGTCACAGTCACTGAGTGCTTTCTTAACATGAACTTTGTACCTCCTGAGAAAGGGGCACATTCTTGTGCGTGGCGTGCCTCCGTGCATGGGCAGGCGGTTGGTGGCGGTGGTGGGCGGGGTTTACGAGAAGTCCCCCTGACTGGCACCCCGCTAAATGGGCCGCTGTGTGGTGACACACTAGCGGGATCTGGGGCTGCCTCACTGATTGCCACGCACGCCCGCACGCGGCACGCACTGCTGCTGAGGGCACCTGTCAGAAATCAATTTTATCGCGCCTCCGGGGGCGCTCCGTGCTGATTTACAGGCCCTCCGTGCCTCACCGGCTGATTGGCTCCGGGGGCTGTGGCTTGGTGGACAGTGGGAGGTGGTGGAAGGGGCTTTTTTATCCTGCTTTGTTCCTGAGAGTCACAGGCCGCTCGAGCTCGATAATCAGGTCCTTCCTTTTCATCCCTCTGTTTTTCTCCAGGCCATGGCTACTACCTAGCAGTGGGAGGGGCTGTGGCCCAGCAGAACTGGAGTCACATCCAGACCGTCATGCAGGACCGAGGTTTCCGCTGCACGCTGCTGGACCACTCGGAGGACATCGGCATGATCAGCATCCAGGGTCCCAAAAGGTGCTGTCGAGGTCCCTCGAGCGGGGGGGCCCGTCATCTGAGGGGGGAAGCCACTTGTTTGACGCCTTCCTTGACCGTCCCCTTAATGTCCCGTATTTTGACATGCAGCTCTGCTCTCTGATCAGTGATAGCCCCTAACCCGGTGACACCATTCGCCCCCTCTCCCCGTTGGCACGCGTGATGAATCCCTCTCCGCTGCCTCTTAATGCCTCTCCCATCGCGCCGCAGCGTGATTCACCGCACGCTCTCGATGTGGCTGCCCTGCGCCGGCGAAGCGGCTAATCTAATGCATATATTCATGCGGTCGAATGAATATACACAGTCGCATGGAGCCCGTGGCCTGAAACGAAGGGCTGTAATGTGTGCGGGTGATTTTATTTAGTTTGTGACGAACTGAAAGTCCGCAGATGTGAGGAGGGTGGGATTTCATGGTGGCTACTGATTCCACGGAAGCGGGCCTAGTCAGAGAATCGGGCCTAGCCACCAGAATGTGTGTCTTATGATGGGCTACGCCAGCATCGTCGCAGGCGTCTTTACGCTCGATTTCTGCCCGTACCTCTTCAGACGCAGCGTTGACGCTGAGCGGTGGTTTAATCCAGGGAGAAAGAGGAGTACCCTGGGAAATGCCCCATCCGTCACAAGGTGCTTCCGGCCTTGGCTGGGGAGCTGCAGGCCTCGCCCCCTCTCTGGGCAGCCCCTCGTTCCGCACGCAGGGAGGAGTGCTGGAGCTCAGTCACCATGTTATATATCCTATTTTTAAATGTCGCTCGGAGACCCATCGAAGGCGATGGCTTCGTCCTGTTCCGCCCCCCACCTCAGACGGCTAGGCTGGATTGGCTTCTGGTCGGGGCTTGAGGGATTCTGGGATAGATCCTCTTTTCGTTCAATCACTTTGGTCAATAGTAATCATCTAAAGTTTTTGTTTCTCGCTTGGAAAATTCAACCATAGCACTGGGATATAGTTTTATATTTATATGATGAGCCCAAAAAGGAGGCGAAATGACGGTGGATATTCCTGTTATTGAGCCCTGTATAAAGGTGTCGCTCCTGTTTAAAGTTTTGACAGCGGTATTTTGGAGTATTAGGCTGTATGTTTCTGCACATTTGACTATATTTACTACAGTCATTTTCCTTGGAGCATCGCTTCAGCGATCAGATATAATGTATGCCCTTTGTATACATGTTTGCTATGCCTCCCTTCTCCTTTGATGGATTTTCATGTGTATATTATAACTGTTTTCATACATTTCTTTAAAGTGAAATGCAGAACCTCTGTGTTCCAGAGGTTTTTATGTTGCTGGGAACTTATTGCCTGTCCAAACTAATCAGACTGAATCGGTGCAATTCTGGGTGCATACAATATGTGAGCGCTAATTTAATACACTCTCCGCTGTGAAGTAAATTCATTACAGGTGGGAAAACACACCCTCCCCCTCCCAGCTCAGACTGCTCCAGGCACGCTGGCCGGCTTCCGCTGTTTCTCCCGGTTTATCCAAGCTCAGAAATCCACAAATAGGCGACAGCCTCCATCACTTGACACCCCGCCACGCCCTGAGGCCCCTCCCTGCACCTTCCCGCCACGCCCTCCCTGCACCTTCCCGCCATGCCCTTCCCGCTACGCCCTCCCTACACCTTCCCGCCACGCCCTCCCCGCACCTTCCCGCACCTTTGCTCTCGCACCTTCTCGCTGTGCCTTATGAACTCTGCACACCAGTTGTCTCCGCCCTTAACACCCGGTCCTGAGTCACCTTCTCTAACCTGTGTTCTTGTTGAATATTTAGGGCTAATTATTTAATGCTAAGTGCCAAGCCAATGGACAGATGAATAAGTATAGTCTGCCTTTTTTCCCCACACAGCTTTCCTTTCTGTTTGGGCTTGTTTTTATCCCTCTGTAGTAGGTGTGGCGTTTCTTTCAACGATGAGCTGTCATGGCTTTGTTAGCTCAGTTAGCATCCCTGCTATAGTGGCCTGTTTTAATGTCACGTGACCTTGGCGTTTCCATGGGAGCAGCCCTCACTGAGGCCCAGGCGGTCAGCGCAGAGCGATTCACAGACGAGCAGGGCACACAGAGGGACACATTATCTGGGTCGTGTTTATTCACGCGGTGGTACCTCTGTCTCTTGTCTTTCGGCACCTTGTGTATTAAATCCATCACATTCTATATGCTAAAGGAATTTTTGAAAATTATTGCACTTGTGTATTTCTGAAAACGTATTAAAATGTGCTGTGCTTAAAATAGCACTGCAATTTGGGGCGTGAAGTTTTGTGGGGTGTTATTATGAGAGAATATTAATTTTGTGTGGGATCGACTGACATGCTGAGGCCTTTTCTTCCCCCGCAGTCGTGACCTGCTGCAGGACGTGTTAGACACGGACCTCAGTAATGAGGCCTTTCCTTTCTCCTCCCACAAGCTGGTGAAGGCAGCAGGACACCAGGTGAGTGTCTCGGAGGGCTGAGACAGGGGTAGCATGCACTCATGTACTCACATTCTGTAAACGAAGGCGCATGCAGACTCAGACAATTTTATTTGTCTGAGTCAGGATTCCATGAGGCATAGGACTGTGCAAAAGTCGTAGGCAGTCAAAGGAAATGCTTAAGGCTATGTTTATCTGGGTAGTAAGTGAGTATTTGCTCCAAACTAAAACACTATTTAGCATTAGAGCGCATGCATATCACGGGTAACACAATAAAAACTCACAGGGATCTCTTCTGTTCTCCCAAAAGTCACTGACATGCTGCTGGGTGGCTAGATGAACGCCGCTTCAGGTCCCAAACCTCTCCTCAGGGGCTCCTCAGCCGTCCCATGCCTTCATTACATTTCACCATAAGCTCAATTAAGAAAATTAATTGGTTAATAACTCGATGAGGTATTGATTACCCTAAATACCAACGAGTGGTATATGTAATGGTCGAGTCAAAAAACACATGGGTATATTGGATGGTCACTGCAAATACTGGTGTGACTTTAGGGGAGGCTTAGAAATGGCAGATTTTAACAGGAAAAAGTCAGTTTTACTTCAACATGAAGACCAATTAAACATCATGTTCTTTGACTGCCTAACACTTTTGCACAGTACTGTACCTCCTATTGAATCACAGCCTCTAATTTACATTCGAGGTCTGTCGCAAATAATCTAACACTGACCGTGAGATGCCTGAAAGCGGACACAGTAGGACGTTAGCAGGTGTGTCACTTGTGTATTGTGTAACAGGAACAGGCCAATTGACAGCACCACCAGCCGTATTATGACCACTGTCCATATCTAACCTGTAATACAGTGTGCATACAGTACTGTATGTGATGGACAGCTACAATACGCAGACGCAGTAGGACATTAGCAGGTGTATCGCTTAGTGTAACAGGTACAGGCCAATGGACAGCACCGCCAGCCGTATTATGACCACTGTCCATATCTAACCTGTAATACAGTATGCATACAGTACTGTATGTAATGGACAGCTACAATACGCAGACGCAGTAGGACATTAGCAGGGGTATCGCTTAGTGTAACAGGTACAGGCCAATGGACAGCACCACCAGCCATATTATGACCACTGTCCGCATCTAACCTGTAATACAGTATGCATACAGTACTGTATGGGATGGACAGCTACAATAAGCAGACGCAGTAGGACGTTAGCAGGTGTATCGCTTAGTGTAACAGGTGCAGGCCAATGGACAGCACCACCAGCCGTATTATGACCACTGTCCGTATCTAACCTGTAATACAGTGTGCATACAGTA
>JAODKM010000108.1:16389455-16404909 GCA_026780845.1 Petrocephalus sullivani
TGGCGTTTTCCTTGCATGGTCTTAGCCTCCGCCACACGGTTTGGTCTCTGTTTGCGCGGCGCCCGCGGAAGCCACGGGCGGGGCGGGGGGGGGGGGGGGGGGGGGGGGGGGTTCTGTGTTTTCATTTTCGATTTGATTTTTACTTTTACCTTATCTTACTCACAACATTCAAATCCCGCCTGCACCAGTGCCGAGAGCCTCACAATTACCGTGGGAATTGTCCCTTCCCATCTGCAGCTCAGCAGGTGACAGTGACCCGGTCTAAGGGTACCTGTGAGGTCTGTTCTGTGTCTGCGCTAAGGGTACACTCCCAATCGGGGAGAGCTGCAGGGGGCGCTCTTGTAAATGGACTTCAGTCTGGGATTCTGAAAGAATGGAAACGTCAGTCCGCTCTTCCACCCTGCCAGAACACAGACCGGCCCTTTACTGACTACTGGGAGACGGGAGCCATCTCGCATGGTACAATGCGCCCTCCATAACTCTCTGAGTAGGTGCACTGTGCGTGTGAGGGAGTGTGTGCTCGAGAGTATGCAGCACTCACCACTGTAGCACGTTTCCTGTCTTCAGTGTTGTACATGCATCGAGTGAGAAGGACATCACCCTTTGTAAAGCAGACAACAGAGGTACCAAGGATCACTCTTAAGGGTGATATGTGCCTGAAGGCTTCTTCTTATACTGTCCCCAAGATGATTGACGGGTAATATTTTGAGGCGCTACACTCCAGCAGAAACTACATTATCTTTAACCACTTTCTGAAATTGACAGAAATCCCCCATGCATTATTTTTAAGCTGCTTTTTTTCCGGTGATACACATTTTTCTGTCAGGATATATTTTAGTGTTGTTTAGTGACGAGCAAATACTTACAGGTAACACATTTACAATCGTCTTTAATGTCCTGATAACCTGGGGGGTGAAAGTAGATGCATTCGTGAATATAATTGTACTCAACCGAAAACACTGATGAGAATTTGAATAGGGTTCATTTTATTTTTAATGAAGATCATTTTTAGATGCATTAGAATGAGGGCTTATGTGTGCATGATCCGAATTCTCTCTTGCCTGTTTATTTTACCAGTGCAATTATATTATTATTTTTATATTATTATATATATTATATATTATATTATTATTATTCTTCATCATTTCTCATTCAATTCTTGAAACAGGGAGTTGAAGTGAGGCAATAGGGCTAGTATGGTAAATGTATAGTATTTACCTGGTAATGTGTGCTGTAATGCCTGTCTTCTTGCACAACTTCCACCTCCCGGCCCCCTCTCACCAGCACAGTCCTCACACTGTACCCTGCCAGGTGTGTGTGCAGCTGCGAGGCGAAGATTTTTATCCCTCTGGGCGGCAGAGCCTGGGGGTGGGATATGGGGCGATTGTCAGCTCTGGGGTACATTGGGGGGAGGGGGGAGTTGGATGGGGCGTGCTGTTCCCTGTAGGCAGGGAGTGGGAATTATCTGACTTCCTGCCCTTTATCTGCTCATTTGGACCTTGAGGGGTTAGGCCAGTTCTGTGGCCATGGACGCATCCTGTCAATGGTACTCACTGTCTGTGTGCACTTGGCAGTGCAGTATCCTGTCAGCTGGAAGTCCCGCATGCCAGGGGGAATGGCCATCACTGGCGTGTAGACCAGACCCAGCTCCATGATCCCAGCGTCGTACTTCCTCAGGGTGGGGGTGTAGTACAGGCGGATCCCAGACCAATCCTGACGGCCTACAACAGAGCAGCATGGGAAATTAGGGCCGGATCGAGGACCAGAGGAGGTCGGCCAGGAAGGCGGACCCTCCATACCTGTGATATGCAGGGGGTTGTGATAGTGCACCTCTAGACGCAGGAACCTGGAGGATCCTGGTCCCCCAAGAGAGAGGCCGGCATCTGATGGGTAGTAGAATGCCTGAAAATAGAGGTTTTCGTAAAAAAATGTCATTCTCAGCATGGGAATGCGTGAATCATCCACTATAATTTAGAACAGTGTCAACAAATGCTGGGGAAAGCCACACAGGATCAGTAACGTCGAGCAGAACTCCAGCCAGGCGTGCAGCCATGCTTTATGTAATCACAGCCAGAGGTCTATATAGCATAGCACATATTTCTTTTGGTTTATATACATTTTGACATGTTGACTATCTAAGATGATCTGTTTTAGAGTAGAGGAAGCCATCTTTTAACAAATGTATTCATTTTCATCCTCCTAAATGGAAGACATTCCAGTAATTTCTATCATTGGTTTTGTTTGTAATCCAGATCCCCTGATAACATTTTTATAAACTAAATAGCACTAAATCAATTAATTCTTGGGAGTGACTGTAAATTAAATGAAGATGTACACTATTAAATGGTAAGTAGATGTTTTAATTCACACCCCAATAGCCTAGCTGTCACCCAAAAACATACTAACTAGTTTACTTATTTAAATCTACTCCTTTAGTCTTCTTTCTAATTATTCTGAGAATACTCAGTAACAGCTATTACTGCAGATCCAGTCCAGACCTTGAATCTGCAGCTCTTAGCTGATAGGGAGGGTTTATGTAACTGTACCACTTCCACCTCCATACTGTCCACAGTTTTATAATACCCACATTTCTTGACAAATATAAACACAAGAAGCACTGAAAAAAGGCTTCAGTGTTTTCCGCCTAATCTCATCTCTCCAGCTCTGTTTACCACCCGGCAAACACGATTTGCATTTATTTAGCTCTTTGGTAATCCAGTTGGAGTACTCCTGCTCGCTGGCAGTTCCTGGCCGCGGTCCTCGTCCATCAAGCCGCCTCTCTGTCGCGCAGGCTGGCATCAGCCTCGTTAGAAATAGGCCCCGCTCGATCGTGAGAGTGTCTTCAGACGCTCGGTGCATTTTGCCTGTTTGTCATCGCATTGTCCCGGGGGCTGTGTATTCTGTTCCCTTGTATCAGTGGCTCTTTCTGCACTACTCTGGCTGACTGACATGTGGAAAGGGCAGCATCCCTAAGCTAGCATGCTCACTGAAGACCGTCTCCTCTGACAGCCCTCCCAAGCATCAGATTTGATTTATTTTCTCACCCAGGCCAGCCTCTTTCCAGCTGTATTTTATCTACCTCCCGTAAATATTTCATGAAGCAATTTAAGGCACATTTCTAGAATGTCCTCCCCCCCCACCAACGAGAATAAGAATTAAAGGTACAAAACCTTCTTACTGAATTAAATTTTATTATGAGAGTTATACACTAATGAGGGAGCGCTCTGCCACTATTTCCAACGGCAACCCAAGGCCTGATTAAAGCGCCCATGAATATTTATGTCGCATTGTGTTCATGCTTCATCAACCCTTTTATTGATCTTAGAGGAACGCTGGCCTGATGAGGAAGGTTCACGGGCTGAGCGGGAAGCCCTGGCACTGAAATTCTGTGTTCATTGCAGCATTTATGTGGAAAGTGACTCACGTTCTTACAGTTTTATACATTTACACATTTACATTTATACATTTATAACAGTTATTTTTTACCAGAGACTGAAAGTTCAGGTCTAAATCCAGACCAAGATTTTGTTTCAACCAACCAGTTAAGTACTCTGTGACTGTGACTCTTTATACACAACTGGTTGGTTGAAACAAAATCTTGGTCTGGCCTTATACTTGCTGGACCTCTGATTTTTACCAATCCCGAGTTACTGTTCTGATGGAGTGGCAGAGTGGGTAAGCAGTTGGCTCCTTAATCCAGAGGTTCAGGGTTCAAATTCTCTCTGATCGCCTCCTTATTTTGGGGGTGCTGTGTGGGTTGGTAGCCTCTAGCCATAATTAGAAGGTGGCTGGTTCAAATCTCAGGCCTGGCAGCGTGATGCTGTCATCGGGCACAGAGCAAGGCCCTTAACCCTGATTTCTCCAGGGGTGCTGGAGGCTGGCCAGCCTGGAAACTTTCTCTCACCTCTATAAGTGTCTGTCAGCTTCACGGAGAGCTAACTGCATAGGCATGAAAGACAGTTTGCTCACAGGATTGAATAAAGCTACCTGTAAAGTTATCAGGCTTATGCTTATGGCCGCCTTCGTCATGAATTCACATTCCTTGACCATATTGATTAGCTCGTGTTTAAGTGCTTATCCGGGTACTTACCTCCGCCCCCATGGCCCAGGCTGCCAGCACATGTCGGCAGTAGTTGAGTGTTCTGGGTTTCATCTTGGAGTCACAAGAGCCGCTGTACTGGGGTACGTTCTCCAGCTGGGGGGCGCACTCGAATACCTCCATGTGGTGGACGATGGCCTCGTTCCCGGGGGTTACCACCGACTCATACTGAGAAGACAGAGCGTGCCTGTTGGTCTTTTACTCGCTTTAGGAAGGATCTCCCACATGCTACAGTCGTCTACTGGAAGGGTATGACGTGTTGGCGTTGTGATGGAATGGGACGTGCAGAGCATCACGGCTGCAAGTGAAGAGATTTCCTCACCTAAGATGGCGAGAAAGGGGAACATGCAAAGTCACGCTTGGGACGTAAGAGAAGGGAGGACTACCATGACGACGTGGTTCTTGGGCATGGCGGCGGGAAGCTGGTACATGTGGCACCAGTACGTGGTCTCCTGCTCTGGGATGGTGACACCGGGAGCCAGGATCTCCAGGGTACGGGCGTCTGGGGGGAGAGGGGGTGAGGGGCTGTCTGGCCGCAGCAGGAGGACGCGCTGCACCCCCGGGTGGATCAGCGACAGGTTGAGCTTCCGCAGGGAGGGGAGCGGCTCCTCCAGCAGGCCGTATATGAGGTGGACCGTGCCCTCCTGTGCAGCACACACACACCAGGCACGACGTCATGCACGCGCATTAACGCATGCGTCTTGGCATGCATTGCATGGCACATAACACGCTGTGGGTAGCGTCACAGAAAAATGGAACAGTGATACTACATTCCTTCTTGCTATGCCCCATCTTGCTTTCCAGAGGTAAGAGTAAGCTTGGGGAGGGGGGTAACAGCAAGGGGGAAGGCACTGTGCCCCAGGAGCTGGGGGTTAAGGGCCTCACTCAACATGGATCTACACAGCCTAGGGACATATAGCTCGGGGGGGGGGGGGCTGGGATCAAACCAGTGACTTTCTGATCACAGGCACAGAGGCTTCACCTGCTGAGCCCCCCCTGAGAAAATGAGCTATGTGGAGGGCTGTAGCTCATGAGGTTTTAAGAAGAGCATGACATGGATTAATTACATTGGTCTAATGGTTTTAAAATGGATAAAATGTCAAACTAATAAGGTGTGACAGGTTTGAATATAGCCATCTGCTAAGCATTGGAATTAGGAAAAAATCCGTGACGATGATGATAAAATGATGAAGAAGTTGATAGTCTGGCTGTTTGCTGGGAGAAATGTGATGTCACCTCTATGACATAGTCCCTGGAGTCACATGTGCTGAAGGGCCTCTTGAACAGCAGGAAAACGCCGTCCTGTGTGTCCTGCACATCTAGCAGCTGGTAGTCCTGCTGGCTGTCCAGGGTCACATGACCACTGCCGTCACTCCAGGCATCCTTCGGAGGAGTACACACATCTGGAGTCATGGTGAACTTAAAGTACGAGTAGGAGTTAAAGTAAAGTAGGAGACCGCGATGGTTATTTTACAACGGTTGAGTTAAAGGCCAAGAGAAGGCTTTGGCCTACCATTTGTGGACACGACACACTGTCAGAAAAAGAAACTATTCAGCGTACCATTACTTGTCACTGGGGCTGTACCCTCAAGGGTTAGGCAGTTGTACCCTAGCTGTAGGTAAACGTACCTTTTAAGGAACATTATTGTATCACTGGGGGTACAATAACGTTGCTTGTACCTTGGGAAGCAAAACTGTACCGGGGCTGTACCCATTTTTCTGACAGTGCTTAGAATTCCTGCTCAGTTTTAATTTGTGGTTCACTGGAAAATTAACATTATACACTAGAAGCCAGCAGTGCTTCTGTCCCAGAGGATGATCTCAGGAGTCACTCTAACAGCTGGTCCTGTCGCCTCTCATCACCAGACACAAGATTATAGATGTAATTACACACAGTTTCCTAGTTTTTTCTACTAATAGTTCAGGTCAATGTATTAAGACTGCAAAGCCACCCAGCCCCCGGCAGATTAGCCGAGGAGACCGTTTGTCAAGATGAATTCGCTTTGGTCTCGTTATCCACCTTTGAGTCGAATGTTTAATGCCTCTCGTTAGACGGAGGGTAACGATCGGGCCCGTTTTTGATTAATTTCAAGGAAAGCAAACTCAGGGGAAGTGGCAGAGCCGTTATGCATAGCTAAAAGTTGGAAATGGAAACTTAGTTTGGCTCTCGACTTTGACGCGTTTCTCTTGGACTTGGCAAGGACGTGGAGCAGCGAAAAAACTTCAACATAAAGTGTGGGTGAGGTGGGCTGTTTTTGACAGCCCAATCACTGCAGGGTTCATCTGCTTTGTTCTCTGAAATAGAATCCATGCAGAGAGTGTCTGTGTGCTGAATGGTATAAATATAGCCTCGTGGTGTCAATCTGGGCAGGAAAATAAGGTATCCATTTAAAGAAACGCCTCAGTCACGATGCAAGTCAAGCCAACGGCACCGTTTGTGAATAATGGTAACTAACGCTGTATCTCAGCCCATGCAGTCTGTCACAGGTAAAGCTTCTGTTTCATATGTATACTTCCAATGTATGTAAACATTACAGCATAAATGTACAACACCGAAAACATCCGTTTTAAAAAATAGTGATCTTGCTTTCCCACTTCCACAATAATTTTTGGTATTAGATGCAGCTAGGGTCTTGGAAATTCTGGAGTAAACAGTGCCTAAAGAGGCTCTAATCCCCCTGTAAAATTCTATATTTTCGCTTGCATTTGGACTCTAATATTGAAACATATTAAGATGTTTAATGTTCCACGTGGATACATTTTGGATCCTTCTTGCTTTTAAAGATGATGACTAAGCGTCATTTATACGAGAGCCAGAAGCCAGTCTCTACACAGTGTGAGCGACGATGGATTATCTGAAGAATAATAATCAGAATTAGACGTGAAGGGAAGCTGGTGGTGTGACCGTCCGTGATCCACCTAAAATCTCCTGGAGAAAAGTTCTGTAAGCAAGAAGCAGCAGGGATCTCTTAACCTAGGTGTGTTATACCGGTGGACCCCTAACTAAACGCAGATGGCAAGAAAACAGAAAAAAGCACGCTTATCAAAACTATATCTTCAAAATTTTTTTTAATTTTCATTCAGTTTTTTTGAAAACCAGAACATCTGAACTTTGTAACAATATGTAAGTGAGGTCTGGAATAAGACGACTAATCCGTTTTGGTTTAAGATGGCCCGAAACATTTCTCAGTTAAGCAATAAACAGTTTGTGTGTGTGTGGGTGTGTATATATATGTATATGTTATGTTTCTAAATTCACCTCAAATTCCATGTGAAATGAGCCTTAGATGGTGAGTCTATCAAAATGCAAATGAGAAATCCTTGTGCTATCCAAATTAATTCCAACTCAGGGCAGCATCAGTGTTGTTAATTTGTATTGTATTCATTAATAGAATCTCTCACAATCTCTTTTTGTTACGTCACGTAGAGTCTCTTCTCTCTACTCCTTTTTAAGAATTACAACATTATCAGCATCATTCATGTAAAATATTATGGTTTCCAGAATTTCTACTCATGCAAAAACACATGCTGTTTTGGAATAATCTATAAACACATTATAGAAATTAATGAATGAATGCAAGATGCATTTAATAGCATGACATGCTGCTGGCAAAATATATACAGTATTTAGATATAAAAATTGCCTCCTCAGATCGGCAACTGTCAAGTAAAGCTAATTTCAGCACACGGAGGCTTAGTCAAATCAATCAACATGTGAAGTGTTATGCATAAGACACCTTTGATGTAGCATAAACATATCTCTTTATTTAATTTCCCGTCACACCTAAGAATTAAGGAATCAATTTAACTTTCAGTATAGAGAGCAAAAAGTGATGTTTAATTTAGAGAAATCTATGTCAGTGTAATTACTGGGTTTATCCGTAGGCTATCAATATTTTTGTGTGCTTGAAGTTATATTGAAGATCATTTGTTGAATGTTTAATTGTCCTTCAATTTGGACATAAACTGACGTGACTGTTTTTTCTGCATGACTTCGATATTCGATATTCTTGTGGGAAATGTGCAGTGACTATTTCAGCTCTGTATAAATTCCTGCTTTCAGATGCTCCAAAACTGAAATCTAAATCAGCAAGTTTGGGGGAGGATAATATGTAGGAAAAAATGATTTCTGATATTTGGAGGGAATAGGTAGCATTACTGGTTAAGGATGTGGGCACGCATCCAGAGGGCGCAGGTTTGACCCTAAAAATACTTATCCTAAATCATAAGAGTATTGACTAACCTACTAAGTATCATTTGAGAGGTATGATAACTTGTTAAAGTTAAGAGCATTTACTGGTTTCTTACATCTGTTTCCGTGCCAAAGGATGAAATATCATGGTATCATGGTACGATTCTGTGGAATTCAGTTACTTCTGGTGGCTAGCATGAACAAGCGAGCGCCTTGGCACGGGCTCTGCGCGGAGATGCGCATTAACAGCCTAATTTCTATGAACTTATGAGTCAGACAAATCCTGAAATCAGACGAGATGCAGAGTCCCTTTCACTGACAAATATCATGCAAATATTTGTCAATTACTAGAATATCTGACTGCAACACATTTTGGTACAAGTTTTATTTGGATGCCAAACATGAAGGGTTATGAAAGGATTCTAAAGCATTTTTTAAATATGATGTTTTTCCTGTTTACAATTATTTTGCCGTAGGTTTGGATGCTTTTCTAAACCTTATAAACTGAGCTTAACGGTATAAATAGCTCTATTTTTCAACTTGTCTGACCCTGTAAGTTTTAAATGCTGGTAACGCGAGCATCTCAATTGGTCACTTAAATGTCTCATCGAGGAACCTGAGTTATTAAAAATGCGATGATGATGAAAACGTAGGGAAGCGCCCAGTGTCTGCAGATTCCGCTTCAGCCTTCGAGGGACTGCACCAAACATTACTAAGTGTATATTTCCAATAGCTAAATCATATAATGAGAAACTGCATCCTGTTTAATATTAAGACAAAATTTGGCAGGTTAAAGGAAGACTCGCAGCAAATTTCACAGCTCATTCTCATGCTACTATAAATTTTACAAGAGTTTGTCTTGAATTTTTCAAAGTAAGTATTAGAAGCATGGAGATTAGATTAATGTGCCTTGAACATTTATGGAGAGCCGGAGTGTCCGGTGTGGTGTTTTAAGCAAGACAAATAGAAGGCAGTTCAGCGCTTACCCCAAAGTATGATCTGTTCCCGTCATTCCAGAGCACGACCAAATCTGCATTGAAGATCTCCCCCCTATCAGACATCCCAAGGACCACGCCGTGCTGCAAGTGGCTCACTCTCAACTTGAGATAGAGTTCCTGCCGCGAGTAGCTTATGTTCCAGGACAGCTGCAGGTTTCCATTGGGGTCTAGAGGGATACGGTAGGGCAGGCTTGCACCCGGGGCACTGCCTGCCTGGAAAGATGCCACCAGGATCAGCACCAGAGTGGCCAGCGTGGTTAGGTACATTACCGTCATATCCTGCAGATTAAAGTCTCTTTTTAGCAACCTCATCTTCTCTTTAGCCCACGAGCCTGTATTCGGTACACAAGTGGAAGATGGGCGAATGGCTGGGTTGCTGTGGGTTGTTGTGGCCAGATCTTGGTCTTCTGCTTCTTGGTGCTCTTATCCACGGTCACTTCTCGCTATCTCCTTGCCCCCAGACTTTAAAAGCTTTGGCTCATGGCACCATGTTATCTGTCCGGCATAATTGCATTATTTTGGTTGACGAAATTTGATTGTTTCTTTAGCCCTCTGGTCAGGCACTTTTTCGACATCTGCCAGTCTCTAATTGATCCTAATTGACCATGGACATTATCAACGGCAATTCAGCCAGGCTAAGTGAGGTTTATTGCTTATTTAATCTTTGGTAGATTTCGGCTGGCTGGAACTGTAGGATGCATTGACTAAATTAGAGAAAGTGTGTGCTACAATTTTTTTTTTTTGTTTGTTTAAAGTGTCTGCTTTCATATCAAGTGGCAGGATCACCAGTGATCCTTGTGAACAGCACTTCAGTTAGTGGGAAGTATGGAATTAAATCAGCTTGATATGAACCAGAACCATAAAAACAATCATAATAAGCATGCATGTCAATGTCAACCATTGAGTTCGATTCTTAAAATTCATGAGAAAACATACCTACCACAACAAATCGAGATGGAGTGGAAATATAATTGCTTACAGTAGAAGGACCATCCACACTTTCATTCTGAAAACATCTTTTGCATACGGACTGGATTTATTCTGATTCTTGTTTAAGTTCTGAATCTCCGTTCATATTCTACCTGTAGTCAATCCCCGCATACTATGGGTAATTTAGAGAGAGCACTCCTCTGGACTGCGTACCTTTTAGATTATGGTTTGTGGCCAGAGTACTCAGAGTCAGCCCACACCAACATGGACTTAACATGCAAACTCCACACACACAGGAATAAAACCCACAGCCACGGGCACAGCACTGGCCAATGAGGTATCTGGCGATCCCGTTAGCTGTTTAATTTTATTACCATTTTTATATCATTTTAAGTTTTACTTGTTTCAGTTCATTTTCACGTGATAGAAGAAGCACTGTCGATCTAAGAAAACAAATAGTCACGAGGCAGAAACCTGATAATGGATGACACTAGAACCCCGCCTCAGCTGGCTTATATAATGCATACTGCCATTAATATCAAGTTTATGGTTATTGTTTATGGATTTTCTTATGTATAAACTACCACTGGTGAAAATAAATGTGAAAAATATGCCTTCAGGTGTGTTCGGAGGTGATGAATTCGAAGCAATAACCTTAGACAGAAGTGCCCTTAATTAGCGACCTAGACAAATGGAAGATCAGAGTAGCTTACCATGGTAACAATTAAATAGACCTGATAGCACCCTGTTTGTCAGAAAGGTGAGGCTAGCCCTCGATTTTTGGGGGGGTGGGGGTGGAAAAGTAGGAGTGGGGGCAGAGGAGATGGAGATGAGGTTAAGAAGGGACCAGCTGCCGGGCTGGACAGGGAGGCTGCTCGCCTAATGAAATGATGGAGCTCCCCTGAGGCAGCTGATGGGATTTATGTCCCGTCTAATGTGACAATGCACTGGGTTTTACTGCGAATCCTGGGGGCTTTTATACGCTACACTCTAAACGGCGCTGCATTAATGCATCAGACGCACAAAAGAATCGGAATAAAAGGTGCGATGGCGGAGGACGGCGAAGAGAGAGCTTTCGGGTTTAAGGCGCGTTTTGGGGATCTGGGCCATGCAGGGACGCACGTTCTCTGCATGAGGAGGACGTGCAAAGAGATTTATAGAAAGCTATAGAGCTGACGAATAGCAGAGAGGCGCAGAGCAGACTGCCTTGGGCCCACACTGACATTCTCCAGCCCGGAACATTCAGTCATGCTTAATGTTTTCCCATCATGCTCAGCTACAAGGGTACCCAGGGTATAAATGAGAGTCCAAGGAAAAGTGATCGTCCATTGGCTTATTCCTCTTTAAACCTTTGAACAAAGAAAGCTGTTCAGTGAAAAGGCAAAATCTTGCATATTATTATTATTATTATTATTATTATTATTGCAGAAATTTGTCTCAAAACCTCTTCAACATGCTTGTGATGTAATTTCTCATTTCCTAAACAGACAGTCTTTGGCTGCGATTCCCTTTATATTCTTACCTACCTGTAGTTGTTTTATCCGCTGTGTGACTCACGCCTGTGCTTGAGATACTTATGTTACTCTGAGTAGGTCCGATTTTGGCAGCTCTTTCAATTGCGCTTTCCTTGTCGCGCATTCGCGCTGGCTGTGTTATGGGTGATGGATAGAAGCTGCCTTGGGTGTCCCTCGAAGTCGATTGATTGGCCTGTATTTTACTCTTAGGGTTTTAATGCTGACTTTCCGTCGGCCCGCCCGCTGTGAGGCTCTTTCGCAAAAGTTCTAAGTCCTGCGGATCTCGGAGAGGCCAGTAACTGCTCACTTAGCCGGCAGGGAAAGCACGGAGTTTGCCCGGAATGGGGGGAAATGACCAGGGCCCTCTCTCCCTTTATGTATATTTAACAAGCTTGTCAGCGCAACGCAGTGGGATCTCGGTCCCCTGTATTATTTTAAGGTTAAATAATGGATGTAATATAAAGATGCATTCGCTCGTCCTTCCTAAACTGCACTCTCTGGGTTCGGCTGAATCGAGATGGACTTCAGTAAAAATGGAGAGTAAAATGTTTACTTGTCAAGCGCGTAAGAGGTGGATAGACCTTAGAACTCAATTAAAATCGCACGAAGGATAATTAATTCGTTATTGTTCATTTGTTAACATTCCATTTTTAAATGTATTTAATTACACTACTGAGTTTCATGTACGAACGAGTTATGTCCTTTCTAAACATATGTCTGTTTTTATGTCTAAAATAATGCATATATATATATATATATTATTTAAACACATATATATCACAGATATAAATTTAAGTAATACAGCTTACAAGAAGTGACTTTTTTTTTGCGGACACCCTCGCTAATGTATCGAACGTATACACTAAATTCACATACAGCCCTTCAGACGCCCATTAATCAACTAGGTTGTCAGTGCATTTCCCTAATACGAGATACCATTCTTTACCGTTACTTCGTAATGAATACATGCGTCTCCTCAAGGGTAAATGGTTGTGGTGACAGCATCGTGGCCAGGAGCATCCACGCATTGGGATGCGTTGGGGTGGCGCTGACATGCTTCCCGAAATGTTCGTTTTGTTCAGTGTAAGGCTTTATCGCGGGGCGCGCTGGCTGTTATAGGACACCGAGGGCAGAGCTGTGCTTCCTGGCGTCCGCGATCGCTGCCAGCGTCCGTCACATCAGCAGCAGCTCTTACTCTGCGCGGGGATCGGGCTTAAGGCACCGCCTGAAGCCTTTGCCGAAGATGCGTTCG
Source organism: Petrocephalus sullivani (assembly GCA_026780845.1). Taxonomy (NCBI): domain Eukaryota; kingdom Metazoa; phylum Chordata; class Actinopteri; order Osteoglossiformes; family Mormyridae; genus Petrocephalus; species Petrocephalus sullivani. The sequence continues at coordinate 16,402,441 of JAODKM010000108.1, forward strand.
GATGCGGGAAACGGGGACCCCCGCTGAATGGTAAAAAAAAAAAAAAACGCAGGCTTTGTGTTATGGATCGGCTGTGATTTCCTTCATTGTTGTAGAAAGGAAGCCCGCAAGGGGAAAGTGCGCTTTGTTTGTTTGTTTTTTTTTAAAGCATTTTTTTCTTCAAAGTCACTGGAAACAGCTATACGAAGCTAAACGAAGGACCTCATTTTTGATGCAATTCAGCGAATGCTTCTGGATTTTTATTAAAGAAACACCTGGAATTGAGCAGATATACACTCATAAACCGGTTCTTTTGGCTGACTGAATGGGAAGACCGAGTGATATTATTAAACTTGCAAATATTTTGTATATGTCTGCGTGAATTACTATTATAATCTGAAGAACATTTAACAACTGCCTGAAAATGAAACAGCAGAATGGATTCCTTTGGGGGATGTTATGTAATGTATAACTGCTACGAGTTGTTTTTTTAAGTTCTACACAAAACGTCTTTTTACACATCAAACATGTTTTCAAGAAACAGATTCTCAAACACAGACAATTAATGCAGTCATGCATTGTCAAAAAGCCTAAATAATAGCAAATACACGTCTCCTACAAGGAAAGTACTCCATAGTTTATTGTAAAAGCTGCAGAGAAGATCAGTGTTTTTAGTCATCAATTTGTATCAAGAAATAATTGTACCTATGCATTGGGAAAATCATAATTGAGAGACGTGTGAGAAAAAAAAACATTGGCGAGTCGGAGCGGCTGGCAGCGTTACTTTTTACCTTCTGAGACTATCGTCGATCATTATCAGGGGGTCGCTGCCATTTGGGATTAAGCGCCAGCATCACTGATGCTGCGGACTGGACTCATGAAGCAGCATCGTCGCCGATGCCATCCTGTACGACCCTAACGTTTATCAAGGTAACGTATGATTTCTCTTCATTTCCGGAGAACTGCGGAGTAAGTTTGGTCTTGATCGAGTCCATTGCAACTCGCAGCAGCATTTCCACTTGTAAAATGATCTGCACTCATTTTCTTAAACATTTCTATCTATGTGAGAAGCGCCTCACTGGACAGAGTAATACATGTCTGGCGCTGCTCGTTGGGGTTTATGGTGACGCACCCCGAGTTAAGGCGTTATTTGTCTTTTGATCGTTTGCATACTGGCATGTAGGCTTCTCCTCAGGAAAGTGTTCCGTGGACAGCTTTGTGGCTGAGCAGGCAACCTACGGACCACGTGGGAATGCGCTCTGTAGCAAGGGCCTCCTTTATTTCCATTCATATATATGAGAATGAACTAACTTACAGAAGGAGTACAAAGTGCGGAATGGCGACATTACCTGAGCCGTGTTACAGTGGTGGAGTATACTCTCCTTCCACATCTTGGTTTGACGGCTAAAGGTAAATGTTATGCTCACACATAAATTGATTGTTTGGCCTTCAGGATGGAATTTATGGTGAAAACATGCACTTGAGCGGCGGATCGGGGTGGTGTGCCACACAGTTTGTGGACACTGGTCAGGGATATAGGTGCAGAGGCAAATGGGCGATGCTTGGGCTGTCCTGTCCCCACCAATCAGGACAGCCCAGCATCCCTGTAGTGACACCCCTCAGGCCCTGGGCCTTATGCTCTCAGCCTGCTCGCTGATTCCCCCAGGGACTGTCTGCTGTGCTCATCGCAGTGCACGTGTCACACTGACAGCTAATTAATTTATTTCATTTTCATCCCGGCCGTAGCGGGCGTTTATGCCGTCTAGTTTGAAAATGAAATGATTACAGTGTGCAGAATAGCAGTTGAAGTCTGGAGTCTATGAATAATGCTGCAGTAGCGCTGTGTGTCGGCAGACGTGACTTCACAGCGGGAGGCTGGGGATTGCCCTCCTCGCCGGGATTAGCTCCTGTACACCTCAGCTTTGCCTTTCTGCAGTGCTACTGGATGACATTACTTGCTGCTTAAATGCCATGTCTCCAGTCTCATGAGAGGATCCCGAGACTAAACGAAACGGCATGCCGCGCGCTACCCTACCGGGACCCAGATCGCGCACCCCCGGCTTTCAGAGCGTGGCTGGTCGCTGTGATGTCACGCCACGTCTGCAGCCCTGAAGAGGTCTACATTCCTTTTCCAAAGCCTCTGGGGGACAGATACGTAGTGACCTTCTTGTGTCAGTAGTCAGCGACTCCTATTGTTTTTAATGTTAAAAATAGCATGTATTAACATGCAGAAAAAAGCCAGAGGGTCAAGTTAATAAGCGGGACCTGTGTAAGTGCTGTTAGCGTAGGTATCTGGTGCATAGTCAACGCTAGAGAAAGATACCCCCCACCCTGGGAGGACTGGCCCTCTGCGGCTGCCCTCTGGTCCTCCCTGCCCCCACCCTGGGGTCGATCCTTTCACCCCCGACCAGCAATCATCCTGTCGACTCAGAAGTGAACCCCCCCCCCCCCCCCCCTGGCCCCCCCCCTTCCCCTCCCCCCTTTTTTAAA
>JAODKM010000108.1:16408334-16435256 GCA_026780845.1 Petrocephalus sullivani
AGTTTACATACACTAAGGTTACTATGCCTTTAAACTATTTGGGAAAGCCCAGATGATGATGTCATGGCTTTGGAAGCCTCATATGATGCCTCTGGGTTTGTGGTTTGAAACCCAGCCGTGCTTCTGTGTATGTGGGCCTTGCATATATTTTGATAAAGCAAAGCGTTGTTGTATTACTCAGAAGAAGGGTGTAGATTTAGGTTTGGACGGTAGGGTCATGTTACTGGCAGTGTTGTGCGAACACTGTGTGTTTTAGGGGCAGGGCGTTCAGGGCTGATTTAGTCCGCATCAATTCTTAAACCAAACTTGTGCCCTTGCGTCAGAAATACGGCATTTACCATAATAAAAACAACCCAGCTACATTCCCGCTGAATGATATGCATGTTTGCTAAATTTGTTTGTTTTCCCATTAGAAGTTTTCTGTTGCATTCCATGAGCTACAACTTTGGTGTCATTTTAAGTGTACAGAAATGCGGGGGTGATTTTTGGGCTCCTATTCCCAGTGTGATGGGTAATTGCCTAATTAGAATTCATAGGGATACTCGCTCCTATTGCACCACATACTATTTTTGGATTAGATTCCCGCAGAGCAACATTTCCCAGAATGCCCTTGGAAAAATCTCTTCTCCTCTAGCTGTAGAGTCCTAGCTGAAAGGGTACGCAGTCCTTGTGTTCTCTGGGGCCGGACCCTCTCATTTTCTGTCAGGAAGCACAGCTGGGGTCCGTAATTTAACGCCACCTCTTACGGCTCAGGTTCCACCTGAATTTTTATTGATAAGCACTTTGTCAAACTCAGCCTGATGAGGGTAAACTTGAAAATGAGTTTGGTCGGCAGTAGTTTCGGTTATTTTACGAGTCAACTAAAGGTTCCCAACATAATTAGTGGAAAATCCGAGCTTCGGTCAAATAATTTCATGTATATTTCTGTAAATATTGTAACCTCACATGTCTAATGGAAAACAACATATTAAATTACTCTCTGCCCTGCAATGCACTGCAAAAATATGTTTCAGACTTCAGACAGAAAAAAATATTGACCTGGTTAGTTTATCAGTAGGAACTTTTTTCTTTTTCTAAAAAAAATTACATTTTATATATAGAATATCAGTACTGCTGTTTGGGTTCCCGGAATGGCGCTGAACATCGAGTGACTGACATACCATGAAATGTCACCCTGGGTCCCCTGCTTGAGCCCACAGTGTATTTAACCAAGTAGGGCCCCCCAATGGTAGCCTTTGGGGCCCCTATAAAGTGCTGCCCCCCAGAATCTGCCAAGATAATCCTGCCCCTTTGACAGCCCTGCTGACATGTCAGTGTGTTACGCTTGTCATTGAACAGACAGTAATTTTACTGTACTTTTGTGCTGTTTGTGCAGTACTGCTGTTTGTGTTGCTGCTAGTGGCATTTCTACACCCCTGTATTTAAACTCATGTGAGCTGGATACCACTGTATCTTCTGCAGACCTGTGGGCCATATCCAGGCCATGCCACCTTTAAAAAACAAAGGTGAACTTTTATGTTCATATAAGTCTATGCAGATTAACAGTTTTTTTGCCCACAGATCTTTTACTAAGTCTATTGTTTTATCTTACATGGGACTTGAAAATAATCATTAAATGATGCCCCCTGCTGACATGGTGAAGCTCAGATTTAACCCCCCATAGAATATAATTGTCCTGGCCTGCTCCATAGGATGGTCAGCTTTCTGCTTTAACAGGGTTTCCTAATCCAGGTCCTTGCAAACTATTATATACAGTATTTCTTAATTAACTCCAAAAAGAACACTTCTTAAGTAATTCTGTTTGACTGACCTATTTATGATATGGATGCCATGTTAACCCAAAGTCCCTCTGATTAAATAACAAATCTTAGTCATTCTTTACCCTTGAACGGTCAAACTAAGGCTTATAAATATAAATTTAGTTATGAACTTTTTTGGTCAAAATGACCTTTACATGTATAATTGCGTGTACATACCTCTGTCAGTTTTATGAACATCTGAATTATTACCTATTTTTATCTAACGAATTAACAGCCAGATTTTCTATTTCTGAGAACCAGAAGAACAAATGAGGTCATTGTGAAGAGCTGAATATAACATTTTAAGCATCCAGTATGAACGGAACTTGTATAAATTAGCTTATGTTGTTTTAGCAAAAAGAATCAACTCCAACCTAGTGTGATTCCAAATGAAATTCAGCAGCATTTTGATTTGGAGTGATTTCCATACTAAGCAGTATGAATTCATCAGCATTTACATTCACAGCATTTGGCAGATGCCCTTAGCCAGCGTGACTTACATAAGTGACTCAGAAGTCTCCATTAGTGAATACCTTCTGATACTGGTTCAGAAGAGCCTGGGCTAAGAATACCATCTGTCAAAACTTAATAAAAAAAATAAATTATTTCATTATGAACTTTGAACTAAAATGATGAGTTAATCTTTGGCTTTCCCCATTCTTACTGAATCATTAGATCATGATTTGTTAAATCACGAGACACTGACAGTTAACCGAATGTGTGCTTTTAATTAGAAACTGAACATGCATTGCGTGGTGTTTCTGCAGAAACCCACTGGTGTGCATTAGGGTCTATGATGCAATGTGGATGGTATAACCATGAGAACATCCCTGCCTTGGACAAGCACGAGAGCCTCATAACTCAGAGCCTCAGTGGTGAGGAGCAGGCTGATTGGAGAGGGAAGGACACAGAGCTGATGTGTCGGGGGCTGAAAAGGGAATCGGACAAATGTCAGAGATTATAGCTACTGGGGTTGGTGTCAGACTGATGCTCAGGATACCGGGAGCCAAACCAAATAGAACATAGCCATGTACACATGTTGTTGTGAAAGGAAATTTGTTATGAAAGTCCAAACCCTGCTCACCTCCTCCCCATCGTCTACCCCCACAAACACAAATTATAGTTTGCCATCCAAAAAGTGCCTTTTTCTGGATTAACACACAAGGACATTGTGTTCTTATGACTGGAACCGTGCTAGTATCATTCCTTCTAATCTCACAAAGGCAACATTAATGCTTAGTTAAAGTCTTTGATGGCAACCAGACTTCATTAAAGAATGGTACTTAAAATGAGTCAGGGTATCTTTACCAAAAGCAAACATAAGGAAAGATTCAAGAGACATAAACCCAGCAGCATCATTTGAGTTTCTCCCAGATCTACTCAACCTGCCTTTCAAAAGACACCCAGCTGATCCTTTTTAAGGCACTTAGGCCAACTATGATTGGGTCTCATTAATTGAAGAGTCCGTGGGTGTAGGGGCCGGAGATCGGTTGCCATGGAAACACAAACAAACACTCAAAGTTAGCACACTGGCCCCTCACTGTATTGTACTTTGACGATTTGTGAGTGAGAGGCTCATAAGGCATTTATTCAAATAAAATCTTTCCGAAGGCAGTGCTGTTCCCTTTGAGTCCGTCTCTTGCCAGTTCCTCAGCGTAGCATTCCCTGTTCTCTCTCTCTCCACTTGCAGAATCTGCAATTAAGTTACCCAGTAGAGTCTTCTATGTTTGGCTGGATGCCCAATATCCTGCTTTGCGACTTAGGACTTATTTAGAACCGAATAAATCCCTGTACACTCACTTACGGCTAATGGTCCACGAGAGAGTAGAGGCGGAGTAGACATCCATGAAGCAGGCAATGTATTTGAAACGTGATTCATGTAAGGTTTTACTGTATTTGCACCTTTTCCATTTGTGGATTATCTAAGCCGTGTACAGTAGAAACAGGGTGTCATAAACAGACTGTTATCTTCCGATTCTGCCCCTGGAAGCAGGGACTCCTTTCCTAGATGCACGGTTAGTAGTTGATAGTGAGAAATGTAGTATGTCAGAATCCAGGAGCACGATATTGTTGGATGCAACCATGGAAAAATTTGCATGTAACCAATAAATTCCGTTCTGCGTTTCCTGAAGAAGCAAACAAAGCGAGCGTTTGGTGCATCCTTTTGGGACTTGTGCTCATACATGGGGAGGCTGGCCTTTTAGCTCACTTGTGCGTAATAATCAACAGAATACCAATTAAAGAGCTATTATGGCGTCTCCCGGTGCGCCTCATTCTTCCGCACTCTGCAGCGGGGGGTCCTTAGCGACTTCTCGCAAGTTGACAAAATGACATTTTTTCAGCCAGGTTATGTACCGTTAAAAATATTGAAATGAGCCCTCCTCAGGAAATAAATATTACAGCCCCTCCTGGTTCTTAGCTCCTTGTCGCTTTTGTGCTTAAGTGGCGGTGAGGGGGGGGGGGCTAGCTGTGCTGTGTTTCCATTTGGGGGTCCCTAGTCTAAGCGGGGGGGAGTGTGTGGCAGTTCAGATGCCGTGCTTGTCATCAGAAGGTCACCTGTCCAAATCCCAGGGTTGGTAGAGCAATTTCACCATTGGTCCCCCGAGCACGGCCCTCAACCCCAAATGGCTCCAGGCACTGATTGAGCATGCTTTCTCAGCTCTATGTCCCTTTGGATGTCTGCTAGGTACATTAATCATAGAATAATGAAGGCGTATATCCCACATGTCTTTTAGCAGTCCGTGACTCTGTGACCTCCCTCGGCACACGCATCGAGGTATCCAGAACTCCCATGTCCTCAAGAAGGCTTTTGGATCACTACAGCTTTAACTAGGTTAGTGATTATTGAAATCTTAGTGCTGAGTGTATTCATATGACACAGAAGTAATTGATCTTAGAACAGTGCGTTTTCACTTTGGCAGAGTGACTGTTTTTTAGAGGCTATGCATCTGCCTAGGACTTTAGTGAACGGTCATCTTGTAGGCTTCATAGATATGACGACCTGCTTGTCGTAAATATGCACTTGTAACACTGAGATATCGCCACTTTAATTAAGACATTACCAGAAGATATGGTATAGGGTTGGTGCATTTCTGTTTCAAATTGTTATAAAATGCTTAATCTTTTTTCTACAGTTGGAGACAGATACATAAGCTAATTACATTAAGATAAATATTGTATGTCGATATTGTATAGGAGGGTTAAGCCCCTGGCTCACTGGTGCTCACTACTACCTCACACTCCCGAGCTTGTGGGTTCACATCCAGGGCCCAGATTTTGCGTGTTCTCCTAGGTGAATTGGTGTGCCGAAACTGACCTTATTTTTGGGCGTGTGTACAGGTTCTTGTACTCAGCGTTCATATACTGACTCCCCACCCAGAGTGTCCCTGTTCTCGCACCCTGTACTTTCCGGGGTCGCCTCCTGGCCCCCAAAATGAGAGGAAACATAGAGAGCTTTATCTGAGCCCAGCTTCCCAGCTGGTTGAGTCATTTACAGTTATGTTACTTAGCAAGCTCGGTCATTGAATTAGAACTCAATTAACTCATTCAATAAATACAAATATTTCACGGTACATTCAGAAAATACTTCACGCCGTTTTTCAGGGGAGTTTGTTAGTATAAATCATTCCGATAATTTGTCACTAATCGACTGATTAATTCAGACAAATGAGGTATAATAAAAGCCAACAGCCAAATCGTACATCAGCAGTTGACAGTCCCACTTTAGCGAGGAGGGAACGTGGCACATGAAAGTGTGATACAAGTATATCTACGACTAAACCTCAGATTTTTCTCATGGCAATGTGATTTTTTTTCCCCCAGAATGCCTACTTACTGGTAATGTAGGTGTGTAACTGACCAATCGCTGGTGAGTGAACGTGGAGTGTAAAAGATCATAGAAGGAGAGATGGTCTACTTGTGGTTGACGGTGACAGTGAGTGTGTTTTGACCCTTCTTTTCTCTGTCTGCCACACGTTTGTGTGCACGCAGGGTGTTGATGGAGAGGATTTCGAATGACAGCCGGGACAGTGGTCATCACAGGTGGAATTTTAGCTACAGTAATATTACTGTGCATCATTGCAGTACTGTGTTACTGTAGGCTACAGGTAAGTGCTATGGGTTTTTTAATAACTGCTGTTGGTGTCTCTGAGTGTGTTGGAGTCCGTGCATTCTTGTGTGTGCATTCACATATGTGTGCATGTGTGTCCTGTAATGAAGTGCAATTTGATTCAGCTGGACTGCCCAGTGACCTGTTCTTTTTGAGATAAGATCCAGACTCAACACAAGACTGTGTTCGATCAATGGTTATGGAAAATGGATGCATGAAAGTAAAGATATCTACCAGTACAGAACAGATGAACCATTTGCCCTATAGAAAGACTGTAGCCAATAAATTAACATCATTCCCTGTGTATTCCACTGGCGATTGTCAGCCATATACAGTCTGGCTAGTCGCTCTGGCTTCGCAGACCTTCAGTGTTCCATATTATCTGTTGCTGTACACATCATGGCGTAGATGATGAGCATTTTTCTTGGGTTTCTGGCTCCTCATGCACGAAACGATAAGCTTTATTCCCGCAGGTATCTATTGTGCAGTTTTGTGCTAACGGCGGTCCGGAGGTTCTGCCGAGCGGCACATGAAGGCCGAGCTGTTCCCCTGTCAGTGACATCACTACCTACACAGCTCCTTTTATTGGCACGACATCACAAAGATGAGTCCTGGGAGCAGAGGGGAGGAAGAGATGATAAACTGACAAACATGAGCGTGATTTTCCTTCGCCGCATGAGAGCTAAAAAGGCTCTCGTTTGTGTTTTTGGCAGGTTGTCCTTTCGGAACGACCTGTTTGTGCTTGAGGCAGTGTTTTGCTGCTTCGGGGTCTGCTGTCCAGGACTGACTCAATGTCCGGTTTACCGGAAACGCATTCTGACGAGGCTGGAAAACACTGCGTGCACTTGTTTCCGTATTGACATAGCAGGAGTGTTAAAGCTCTAAATAAATACGTTTATAATTAATGACAGGCACACTCAGTGACCAGCTTATCAGGTATACCTGCTTGTTATCACAAATAGTGAGTCATGTGGCTGAATCAAATGCATCTGAAAACAGGCAGCATCCAGACAGGGTCAGGATGATTAGTCACCGTTCAGCTAAGCATGGTGCCAGTTAAGAGGCCCGATCTGTACAGCTTTCAATATGGTGTGAGTGGTGGTGCCGCACATGGTGGTTCTAAAGCCTCGGAAGCAGCCGGGACTGTCGCGTTTACAGAGAATGGTGTGATGAACAAAAAAACAACGGTGTTTCAGTGGCCAAACACACCCTAACAAGACAGGTCGCTGGGGAGTGGGCAGTCTTGTTAAAGCTAACAGGATGATCACAAGTGCAAAAATAACACTTCAGTACCATGACGCTTTGCATAAGTCTTTCTCTGCTTGGTACATCTCATCTGCCTCATCAGCGGTGTTTCAGATTTTCTCTGGTTCTGTCAGGTTGCTTTGGGATCATTTATGGAGAGCACCTGCACAGGGTTCCGACAGATTGCCTCATTAACCTATTTATATTTAAGACCCTTCGCTTATGGGGCAGAATGTAGGTGTGACTGACATGGGAACGTGGGAAGCTTTTATAAGAAGGTTCCCATTGTTCCATTAAAACTTTCATTAATTTTGAATTTCCCCCCCAGTGGTATGAAAATATCCCTCGAAATCTGAAAACTTTTGAGATACATATTAGAGGGGGTCTGCTTTTTTAATAGTGAGATGTACAGTGCGAAAATGTTTAAAGCTATTTATCTGGGTAGTAAGTGTATATTTTCTCAGGAAAAAAAAAAACAATTTAACCTTAGAACATATGCAAATTAAGAGTAACACAAAAAAACTAACAGGAATTTCTTCTGCTCTGTGACTGGCATCTTGCTGGACGGCTAAATGAGCACTGCTTTGGGTCCCAAAGCTCTCCCTAGGGGCACCATTGCATGTACAGGTTCAATTTCACATCAACTCAATTAAGTAATTTATGTAATTAGTTAAATAACTCAGTGAGGCATTGATTAGCCAAACATGGTGTGTTAATGGTCGAGTTAACGTATACATATTGTATTTATATGGTATATTGGACGGTTGCTGTAAAGACTGAGGTGATTTTTTTGGAGAGGTTTTGCAGTGGTTAAGCTGACACATTTCCACAGACATAAAATCATACTTTTACACTAACAGAAACTTATTTAAACCTAATTTTTGCAGTACAATATATCAGACAGGGTATTTGTTTTGTAATAATATGTACGAGAAAAAATAAATTAGGTAGCTAATACGTAAATTGAACTATCCGCTATTTAAATATAGCTAAATGACTGATTTTCCCCTCTGTCTGCAGTATTATTGCTGTAAGAAGGAGGAGTCTGAGTCGGAGGAGGAGGAGCCTGACTTTGCGGTAACGTCACACCTGCCGCCGGTCCACTCCAACCACAACATCATCGCGGCGACGGCGACCGCCAACGGGCCCGCGCTCTTCACCCCGCCGCCGGCCCGCAAACTGACGCGCTCGCAGACCTTCTGCCCGTCCTGCACGCACTACGAGATGCCTTTCTACCTGCAGCAGCCCGAGGGCCTGCGCAACGGCGGCGAGCGCCTCAGCCTCCGGGGGGCGCCAGCGCGCCACGAGCTGGAGCTGCCCACCGAACTGCCCAACTACCACAAGCTCAACCTGACGCGCTCCGTCACCATGAGGGAGATGTTCACGCGTAGCTGCAGCATCAGCACCGACGTGTAGTTCCTTCTGGCCGCCAGTAGGGCGGCGCTGCCCCGGCGAGGATGTACTGTTAAGCCATGCACCCTCACACAGACCCCCCTGACACGTTCTCCTGCACATTCACTGGCGGTTTGCTACGGTCCTCCTGCACAGTAACTCGGCCTGGGATGCTCATCGCAGAATAGCTTCTGTGTTTTATCCTTTTGTTTTTTTAGGTTAAAAGAGCCTCAAGAAAAATGGATGTGGCCATAATTCTCCAGGATCTCCTTACATGTGCAGCCTCCCACCCCCACTACGGTTCTCCCACACCCCCACCAGATAAATGCCCTTTACTCACACTTGTGAGCATAACAGCAAACAGACTGTGGCCTGCATTTATGAGTAAACACTGACTGTTTTCAGAATGGAGCTACGCTTAGGTGTGTCTGTCAGAGGTATAATCTAGTCATACATTTAAAATTAAGGGCTTAAATGATGTTAAAATGTCCACATATATTTTAGGGTATCCCCAGCACTAAAAAGAAAGGGATTACCTTCCTTACTGATTACATTTGATTACAGGAATGCTTTATGGTTCAACTTCTTCCTGTAAAGATACCAGTTCTCGTTTTGATCTATACTTGTAGGGGTACAGATTTTTTTTTTTGAGGGGGGGTGGGGGGATACCAGGTATTTCACTTTTGGGCTCAAGTACTGAGGTGTGGCTTTGAAAATTAGTCTAAGGGTGGAGCAGCTGTGGCAGTGAAAGGAGAAGTTAACTGCACACCTGTACTGTCGACATGCCCAAATCGCTCATGATCTTACACATTGATGTCACACCAGTGAGCTGCAGTAATACACCAAGGACTAACCACACCAGTGAGCTGCAGTAATACACCAAGGACTAACCACACTAGTGTGAGAATTTCTCTTTTTGTTTTGAAATCGTAAACCTCTGTGAAAAGTTTTCATCTTTTGGATATGAGTTTACGTCAAGTGAATTCTGTGGCCTAAGAACTACATGATATTCGGCTGTACAGCTTCATTATTCTATGGTGTATAGGTACTATTGTGTAAGACTTTAGTAAGCCGTATTCTACAAAGTATATTTAAAACAGAGGGACATGGGGGGGGGAGCTTTTTATTTTATGCTTGTTTGTTTTTACATTGAGGTGAAGACCTTGCATTTGTGACTGATCACCTTCAACTTACCAGCCTTGTGTAACAGACTAACCCAGGGTGTGTCTTGAGGGGTCCCTGTCTCTGAGTTTGTGTCACTCTGCTGGGGGTGTCTCCTGTTGATGTGCAGGACCAGAAGTGTGAACGGTGACAATCATCTCTGCTACCGGGCTTTCCAGCCAAGTCCTGTGTTCCGTTTCGCCACTCAGATCAGGTATGTTTAGTCTGGAAGCTGGTCGGTTTGCACGTCTGCCTGGACGGCTGCCTCTCAAGCTTCCACGCTCCAGCAGGAGAATGAAGCTGGAGAATTTCCTGCATTATGTCTTTGTATCATTTAATTTTTACATGCAGTAATATAGAAAGAGCATTTGAACGCTGGCTGTCGTCAGGGGGCCCTGACCTGTGCTAATCTGTTGTCACCTTCTGTACGTTTCTTGTATCTTACTAGTTGGAAAATTAGTGAAATTATAGCACAGGGGAACGGAAACCTGAAAGCTGGCTTTTTCATTTCTTCGTGTCATTCTTTTTACACTTACTTCCATTAGCATTCATTTAGAAGACGCTTTTGTCCAAAGCGAGGTACAAGTGAGGCATGTAGCACATTACATACGTACGTGCCAAGGAGTCAACTAGGCATAAGTGCAGCTAGGCTGAGCTTCCAGTGATTTGCTCAGCTACAAGCAGTACTGGAGCAGGAACTACACAACATCTTCTAACAAAGCAAGAACCTAATGATGCTGTTCAGTGATTTTTACTGCCTTGCGCCCTATCCCCTGCTCGTTCCTCTCCACAAACTCAAGGACAGGCCACTGGAGGAATGGTTTTGGATAGACGTCTAGGGTACTGTGCGTGTGGCATCTTGTGATTGGCCTGGTGGCCTTGTCTTGGCGAATGTGACTGGAATCACAGGATGATGCCACCGTGCGTCGTAGCCAGAATAATCCCCTTATTTCCCCGCTGCACCGACCAAGCCCCTTCGCACAAGCATATGCACTAGAGATTTCCGCAGCAGAGCACAGCTGTTTGAGAGAGTGCTGATTAATTGGTTGTATCTAATGAGTGTGGGCAACGTGTTATAGATTTCATAGGAAGGGGAATTATCTAAGAGACATTATTATTATTGCTCTTACCATTATCATTGTTGATATTATTAATTACTAATATTTACAATTATTGTTTGATGTTCTTGATTCTTGCTGGATGTTGCTTCCTCTTGTGTTTCTCGCATCATTGTGCTCAGCTTCTCAATGCTTCCTGTTCCAGTGATGCTGCTGCTCAGTAATTCTGACATGGTACTGACGTGGTTAAATCTGTAAGGCTAACACATGGTTGGTAATAAAATAAAATTTAAATCTTTTGTGCAGATTTGACTCTGTGATGTATTGAGTTTCATTTTTATTGAATGTTTTCACTCGAGCATCTGTGGCAGTTTCATTCATTTTTTTTTTTAATCTTTTTACAAATGACTCCATAAATTTGAATATTCTTAACTAGGCTCCTTTTTTATGTGCCAGTTTAGTTATGTGCTAGCTTTGTTCCATGTATCATGGGCCATTTAGGATGGATTCTTTTTTACTTTTGTATTTTTTATGTATTTTATATATTTATGTAATTTGCTTTATTGTGAATGCAATGACCATGTGCTCGTTGGCCTTTTGTCCTTTCAAAATCTGTGCATTATATTAATTGTTTGAATATTTGGATAACAATTGCAATAGGTAAAATGTAAATTAATACAAAAAATAAATATGAAACTTTACAAAATATAAAATTAATCATAAAACAAAAATGCATGCCTAGTTCATATTGTTGTATCCCCCATACCAGATAGATATCAGATAACTTACAAAAAGCCTAATGCATTTAAAAATGCCCCCCTAAATCAACTTTAGCATAATTAGCCCTTTACCTAGAATTGCCTCTGTTTGAAAGCATTAGACTTTTGTGGAACTCATATTACTAAAGATGCTCAGAATATTATAGGAGTGAGATAAGCAAATACTGAGAGGTTGAGAGTCAACCTGCTGGTGACTCAAGGTGTCTAAAAATGCATCACTGAAATCACTGAACTTGCTGTAAAACTTCCTGCGAATTCCATGTCTATAAGAATCTATGGACACATTCACAGCACATTAACATAAACATGGCTATAAATATTTATAAAAAGGCATGACACATTATAGCCATGTTTATTTTGCATTACGAATGCTTTATGAAGCTGTCATCTTTAATGTACTATAGATACCTTCATATTGCAGTACAAAGCATCGATAATTCTTATATCGGCCATAATGCATAATGAAGAGGTCTAGAGTGCATTATAGATGAGAGCTTCATTGGAGCTTATGAAGTATCGTAATAAACACTATAATGCCTTATGACTCTCAATAGAAGATAGAATAAAGCTATAACGCTTTATTATTTCTTATACCAAACATTATAATGCATTATGAAGGTATTTACAGTGCATTATGGATAGCAGCTTTAAATAGAGTGTTTCCGAACATGATTGCTTAGTTAAAGAAGAAAATGTATTACAAGCACATTTAAACATGTTCAAAGTAAAGCAGGGTGACCTACAAACATTGGTCTTGTAGGGTTTTACAGTGTTTTTACTTTGGAAGTGGCAGGATTCCTTTAGCTACACACAGCATTCAGCATTTTATTTTTTGAGAAACCATAATATAGCAAATATACATAAGTGATATAGTCCTAGTGTGACCCTGAATTTGCCCTTTGTGGTTTCATTTAATGGCCCATAATGTGTGATTTCAAAGCAGGTCACTGGCATTCATCTACAGGCACATCATAAACATATGCATGGAAAATGAAGATAGCGTGCAAAAAGTTCTTTGGCAGTATTGTCTATAAAAATATTGTGAGACGGGAGATTAGTACAGTGAAGCACAGTCAAACCTACTGCGCGTGTGGCATCTTGTGATTGGCCTGGTGGCCTTGTCTTGGCGAATGTGACTGGAATCACAGGATGATGCCACCGTGCGTCGTAGCACCTCAGCGCGGTATGACTAATGTCAGTGCGGTATGACTGATGTCAGCAGTTTGTTAAGAATTAAATTTGTCCTTCACTTGAACTTTAAGTGACCCGTACACAGTGGAGTCATTGCAAAATTGGGAGATTCCACCATCTCAGGACCTTGGAACTCCTCTGAAAATTGTTCCTTCCCACAGTAGTGATGCAGGTTAGTAGAAAGCAGGTCTTTCAGGTGTCAGAAGTATGTTCCCCTGCAGGACTGGCAGCAGGCCTTGCCATAGTACCAATGGCTGCACAAGTTAACCTTCAGGGCCAGGGAGCAGTTGGTATCAGGCTGGTCCTTACAATTCTCATCTGGAACAAAGGACACCCATCTCTTATTCTCACCCCTTACGATCTAATTTATTTCTCCCTATGAGGCAAGTCCTACCTGGGGGTTGTGTTGGGCAGGGATCCAAGGGGCAAACCTGCTTATTGCTGGGCTTGGTTAGAGGGTCACAGCCCTTGACAAGTTCCCTTCCTTGGTAGCACTTCACATCTCTTGAGCGGGTGCCAACACCACAGGTCTTGGTACACTATGGGGAGCAAGATGAGGTTATTGGCTAAAAAGCAGTAAAGTGGGTGGGGTCATTATCCAGCGGCTAATAAAATAATTCAATATGAACTCAAAAATGGCTTATTTGACCTCCGACCATGGTGTGGTGTACCACTTGAAGCATGGCCTCTCAAAACAGGTGCTCTCGTCCTGTGGTCGCTCTTCTGCAGCACACTCGCCGTCTTCATGGACTTGAAAGACCCCACCAGCGATCGCAGCACACAGGACCGTCCTTTGCCTGATGCCACGGCCGCATGTCGTGTTACACTTTGGGAGAAAGAGTTTGCCCTGAATATAAAAACCCTTTCCCAGTGGTAGACAAGGTGTAGTCTTAGTCACACCTGTCTAGCAATGTTGCTATTATCTGAAGTCCTGGAGAAACGGAGAAGACAGTTTGTCCTTCCAGTTGAATAAATCACAACTTAATAATTTAATTAGCTCTTTTAATTAGAAAGCAGATCAAAGTGTGACATGCACAGGATGAAAGCCTCAGACATTTCCAGCTTACAGCTGGTAAGCTCCTAGCCTTTATACCGAAGGGTATCTTAGTGATAATGCAACTACACCCAATAACAGTTAAGGCTAGTTAAGAGTGTCCAATTAAAGCTAAGGCTTGATAGCATCACCCAGTAATAGTTAAGGTTACCATATAAATGCATAAGCTAGTGATGGAGAAAATCGTGATTCATGAAGCATTATTTTATCCATCAATAGCATAAGCTATGATGACCTTTAGCTTTGGTAAAAAAAAAAAAAAATTAAATAACAGAAAACCACCAATCATGCCAATGCAACATCACCCAATAATCATTAAGGCTTGATAGCATCACCCAATAATAGTTAAGGTTACCATATAAGTGCATATGCTAGTGATGGACAAAATGCTGCTTCATGAACCATTTGCTGTATTTTCTGACCCCACTAGATGGTGCTCTAGGTTTGTTTTGTGCCATGTGTTGTGCCATTTTTTGAACAGAGAGCACCATCTAGTAGGGTCAAAAAATTACAACAAATGGTTCATGAAGCATCATTTTGTCTATCACTACCCTTTCCCTGTTGTAGAATCCTTTTGCTAGCCTCCTCCCTTGGCCCCATCTGTCTTCCGGCCCTTTTTCTCCTCACCATGTCCCAGTCTTGCACTATCCAGTGGGGAGGGCAGTCCGGGCTTCCACAGGGATGTATGGCCAGGGGCCGATCTTCAGCAGGGCACCGGCTATCAGGCACCACGTGTCCATCCAAGGTCTTGCAGTAGACATGCCGGGTCATCGTGCCCTGTCCGCATGGGCCAGAGCACTGGCCCGAGACCATGTCAAGAAGTGAGGCACTCAGCACCGAGCCAGCAGATAAAAGGGCTTAGGGTTACAGCAAAGATTATTGGGTAACACTTTACATGAACGGCACATTCATAATGCCTTTATAATGCAATCAAAAACATACCTTAACAGTTTTAATATAGGTTAATAAACTTTATACAGTTACAGCATTATAAAGTTTATCATCATATTATGTTTGTTATTAATGTATATTAAAGCTGTTAATGTATGTTATGATGTTAAGGTATACTTACATGCTGCTTGTAATATGAATGTGTGAAGAATGCATTATGAAGGTGCAGTTAATATAAACCATTACTGATTATTAGTACTCTAACTGAAAAATGTACATGCATTACATTTCAAATGGTGCTATTGAAAATACTTGCTCGAATCAATTACAGAGTGACTGATACTTCCTTGTTGTTGTGTACTTCTTTACTTGAGCTTAAAATAAGCTTTATTTAAAATGGAAAAGCAAATCTAGTATGACTACATGGTAATTGATTACCGCTCCCCCACGGTACTCACGGGTCCCCATTCAGATGTGGCCCACTGCCTCTCACATGACGGGCCAGTGCAGTTTTTGACAGATGGTGGTCGAGTAGCTTCGTCGCATGTGTTCATCTCGTCAGAACATCTGACATCTCTGGTCACTTGACTCCATTGGCCACACTTGGCTGTACACTGGAGAGAGATCCAATTCATTATTCCATCAGCCTTCACCATCTAAAACAGGTATCCCAATCCCCGCCGGCACCATGATAAAAAAAGACTACAAGATGAAGTGAGGAAATTCTGCGTCTGTTTGCCAGGGTGGTATCCCCAAGACCACGATGCTCACCTCGGGCCATTGAGCCACCTCCCACCGGGGACCACAGGCGGGGTTCTTGCAGACTCGTCTCTCCTGTGGCCGTTCGACTTGTGCCAGGTCACACAGGTCCCTGTAGACGGAGCTGTCGAGGCCGGGGGCCAGCATCTTCCAGCAACGGGCAAGCCGGAACTGGAAGCCCTCACCACAGGTATGCGTGCACTCACTCCAGCTGCTCGCCTCCCACCTCCAAGGGGAACCATCCAGCCAGCAACCAAGACATGCTCAATGTCAGAAAACGCAATGGTACAATCTGGGTCTGTGTAGCCTTGTACACTTGTGCCAAGCCTACCTGGGCTGACATTCCCTTCCTATGCAGAAGTCATGGACGGGTTCCGGCCTGGTCAGGTTATCGCAGTAGGTGTCTTCTACGTCCACGCCATCATAGCCCACACAGGTGGCAAAGGATCTGGCCACACCTGTCATCCAGTCAGAACCAGAGAAACAGGGCCATGGTTTATCGAACATGACGTAAGGACCCATGGTTGCGGATTTTAGACCGTTCCCCTTGTGCCTGTGTGTGCATGCAGCTGTGCTTGGTACGGTGCCTGTGTGTGCATGTAGCTGTGCGTGGTACAGTGCCTGTGTGTGCATGCAGCTGTGTGTGGTACGGTGCCTGTATGTGCATGCAGCTGTGTGTGGTACGGTGCCTGTGTGTGCATGCAGCTGTGCGTGGTACAGTGCCTGTGTGTGCATGCAGCTGTGCGTGGTACGGTGCCTGTGTGTGCATTCAGCTGTGCGTGGTACGGTGCCTGTGTGTGCATGCAGCTGTGTGTGGTACGGTGCCTGTGTGTGCATGCAGCTGTGCGTGGTACAGTGCCTGTGGAGCAGGACATGCTGCAGGGCTCCTGAGAGGACAGCTTCCAGCGGTACATGTCCGCTGCGCTCAGCCCAATGTTCTTCTGCTGGCTCCTGCCGATACAAAGAGAAACAAATTATTGCAGCAAAGCCAAGGAACCCTGTAACCAGGCCAGTGTGTGGAACCCAGGTACCAGTGTAAGACCTGCGACAGACATCCTAAGGGTCCCCAGGTGAGCAGTCCGAGCATAACGTGAAAGTGCAGCAAGTTTTCATAAATGAAGTCAACTTAAAGGGGGTTGGGCCTGGTGGGGTTAGCAATGTGGGGTCGTGGCTATGGTACATATGTACATATTTTCTTTCTTATGGGGGTCAAAACCCCTAAGATCCCCCACAATTTGAACACTGCCAGGTACCACACCACATCTACTATATGTAAAGACACAAGTCTGATTGGAGTCTGATAAAGAACCAGCTCCATCCAGACAGACACCTTCAATACAGACATTCAACTAAATATATTAAAACATTATAAATTCAAAAAGCAGCCCATTCACACAAGATGGAGTCTTAGTCACAACCATCTGGCAATGTTGTTATTTTCTGAAGTCCTGGAGAGACAGGGAAGACAGTTTGTCCTTCCAGTTGAGTAAATAGTAACACCAATATTTCCAGTGTCGTGGAGTAAATCAATCACAACTTAATAATTTAATTAGCTCTTTTAATTGGAGAGCAGATCAAAGTGTGACGTGCACAGCAGGAATGACTCAGACATTTCCAGCTTATAGCTGGTAAGCTCCTAGCCTACAACCAGTACAGTTAAGGCTAGTTAACATTGTCCAATTAGAGTTAAGGCTTGATAACACCGCCCAATAATACGCAAGGTTACCATATAAGTGCATAAGCTAGTGATGGACAAACTCACGGTTCATGAAGCATCATTTTGTCCATCACTAGCATAAGCGATGATAAGGGGGGGTGCTGGACTGTGCCACCAGGCTGTCATGTAAAGGGGGCTGTTTTTTACACTAATGGGTTCAGTGCTGAACACATGGGTGTCAGAGTCTAATAAACATCATAAAAAAGCCCTTATTTCCAAAGTAAGGTCTTGGGATTTCAAATGTCTCCAATTACACATTTCCTCATTAAATAGTCAGTTATTCAATAAGCTAATTAAGATATTTGGTTTTACAGCTAAACTGGTCGCAGCTGTTTTCACCAAACTGACGAGGTTTCAAAGACTAAAATCCGAATGCTTTTATCCTCTCTTGCAGCCAAATAATAAAACGCGGATCCAGGCCCAGCTTTGAAAAGGACTTTAAATCCTGGCTCAGTATAAAGGATATAAAGGCGAAAATTATTTTTTTTTCTCATAAAATTAGCATGGCATACCAAGATAAGCTGCAGCCATCTATTATATAAATTATATTTCTACTTTTGTGAAGGAGCTCCACTCTCTCCTGCAATTAAAATGAGGCTCTTTCCTGTTTATCATCTCCAGACAGTCATACCACTAAAATAGTGTTTGGATGTTATACAGGGGCACGCATATGAATTATAAATATGATGGAAAGCGAGCCTGGCCTCAGCTTGGCATCTTCTGGGGCTGGGCACTTTCTGAATGTGCCCAGGTTATGAAGTGTTTTTCAACCACAGCACAGCTGCCGGGAGAAACAGGTGGCCCCTCGTAAGCTATCGGGACCCCTCTCTTACCGTGCCAGAAGCTGCTCATCCATCCTGCCCTGTCTATGAGCACATTTTGCCGAGTTTGATGTATCCCTGGGTCAGCAAGGGAGGGGCTTGTGTTTCACTTCTTTAACCAATCACAGTCTTTGTCGTATGACATCACCTCATTAAATTCGATCTGTTTTCTGTTAAGCAGCAAGCTGCAAGGATTTCTAAAGTACCTGTTTTATTGTGTATGCCTTTTGTTAAAGGACATAGACAAAACATAAGAATATGCTTACCTGCAGAGGCTGTATAGAGCAATGTAAGGGTGTGACTTTATTCCATGATAATAATAATAATAATAATAATAAGACTCAAATCAGCTACCTTGCGATCGCAAGCACAGAGGCTTAGCTTGCTGAGACACACACTGCCCCGGGCCTCATGACTGGAAGAAAAAAACAGACTAATGTGGTGATGTCATGTGATGAAGACTGTACTGGGTAATAGAAGTGAAATGCAAGACCCTCCCTTGTTGACCCAGGGACACATCGAACTCAACAAAACATGGATATACTGTCTACAATCTCAACATGAGGCAAGACCATAAATGACAGCATGAAGAACAGAGGTTCAGAGGGATGTCTTGAGCATTTATACCTGGTTTGGTTGGTTCTGTTGCCACTGTGAAAGTCAAGCAGCAGTGTCCTGTTGAGAAAAAGCAAGTGTCCAGTGTCATTATTGTGAATACGCTCTTGCAGTGAGCTGTTGTGCCCAAAGGGGGCGCCACCGTCCAGACTGGTTGCATGTGGCCTGAGTGGGTCCATTTCTGTTGAATGTAGCTTCTCTCCTTTAGTGAGCAGCTGATTGGTGGAGAAGTTGACGTGGAGCTCTCCTGAAGCGGCTGACTTCCCCAGAAACATATTCCTGATAAGATTCTGTGAGCTTGGTCTGCTGCCCATGGGGTCTTCACTGCCACCCATGTCACCTGGCTGGGTGCTGTTCTTCCCTACAGAGTTACAAGAAAATAAAGAAGCTCATCCATCCTGCCCTGTGAAAGTAGTATTTGGAAGAAAACAAGGGTTTGCGATCCTTGATGAATGACATGGTGAATGTGATTATCTTGCACTGAGAGCTTTTGGCTCCGTCTCATTGGCTTTTGCGATTATGTGGCATTTTAGTATGTGGGCTAACTCTCCGTAATGATCCTGCTCACCACGGGTGTTGAAACCTTTTTTCCATCAAGCAAAAAATCATTATGTGTCCATTCATGAGGGAAATACGCTGTTCACATGCTCAGAGAATTTGAAAGCTTTGTTTCTTAACAATAAATACTTTTCAATAACAGGAAAGAAAGCTCTGAATTGTAACAGCTACAGCTGCAAATTCGGTCTTGGCCTTTCCTCACAATACGAGCTCTCTGGGTGCCGCAGACTTTCCTGTAGCATGAGCCTTTGAGAACATTCTGGCAGGTGTACATCGAGTCCCCACAGAGGTTCTCCCCTTCAGCCCTGGGACCTCAGACCTCGGATATAGAGCCAGAGCTTCTACCATGAAGCTATGACCACTCACATCTGAGATTCTCTGATTATGAAAGGACAAAATGCGACGTCCTTTCAATTTTTCATCTGGGTACTACTCTTTGTAAGGCTGACCATGAATAAAGGATGGCTCTGGGGGGCCAACAAAGTGTGTTCTTCGCACAGAAGTTTGAAATCTGTCTAGTGAACCATGGTGAAATGATAGTTTCCTCCCAGGCTGCCTAAAAACCTAAAAACTGCAGCATCCTGCAATGGTGCAATGAGAGTAATATTTTCAGGCAATTGGATTATCAGGCAGGTTGCGGTGCCAGTCCTAGGCTCGATGTAACCGATGTCTCTTTTAAAGAGTCCTGTACATTCTTCAGGACGGAACTGACGACTTCTTGGAAGGATAAGCTTAAAATGTAGCCCATATAAATTAGCTGGGCTAAGCTGATCTGGTCATCGCACGAGTAAAGTACTGAGAGACTGTGTGTGTACTGAGACGTGGAAAAGCAGGGGATCTCAAGATGTGACAGTCATGCGATTCAGGGATGCTACCTGGTTTGTGAGGAGGGGCCAAGAGCTCTTGCTTGGGGTGGATGACCACGGTCCCCTCATACACTTCATTCGTCACCTGGCTCTTCTGCTCCTCCACTGGCTCAGCCCTGGGTTCCTGCTCCAGAACTTGGTTCAGGTCAGTTTCAGAAGGATCCTTATTGGCTACCAACCCAGCGTGGGCCAATGAGCCTTCCAGAAATGGGGCAGAGAGGAGGGGGATTTGCCACTCAGTGTATTCATAGGTGATATAGGGGCTTCCACCATTCTGGTTCCACACCTAGAAGCAGAGGTGTGTAGTTCAGGTCCAGATATTAAAAATCCAGACCAGGATTTTGTTTCAACCAAGCAGTTGAGTCTTCTGTGACTGTGACTCTTTATGCTCAACTGATTGGTTGAAACAAAATCTTGGTCTGGACTTTTACTCTCTGGACCTGAATTACCCACCTCTGTATAGAAATCATCATAAGGACAACAGTGAATAACATTTGGTGTTTTATAATATATACTTTTATATCCACAATTATTCTTTTTGGATTATAAAGAAGTACAGTATAAAATGAATGGGTACGAACAGTATACTTATTTTTAAATGGTGTTGATGAAATGCTGGAAGGGCCACAACCTATCACCACTTTCCCAGAAATCCTGAGATCCTACAGAGGTAAAAGGTGACAGTACCAGAACATTGACAGGTTGGTCTATGGGCCCCTTCGCCACAATGTACTCGATTCCGCTTTCATGCATGTTCAAAGGGCGCCGGTACTTGAAGATGGTCCCGGCAGCCTGAAAGTTCTGTGGGTGGTCCATTCTGTAGGCCCCATTAAAGAAAAATTTCTCAGCCTGGTCGGTCACAGCTGTAAGGCACAGAGACACAGAATCACCCCAGAAACCCTTAGACGGTGACCTTAAGTTCAGAAAGGATATTTTCACATTGACCTCGACAGTTCAGCACTTCAGCAGACACTGTACTCTGCTGTTTATTTTTACAGAACACCTTTTGGTCATTTAACATGACTAATCAATCCTAAAGACATACATGTCAATAAATGAAACTAACACTGTTGACTTTGCAGAATTGTTATAGAGCCAATTGCTACGGAGTGCTTTAAAATGGAATTGGAAACACTGGCTCAGTACAGTGGCACAGTAACTCAAACTATAGCACCTTTGTTTCACATCTGATTCAGTTGTTTCTTTGCTTTAAGTACATACGTAATAGCATAATAGCACGTCATTTGTGCCCCCCCCAAGTAAAGCGTTACCAGTCTTTGTGTGTGAATTCTCTACAATAGCTTGAATTTTTTTCAGTTCGGTTAAAGACCTCTCCCATGGGCCCAAAAGTGACGTCATCACTCTGCTGAACCTTCTGGACACAAACCTATATCCCACACAAATTGAGCTACACTCCACCTCCTCATATCATAATATAATAACATTAATAAAAGTAACTAATGAATGTGGTTCCTGTTATCATGTCTAGAAGTCCTGATAGTTTTTGCTCAAGGCTCAGTTCACTCCCGATGTGCCTCCCTTGCATGAACCATAAAAAAGCAGGAGGTACAATACCCACCCAAAATATCTGCAGACCTCCGCCTCTCGATAACCTGGATGTCCCAGGAACCCCGTGGGATTTGGGTGATGAAGACATAGCCTAAGGGGGAGAGGACAGATGCAGCTTTATCCTTGACCCTCCGGGTTGCCGACTCATATCTCTTTACTCCTAACTAGACCATGTAATCAGTACAAGTCAACCCATAAGGTAACATAGGCGGCTGCCTACTGCTCCATCTGTGTGGAAGGATGGTGTTGGGCGGGGGGCATAAACCTTGCTTAGAACTCCACATGGGATTCAGCTGGCACTCCTCATAATTACAGAAGATAGAACAGTGAGTCCTGGAGACCAGTGTTTCCCAACCCAGTCCTCCGGACCCACAGACAGTCCATGTTTTTGTGGGAGGAAGCAAAAATATGGACTGTTTGGCTGGGAACTGGGCAGAAGCAAAAATGTGGACCAGCTGTGGGTCTCCGAGGACCGGGTTGAGAAGCACAACTGTAGACTGACTAGTTACCTGTACTAGAAGCACTCTGGTGGAAGCTTCCGGTGACTCTCCTGCAGCTGCTCCCATCACCCCGACAGACCCCACATTTATCCAGAGTGTGGGGTGAGAAGAGGACCCCATCACACCCGAGTGGCTGCAAAGAGACAACACGAGACGCCTGTGGCAACCCCTATTAGCCTCACAGATATCATGGCCAAACAGTGCAGCCCTACTGCTAAGGACACATGAATGCAGGGATGCGAATTATTATCTCCTAAAGAGGGACCTTGCGTCCAGATTTCCAAGCCAGCAATGGCACGCTGACCTCACACTTGCTGTTAACACAGACGCCTCGGAAATCCCTGTATTTGCACAATGTTCCGTCACGGGCAGGAACAATGAGCTGCCTCTGACCGTCTGGGGTAGTGCAGTGCAGGTCACAGGGGTTGCTGGAGATGTGGACATAATCTTCTGCAAGGCAGCACCGGCCAAAACAAAACAGGGTGGACATGTTTCATGTAGATAATGGAGTCCTGTTGGACATGGTTTCTTCAAATCCATCGCCTCCAACATGCAGCATCTGGGAACTCTCTGAACTTCAAGGACGAAATCCATCCCCCCATCCCCCTGCCACCTGTGAATTTAGAGGTTAGTGGGATTCCGTTTACAGCCAGCCAGTTACCAGAGTAGAGGGGCTTCCAGTGAAACCTCCTTCCATTGTAGACCTGTGAGTTGAAGGCCCAGCACTGCTCCTCTCGAAAGCTTCGCCTGGAGGAAGGGCACTCCTGCAACCCAGAGGCAGCCTTGTTGATAGCATTTTACCCAGGATTGGATACTGAGTTCAGAAACAAGGTGGTTTTCCTGTGACGAATGCTTGGCCGCCACTTCTGCATGTACCTTTGTGTTGCATAGGAGGTATTGCTTTGCCTTGCCAGCGCAGGTCATGTTGCCTTTTTCCATAGCAACTTTCTTCCTTTCAATGAACACATAGAAAAGCATGTTGAGCTGCCGCCTTTTGCAGATTCTGCAAACTTGTAATGACGCAGATCTGTTGCATGTGTTGACATGCAGATTCGGTCTAGGATCTTGGTGCACACAATTCTGAATAATGTCGCTACTGGTCACATGACTGACCTCTGCTTTAAGCAATGCCTCTCCTGGGACGTGACCCCTCCTCCACAGGTGCGTGTGCAGGCCGTCCATTTAGACCACTCTCCCCACCAATACGCGGTCACCATGGATTCCTCCACGCTGTTGGAAGCCACGCCCCCCTTCTGGAATGTGAAAAGCTAGTTCACTTTAATGTCAGCCAATCCCTGTACTATAGGCTGTACTATAGGGGGGCAGTCCATCACAGGGGACACACATCCACACAATAAGGGCACTTTAGAGATACCAGCGCACCTAACTGCATGTCTTTGGACACATGACATGCAAACTTCACACACACAGAGCAGAGCCAGGATACAAACCCCCACAGCAGGAGGTGTGAGGACACAGTGCTGCCCCCTAGGGGCTCCACGCCACCCAGATAAAAATAAAGATTCTGTAATAATAAAAGTGTTAAAACGGTTGTATGGCTGTAAGACTCATACCTGTTTACTTGCATTGAGGTTCCCACATAGTGAGAGTGTTAAGATGCCCAAAATCACCAGGCTGGTCTCGCCACATTGGTCTTGCAGCCAGAACCTCATCCTTAGGAAAGCAGAGAGGACAGGTGACTGAAATGGATTCAGTGCTGTACTCCATATCATATACAAGATGCATTGTCACAATGCATTGGGGAGGGGACAGGTGCATGGAGGGACAAGAGGAGGAAGGACAGGACAAATGAAGGACAAAATGGCAGTGTTGTGAAGGACAAGACAATGCAAGGAACAATAGAGCATGACCGTGATGAAGGTGAAGTGGCAATCCACAGAGAGAAAGAGAGAGAGCGAGAGAGAGAGAGAGAAAGAAAGAAAGAAAAAGAGAAGATCAGTCATAGCAATTTTTAGCGGCTGACAGAGGCATTATGGACACGTGCACTCTAATACATTGCCCTTATTTTCTACACGCCTACAGAAAATGTGTACCTTCTATTATATACTATCATGTGTTTGGTCCAGTTCTGTACAAATTTGCCATAGTTCCACGCGTTATGTTAAAACAAAAGAGAAAATCCGGATTATCCAGATCCATTCTCCTGGATCTGTTCTGGTACTTGGGGACTTCTGGCAGGTGTGTTAAGCCACACTCCCTGCAGGAGCACCGGGGTGTATAACACTCCCAGATACAGCTGGAGCAGGTCCAGCATGCAGGCCGAGACGCCCGCAGTGCACTCAGCGTCTCTGCCACATAGAATTCCCCCTCACTGGCCCCAAGCGGCGATGTCGATATCAAAGGTCACACTCCCTCATCTCATTGCCCTCCCAAGGATCTGACCCCCGCCCCCACAGGGAAAATACCTGAAATGCAGACAGAAAATCATTTGTACTGAGACACAGTTCCAGGAGCTTGGAAAGCAGGAGAGGCGCATCTAGCCTTCTGAAGCACGTTACATAAACCCTCTTAGGGTATCAGTATTTTCCAGTGTTGTGTTTATCATAATTTGCATCAGTCAAAATGAGCATTTTAATATCAGTATGTATTGAGTCAATTTCTGAGTTATTAAAGGGGCAACTAGTCTTTATAAGATGAATATCTGACTGTATAATTGAAAAATATTATACTGTTGGACAGATTATTATTAAAACAGTCAAAAAGTATATTGGCAGTTATAAAAGAAATGCATTTCTTACTGAGACAGGTTTTAATTAGTGTATGTATACTTAGCATACAATTTGCTCTCTAGTCATTTAAAAATATTTTCTTTATGACTGTATGAATCATTGTCTTTATTTGAGATGGAAATGAACACGTGTTATTTAGCTTGGGAGACAGCCTGACATTCCATCAAGGAATCTTTGAAGACCACTGACAAAGGATTCTTTATTAGCTCAATTTTAGTTGAAATTTTCAACAACAAATTAAAATCTTTACTCTCATCATGCAGAATAATAACTTACCACTATCAACATGTAACGTTCCGCTGGGCGTAACATAACCGCCTGCTTATTTATATGATAACCGCCTGCTTATTTATATGATAACCGCCTGCTTATTTATATGATAACTGCCTGCTTATTTATATGATTGTTTAGTGACAGGGCACTATGCATTTTCTCTCATTTTGGTTTGTTGTTTTGCATTGATTACATGCAAAATATGTTATATTCAGGTTACTTAGTTTGCTAACTGTTATTCCACAACCTTATTGTTTAACTTTTATTGAGTTTATGATTGCTTAAATTACAAAACAGACATTACAATAAGCTTAATATGTTTATTTGACCGTTATATATATTATATATAAATAAAAATATACTTTTATATATTTTTTTGCTTCTTAAAAGGAATGATAAACAAATGATTAAACAAATTATACGTTATACTGTTATTAAATTAGTGAATTATTACTTTATTGTTCAAGATTTAGAATACAACTGGTTCATTTATTTTTATTATATATGTAAGTTCCACGTACTTAATTTAGAGTGATCCAGCATTTAGTTAAATTTGAAATATAATAATGACTGAAACACTTCTTAAAATCAGTTCTCATCAGCGTTTTGCCAAATCTGATTCAAATTACTTGATTAATCAACAGCCAATTAATTAAAAGCTCATCTAGAGCAAAAGTCAGCATTTGCCGTGGGTTGACTGGGCTGGGATGGGAAACCTTGGCCTGGACAGCAGAGGTCTCACCCTTTTATGGTTCATAACTCGTGAATCCACTCCTGGCCCATAAGCTCCGGTCCAGGTCTTAGCACATGCCACATGCTGGGGAAAGTCAACTTGTCTGCCTGAGACGACTGCTGCTGTGGCGTCGGAGCCTCGTGGTCCTGCACTGGGACCGGCTGCCCAGCCAGCTGCCGGAGCGGCACGTCGGAGAAGCGGCGCGGTGGGGAGCTCCCGCCACTCACCTGGCAGCAGGTCCCGGAGCGTCGGGGGTCAGTCAGCGCCCGGGGATCAGGGCCGGCGCGCTCCACTCAGCACCAAGGTGCGCGCCTGCATCCCTCTCTCCCCTCCCTTCCCCGGGGCCCCCAGGAGGAGGAACAGGAGGAGACCCGCAGGAGGTGCAGCAGGAGGAGACCCACAGGAGGTGCAGCAGGAGGAGACCCGCAGGAGGTGCAGCAGGAGGAGACCCGCAGGAGGTGCAGCAGGAGGAGTGGCTGTGAAAACAGTGCTGCCAAGCAGCGGGCTGCCACTGCTGTGTAGCTGTTAGCCTCGCAGCCAAGCTGGCGGCTCCCAGGCAGAGGGACGGGGAGGAAGTCCTTTCCCAGCAAGCGGCCTCCCCCTAACCCCCCCCCCCCCCACCCTTTCTCCCCAAGCACACAGAGACAAGCACACAAAAATGCACACAATGGAAAATGGCCAGTTCCCTTGAAGCCTGCCATTGGCCGAAACAAACCTCCCGGCACCGCGCTCCCTCCCCCAGCAAACGCGATGCCACTGGCAGGGATCCATAACCATGCCAGCCGGCCCATGGCATGCAGCAGACCGCCGGCACGGAGACACTGAGAGCGACACTGGTAATGCAGAGTCACACTGTAAACAGACAAAAACATTCCCCCCCCCCCCCAGATGGAATTAGTGCAAAGACGCAGACAGAGTACGGGATCGCCGATGAGCCTCTGTGTCAGAGGTGTGGGGAACTGGTACCTCAGAATCCGGATCAACAGTCACAGCCTGTGGTCCTTCTCACCACCCCCCCCCCCCCCCCCCCCCCCCCCCCCCCCCCCCCCCCCCCCCCCCCCCCCCCCCCCCCCCCCCCCCCCC
>JAODKM010000108.1:16438490-16452956 GCA_026780845.1 Petrocephalus sullivani
GAAATAGCTTGGTTGTACTGATCAGTAATTTCCAAAATACTACAAAAATCAATAGTTACAAATCCATCTAAAAATCACGATAAAATTGTGATCGTGATTTAACTGTTAAAAAATCGTGATGTAATATTCTGACCATATCGCCTACCCCTATGCACATGCAGTTCCTACATCGCTAGTGAGGTACATTAAGATCAGGGGGTTAAAGTTTCGCTAAAGCATTTTTACTCTGGCAAAGGAAAAAAGCTTAGCTAACTTTACAGTTTTAATGTATATTCATTGTATAGATTATCCATTGTATAGATTATCCGGTTTAGAGTTTACCTCTGCTGCTTTTGCCTGAGCACTGCATGCACGCTCCGAAACAATCATAATCATTCTCATCCTTGCTGTTTTTTATCACTCGTAGACGGATTTGTGAGAATTTTAACTAATTTTTGCTTTATAAATACCATGCTGCTCTAGTATATTAAATAACAAGAAATTTTAAAGTATTTTATGCCATCCTGATCTGTTCTTCTGACCTGATGGCAACCTTTTGTTTTTTTATTTAAACCCATCATTCATAGTTGTTTTCTGAGTTCATAACTTTTTTTCAAGAAGGCAGTGTTTCATCATCAGTTTATTTGCATAACCAATCGACGACAAAACCGTTTCAGGTTCCACCCCAAAGTACCGATTTTCAGTACTTTTGGTACTGGTACTCAACCGGAAGTCAATGGAAAAATACAGTACCAAAAGTACCGTACTTGGTGCGGTGGAAAAGCGCCCAAAATTTTCTCGAGGTAGATGCGACTACCAGGAAGGTGAGGAGGCTAAGTACCTCCCAATAGGCTTTCTCCCTGAGAGGAGGGCCCGTCTCTCTCGTTTTGCCATTAATTATTCCATATCAAAATAATTGTGCTTTTAAGCTACTAAGATTGCGACCTTCATATACACATTTTGTGGTTCAGCTGTAAGTGCATTTGTAGCCTTTTTATGATTGCAGAAACAAATGGCTTCACTTATATTTAGGTACATGATCACAAACTGACACGTCTGTATATTATACCATGTGGCCAAATGACTATGCAGTTTAATTTTTGGAGTGTGAGTGTGTTTGGTTTTTTTTTTTTTTTTTTTTTTTAAGAGCAGTTTTTTTTTTTTTATGTGAATGGTAGAACTATAGCGATGCGTTAAAGACAGTCTATGAACAGTTGGCCTGTTTGCTATGGACCATTACGTGCTAATGGAGGCGGCTGTTTCCGTAGGTGACGTGCTGGTGATGGATCGGTACGGATACATGTACTTTAAGGATCGCACCGGTGACACCTTCCGCTGGAAAGGGGAGAACGTGTCGACCACAGAAGTAGAGGGGACCCTCAGTCGCCTCCTGGGCATGAAGGACGTGGTCGTGTATGGCGTGGAGGTCCCAGGTAAGGGCTTCTCCTGCCCTGCACACCATCTGCTTCAATGAATGAGTGCCTAATGTATCAATGTGCTCGATTTTGAGTTGTTCATATGATGGCAACCCAAACCTCTACTCATTAAGTGCCTTAGGTAGCAGTCATCTTGAGATCCATTTGTGCAAGTGACCTTTTCCCTCATTGTTTGACAACACCGATTTTTCCAGTCGCCTCTAAAATGCTTGGCCGTGACTCGCCGGAATAATCAAAGCCAAAACAAGTTGAGGCTGCTTGAGGAAATTGTGATCAAAGTAGATGGCGATGGCGTTCTGGAAGGCAGGCTGCAACCGTTGGCGCTCCTGATTGCTCGGTATTATGTATGGTAATTTGCATAATTACATGTGTACGGCTTTTGTCACTCCTCACCCCCAGGGTCTGAGGGCAAGGCTGGCATGGCTGCCGTTGCTGATCCCACCCATGAAACGGATCTGGAGACGTTTGTCAGGGAGCTCGAGAAAGTTCTACCGGCTTATGCCCGACCCGTGTTCCTGCGTTTCCTGCGGGAGGTAGACAAGACGGGTGAGTCCATGAGTAAACGGGACGTCCCCCACCTGCATGGGCTTTATTACGCCTTTCGGTCCTTCCCTCTTTAAATGCTTCCCCTTCATTCTAAATCAGGCTCCCTTTTCCAGGTACCTACAAGTTCCAGAAGTCTGACATGCGACGGGATGGCTACAATCCTCAAGTCGTGTCTGACAAACTCTACTTCCTGGACGTTGCCCAGGGGCGATATGTGGAGTTGACCTCGGAGGTCTACCGCAACATCATTTCGGGGCAACAGAAAATGTGACACTCCCCCCTCCCCCCTTTTTCATAGCACATACACTATATTGAACACCCCCACCCCCCCCGCTCGGCCTCTTGTTACCTCGTTACCCCTGCCCCCTCAGTAAGGATCCAGTGGATCTTCTCGGTCAAACAGAGCTAAAGAGCAGCCTGTTCGGCATCTGGGGGCAAGCTCTTTAAAAAGACGTGAATTTCAGGACTGAGTGGCGTCCCAGAAGGGAAAAAAAAAAAGCAACCCAAAATCCTCTCAGCCCAACCCGCCGGTTTGGCCTGTTGGCCGGGAAGAGCGATAGGCACTGTATCCGGGTCTAGCTACATTTACCCTGCATGGGGCTTCTATTTCTGAATGCAGAAGTGTTTTGGAAGAATTGTGAAATTTTAAATGTGCAATATGAGATGAGTACCTTCTGTGTAAAAGTTCAGAGGAGAAAAAAAACGGACAAGTACAATTTCCTTTCAAAGTAGGGGTAGAAGTAAAATTGTGGACCATACATTATACCAGGGGCCGGTGTGTATGCAGGTTTTTAGAATAGCCTTTAGGTCAGCTGTTCAAACCCTGGTGTGAGGACATTTCGGCCAATAAGTCATCTAATTATGGAGCTGCAGTGAAAACCCGCATACACAGCGGCCCTTTCAGGATAAGATTGCCCACCCCTGCATTATACTGTAGCCTTGTCATACTTTAAACCAGTATTTAAACCCAGTCCTCAGGGACCCCCAGACGGTCCACATTTTTTGCTCCCTCCCAAGTCCCGATAGGAGCAGAAATGTGGACTGTCTGGGAGGGTCCCCAAGGACTGGAATAGAAACACTGCTTTAAGCTACAGAAGACCTTGTATGGTTTGAAGCTAGTCATCTACACAAATTGAAGTTTAAATACTGTGCTCAGCTCTCTGCTTTAATATGCATTCCTCCGTACGAGGCTGGAGGTCAGCTGCTGGGACCTGCAGGACGAGCTGTGCAGGAAAAGGGGACCATGGAGGCTTGAGGAAGTTTTGGCTGGAAGGGTTTGAGGACCTCTGAGCGCTTATGATGTTTCTGAGAGCGAGCGGAAGGCAGTGAGCTCCTGCGCTTGTCGTCGGCCTTCATGAGTACCCTGGGCCTGGAGTCTCGGCTGAGCGACTGGTGCAATATCCTGGTGCTAACGGACTCGCTCCGCAGCCGACCGAGCCAAAGAGCGTACCGGTTTGTTAGGGCCCATGAAGAAAAGGGAAAACGTCTCACTCATCGTTTCTGTGCATCATTTGGCGGCATGAATGGTCAACACTAGCAGAGCACTGTGCCTTATTGTGAGTTTAGTGCCCCCTACTGCCCATATTAATGACTATTCACTTGTGTTGTGTCCTTTTTCCTTTGTTTTTGTTTTTTTTTTTGTGGCTTCTTACCTTTTTCGCCCGCACCTCGTATAATTTTTATTTTTTCCCCCGTTGACGACCTGCCAGGCACTGTGCGTTTTGTCTGTAAAGGTCAAGGCACCAGCCTCCTTGATCTCTGATGATATGACTATTTCCAAATGTCGGCAATTTCTGTCATCCAAAAAGTGATGTTATATTTAACTGTTGATTAGGAATATTCTCCCTGAACTAGCAATGGCTCCCGGGGTCCAGCATCCTTCTGTATTTGCCGTTTTATTTATTTTTTGGTCTATTTAAGGCATGGGAGGCCTTACTGTGTAGGCCTCGGTAGCCAGTGCTAGTTTTTTGTCTTCATGTTTTGTTGAACAAAAGGGAAAATGATTGAATTAGCATTGATAGAAGTAGTAGGGTTAGTGGTAATGTCAAGGGATACGACTGAGTAATGTTTACCCCTTATCAGAAGGGGTTTGTAAATATACTTTAATAATGTGACCAGAGGTCTGGAGACAGACATGAGGTGAGGTTTGTTTTTGTGTCTGTTTCTTAGTGTGGTTTACGAAGGCATCTATAATGATCTGTTTGAATTATGTTGTCTCAGAACATTGTCATCACTGAACAATGAACCGTTTTTAAATTATTTTTGTGTAACTTTTTTTTTTAAGGTGTGTTTTTTTTTTTTTTTTTTTTAATTTTCACTGTGTACATTTTTGAATATTTTAAAGGGATGGTATTTAATAGGTAAGTTCTATTTGCTGGTCTGCAAGCAGGAAAGGTTTCAGGGACTGAAGTGGGGAAGCAAAACTCTTCTGGTGTTTGCAGGGATGTTTTTGTGATCCCCTGGTTTGGAAAAGCACCCGTTTTATAAAGGGCGTTTCTATTCCAATCCCCTCTTCATTTGCAATTGGTTTGTTTTAGTTTGTTTTTTGTTTTGTTTCTGGTATACTTTAAAACCAGCAATTGTGCGTTTTGTAGGCGTGTTTCAGTCCTAGATGGGGTTGCTGTGCAAGGTGGTGTTTTTGTAGGAAAGTTTATGGCCTTGATTCCTCTTGTACTGAAGCCATACCAGGTGTCCTGAAATTCAGTGTTTGGGTTTCCCCCATAAATCCTTTTTGACAGCTAAGGCATCACAGTTCCAGCGATAAAATTGGGGGGAATTACCTAAACCCCACAACCTACAGTTGGTTCTTTTTTTTTGCTACTTGAAGAAGTTTGGGCTAACATAATGGCATAAAATCACAGACCAGGAAAACCCACCTTAAAAACGGCCAGAATTTTCGCTTACTATTTACTGAAACACCAGCGTTTATTTTCAGAAAACAAAAGCGTCCACACACCTGCTTTGCTCTGATTTGTCAGCTTGTGGCACCAATGTGTAATTCGCCGGTCTATCCTGCTATGTTTTGCTGGACCAGTAATCTCTCAGGGTTGTTTGGCAGTGTGTGAAGCTTCTGTTATTTATTTATTTTTAAATATGATTTAAAAATGTTTTAAGCCATGCTTTTTATGGGTAACTGGGTTTTGAACCGATGTTGTAGAAATGAAATGTTAGCACAAACGGTAGTACAATGAGGGTAGGCTGGTTTTCGGATGTTTTTTTTTTTTTTTTTTTTTTTTTTTTGGTGGGCTTAGATTTGCTGTCATGAAGTGCACTCTTTCTTGCTGTGTACTTAGCCGTGATTGGTCCACATGGGCCATACGACTTTGCTGTAAACAAAATCCCGATTGGTAGATGCTAGAGATCTATATCTTGTTTGACCACAGAAAAACAACCTGTGTCCGTCTGTCCTTCAACCTTGTCCCTTCCCTGTCCTGCCATGTTCATTTTCATAAATGCACTATTTTCTTTCTTTCGTACTCAGGAACAACTTATGCAGTGTAAGCGAACAGATGGTGTGTGTGGTTATGAGGGTGGAGGTGTTGCTCGTGTCGAGGTGGAGATGTGCAGAAGCCACAATGACATCAATGACATCCTCTCATCAAAGGCCAGCTGTAAATCCTGCTTTAGAACTACACCTGAGAATCAACATGATTAAAAAAAGATTTTGTGACGTCCAGAAAAGCTTAACTGGTATGTGTGTGTGGTGTGCTTATATATATTTGTGGATCTTTCTAGATTTTGTAAATTTTCATAATTTTTCATGGCACAGCACTTAGGCTTACAAGCTAAAAGATTTCATTCAGCTGAAATGACAATGATGCCATCTGTACCCTTCTGTCCTTAATAGACAGGATCCTCAGCGGCTTGTAATTACTGTGGGTTATGTCCAGAAAATAAAGGGATAATTAGGTCACCAGTTAGTAAAGGACAAATTCCTCTAGAGAAGCAATGGTTATGTACATAATCAGCCAGGTAATCATATTAATATTACTGTCTAAATTATGGACATAAAATGTCATCAAACGGTACTTGAGAAGGCCCAGTACTTTTATGTTCAATCTTTAAAAAAGGGTTTTTAGACTAATTTGAAAGATGTTTAAAATTCTGATAATCATTTAAAAGCTTGGTGATGCAGGTATTGGCAAATAAATGAGGAAGTATAAGCCAGCACTAAAAATATCCATCCATCTTCCATCTGCTTATACTGCAGAGCGTATAGCGTACAAAGACATCCTGCGTCTGAGTGTTGGGTCGTGGCTGTTGTAGTACATCAGTACATTTACTCAGGTAAGAGGTCTTTAATTTCGGAAGAATGTTTCTTGGAAAGAAACATTCAGAAAGTCTGACCCAGTCATGCGGGGTATTAGCTGAGGCGGGGGGGAGGTAGACGGAGCAGCTTGTCCCTGAAGGCCTGTAGCAATCACAGCTATTAATCCAGGGTGTGAATCGGGCTCCTTACAGGGAGCCTGAGGGGCAGAAAGGGATGCTAACACTGTGAGGTGCCAAAACGCAGAACCCGAGCTGGAGCTGGAGGTGCGTCTCATCTATGATTCAGGGACATGCTTCAGTCCCCCACTCCGTGTAAATCCACTGAGGATCATTGGTTACTTCTGGCAATGGGCGGTCCAAAAGCATCAGGTGCTGCACGTGATTGGTCACTGCTGGAAGAGGAGAGAGTGGGACGTGAAGGTGTGACCTCGGGATGAATTTCTGAAGAACATCCTAGTTGTGCATACATAAGGAGCTTTTTAGATCAAGAACACACGGTTTTGTCTCAGACGCATAGATACGCAACCGTCCTTAATAACAGGCATTGCACAAGAGCAATGAATGAATGCATTGGGTATAGGAATGAGACCTGAATTAGGGTGTGACTGGTCCATGTGGGAGGAGTTATATGAGTGCAAAATCCTACGTTTCTTTAGAAACTACTACTATGAGTTGTTTTGCCTAGAAGGTGTTTCATGGTGATGTAGACGGACACAGCCGCACCAGATGGGCCTTTGAAGCCCAAGTTAGATATCTGGTCACTGTCTTAGTAATGATGTTATCATAAACTAGTCAGTCTAGGGGTCTAGTTGGGTACCCCCTACTGGTTTACGACAGCTGCACCTTTGGTCTTCTTAACCACGTAACCATTTATAATGCCTGCTTAGCGTTTGTTTGTGCCCCAGGAAGCCTAGAACAGCATTTGTATGGTGGAGTGAGCTTATAGCTCCCTGAGCCTCGTCACAGCTGTCGGGAGAGATAAGTTTGGGGAGCGATACGGTATCTATCAAGCCCCCCCCCTCCCCCTCCCCCTCCCCCATCTTCCTGTTTACTGCAGTCTGGAGGCCAACAAAACCCAGGAGGTGCTGCTCTGGGATGCAGATAGTCTACATGGGACTCAAAAACCTGTGTTCACATTCTTGGGCCAGATGCCTAACCTTCGAGAAAGACCCCTAGAGTGATATCTCCGAAAAGACGTGGTCGCGGAGGTCCATCTGCACATCTCCCCCCGCAAATCATCATGAGCTTCCAAGTAAAGCAAAGTACCGAGCGATGGATGTTTCGGTTCGGAGTCAAGCCCAGATTCTATGGACGAGGTCTAAGCATGTTCCTGAGTTGGGTAACAGGCTGACCATTTATCCAGATAAATCACAGTATATCACAGTAATGCTCTTGTACGTCTGCAGAACGCAGCTTTAATGTATCGGCTAATGTATGGATCATACAGCTGCATTGATATAAGCCTGCTGTGCGGATAGGAGTCAATAGGAAAGAAGGAACCTGAAAAATGATGCCTATTGAACGGTTTTGGAAGCCCATATTCTGACTGGAACAACAGTATTAATACTGTATAACCCCTGACATACTGACCTTTGCTTAAATTTCGGAACATGGTATTATTTGGCGCGATGGCTCAGTGAGTGCGCCTGTCCACTTACAGCACTAGTGATGGAGGCCTGGATCGCATGTCTGTTCTGTGTGGACGGTCCATGTTCTCCCCGCATCCTTCAGGTTTACTCCAGGTTTTTGGAATGGGGTTCTGTCACAGGTCACCATACCCTGTTTTCCAGCTGCATCCCAAAAACATGCAGTTATCGCTTTTCCCTGTGGCGTGTGTGTGTGTGCGTGTGCGTGCGTGTGTGTGTGTGTGTGCGAGATCATGTATATATTACATTAGGGAACCAAATATCCCCACAATGTGATAGAAACTTGTTATTTTGACTTTGTGAGACATTTTTATTGTCCCTGCAAGGGGAAACTAAATTTTATAAAAACCAATGACGGAATTCAAAAAACGAAAAATGCCAAAAGTCTTGTATTTTCTTTGGTTACTTATGGTTAAGGTTAGGGCTGGGTAGGAGTGCCATTGTTGGGATTAGGGTTATGCCCACAGGAATGAACGGGGAGTCGTCATTAAGACACAGATATCTAATCTGTGTGTGTGTGTGTGTGTGTGTGTGTGTGTGTGCGTGTTGTATAGATCACTTTTGAGTACCAAAATGTCCCCCAAATTGCGGTAAAACCGGAAATTTCCATTCTTTTGAGGACATATTTTCAGGTCCCCATTTGGAAAACCTCAATTTTATAAAAATCTGTGAATGGAATCAAAAAAGTAAAAATGGCAAAAGTCTTGTATTTGGGTTGGTTACTTATGGTTAAGGTTAGAGCTGGGTTGGGGTTAAGGGTGTTGTGATTGGGATTAGGGTTTTCCCCCCATAGAAATGAATGGAAGGTCCCCATTTAGGTAGGTACGCCGAGGCTCTGTGTGTGTGTGTGTGTGTGTTTCTGCCCAGCCATTGACTGGCAGCCGGTCCAGGCTGTAGCCCGGCCTTGTGTCCTGAGCTGCCTGGGACAGGCTCCAAGGCCTCCCTCCAACAACCCTGTCTAGGACAAGTGGTTGGAAGATGGATGGCTCTTAACAACACCAGATGTGTAACTTAACATTTTGGACCTTTTAATTCTTCAAATTACACAACAGCTCTGCTCTTTTGTCCTCTTATTGAGGAGCATTTTGGCAACTGATGGGGACATTTCTGTACTTTTGTTTTAGAATTATTTGTGATAATATTGTGAGTTTCTGTAATTAAAGCCATATGGTCTGTATACTAAGAGTGTTTATGGAAATAACAGATGTCTGGCTATTGAGAGAAAGTATCTGGCCAGAATGAAAATCAATTTGACGTATTCGAGTGACAGAGGCTGTATTAACCATGTACTGAGTATTGAAACTGCCCAGTTAGGGGGCAAGGGCTGCGTTTATTGGGGATGAATGAATTCGGGGATTGCACAAAAATTCAGTGGCTGACATTCAAGAACAATGGCAAGTATCTTCATGGGAAACATAATTTATATGCTAAATGTAGCTCTAAACAACAGAGTATGGCATTGTAACATATGGCTGGTCTTTCGTCAGGATGGGAAATGCCAAGAACTGAGGGAATGCTGTGTAACACAGATACTTCATGATAAATGTCGTTATTTACCTATGAAGTGGGCAAACTGCGAGTAAGTGACAGGTCACTCACAGCAGGCTGCCAGGATCCCAAACTGCACACCTAGGTGGTGTCATAGTCGCTGGGGTTACTTTACTATTCCTAGAAGTGAATATGTGCACTCTTGTGCACATCTATTGGATGTTAATACCAATAGAATGTTCGAACTAATTTGCACTTAGTCTGATGGCTCTATTGCATAAAATAATAGAGATATTTAGTTTTTTCCTATTATTTGACATTAGAGAGAATCACCTAAGCCTTTTGTATTTATGTTCTTTCTTTAAATAATTAGAAATTTCTATAGCTTTAGGATTGTTCACTGTAGCAGTTCTTCCCATTGTGGAAAGCACTAAAATATGTCGGCCGCCACTTGTGTCTTATTAAATTTAATTGCCACCACCCAGGTTTTAATGCTTTGTTTTATTGCATGCGGAAGGCAATAAAAGCTTGTTTCAATATCCAGTATAAAAGCCAGCGTCGACTTATCAGTATTTACTGTTTGTTGGTTCTGTTAACATCAGGTTTTTTTAAAGGAAATTTCTAACTTTAAATCTCCTTTAATAAATTCAGTGCAGTACTTATTGGGATATGCTGCACAAATATATTTGTTTCTTACCTTGACAGGAAACCCCACCTAGTACAGCCAACAAAAACACAAACCAGGAAGCTGCAGTTCTGTGTCGTGCTTGGACATACTCGTGGAGAGTGTTTGCAGCGACTTGGAGAGACTGTTTGCCCACCTAACTGCATGAGGCAGCCAAGTTTTGATGCATTCTTCACTCTGATTGGACGGCTTAATGTTCTGTTTGCCCATCTACCAGTATCTACCAGCCCAATCCTGCTGCTTTCTTCATTCTCATTGGACAGCTTGCTACGCAGTGCTGAACATTCCAAGCATGGGTGGTGCATATGCACGGAGATGGAAACCAGGTCTCATCACTGCAGTATCAAGTACCGTCGGTGTCTGACAACAAGTTGAGGCAGTTGATGTGCTTGGAATTTTCCTGGGGCTACATGAACATGAAAATAACTATAGAGTTCCTCAAAAAAAATGATAAATCCTCCAGCACCGAGCTGTGATCATTTAAAACAGCAGAAAGCAATGAGTAATGCACAATATGTTTTAAAAAGATATTTCCTGCACAAAAATCTTTCAGTCATCATTGTTTATTATTATTATTATTATTATTATTATTAATAATAATAATAATAATGATGGTGATGATAATAATTATTAATAATGATGAAACTAACTTGTCTGTTGTAAAACCAAATAAATCCAGTTTGCCAGCAGAGTGTCATGATGGGTCATAGTATCCTAGTTTGACATCAGCCCTGGTTTCTGTCTGGAGATGATGATAGGTGGAGGAATGGGGGCGTGTCTTTGTAAGGGATGCGTGATGTAAACACTATGTTGGGGGGGGGGGGGGCAGTGGTATAAAATTCAGAGCTGCTAGCTCAGTGTTTACCGTAGCGCTTGCGTAACATTGGGACATAGGTGATTTCCACACTCCTTGCACAATGAGGACGGCCACGCTGATCGCCTCCCTGATGCTCTTGGCACTCGGTGTCCTTGCCGATGTCCAGCCTCAGAAAGATTTCGACCTGAAGAAGGTGAGAACATCGCAGATTCCAGGGTCCATTACTTCTTGCTGTGTAGATGGAGAGCTACTGCAGAACTGATAGATACATGCAAAGAAGACCAGATACCTCATTGATCATGCAATAAATATTTCTTTACTGGGTCGCATTTGTAATAATATGTAATAATATGTGATAATGTGCTTTTTTTTTTATCATTGTTGAAATGAGCTGATTTTTTTTAAGTGAACTGTATGTTCCATTGGGGCTGGGCTGTTTACTTGGCTCCTCTAATGTTAAATATCTGCCATAGGTAAACAGCAGAGTTCGAAAAATCAGCACGATTCCCGGGTTGCGACATTATCTTGGCAACGAGGAGCCAAGATTCTCTCTTTGACACGCAGATAGGAAACCGAGGGGTTGTTCTGGATTGTGCTGGTGCCACCTAACAGTTTACAGGAAACAGCATCCATATATTACCTCCAATAAGAGTGCTAGGCTTGTCAGCAGATTCTCCCACTTCCATAAGCTGTGCTGTCTCACAGTACCGAGCTTCTCTCTGCCTCTTCAGTCTGCTGAACAGCCTGCAGTCGCACTCAGATTTAGCTTTTCACTGCTTTAATATACCGTCTTTCCTATTGTCCCCCCGTGTTCCTTTCTTGCAAAGCGCAGTTCTTGCCACTAGCTGGTTGCGGTTTGCTAAATATTGTCCAAATGTGTTGTGCGAGGGAAAGCAAATGAGACTCTCCGGGCTTTTTTAACAATACGTGCTAATGACTCTGGTTTAGTTGTGTGTTCTCGGGGGATTTTGTTCCTGTTCTCATCACGGCTAATGACTCTGGTTTAGTTGTGTGTTCTCGGGGGATCTTGTTCCTGTTCTCATCACGGCTTAGACATTATTTCCTGTTTGCTGTCTTCATTTGTGCATCCATGTGTGCGCGAGTCAGATATTTATCTCTTTTTCTTGTGTCAAAAATCAGTCTTGTCTCCAATTCTGAATCTGCTGGCCCCCAGTTTGCAGGAAAGTGGTATCGGGTGGGCCTGGCCTACGACCACCCAGGGTTCCTGCGGTACCGGAACCGGTTCCGCGTTTCCATTGGGACCCTTACACCTCAAGCGAATGGCGATGCCGAGCTCACCATGTGGGAGATGGGGTACGTCGCCCTGCCACTGCTCCTCGGAGCACATGGGGGAACCTCAGTGCCTCGGGGACAGTTCATCTGACTCTCCTTTGATGCAGGTTGACGGGTTGCCAGCCTATTTCCTATGTGTATGAGAAGACGGCCGTTCCTGGACTGTTCAAGTACTTCAGCACGCGTGAGTTTACTGATCACGGAGTTGACGGTACTGATCAGTGACATGGATATAACTATGTCAGCAACGTGCAGTTGAGCGTTTTGGTTTATTCTTTTAGGCCACAGCAGAGTGAAGGACATCAGTGTGGTGGAAACCAACTACAATGAATACGCCATTGTTCTGAAAAACAAGAAGATAGATAAGGAGTTCACGCAGGTGGCTCTGTATGGTGAGGCTACGGACGAATTAATATGACCAATGCAACAAGCCGTGATGCTGGCCTCAGAACTGGACTCCAGCTTAAATTTGAGCTTGGGCACATTAGCATTCTGCGTACAGTCCTACAAATGAGACAGAAAATATCTAATACATGGACTAGATATTTTCTTCAGACACATTACTAACTAAACATAAACATTATTATTTCTGCACAGTCACTGAACATGACAAGAAAGTGCCAGATTAATGAAACACAGATAAGCTGGTGAAATGGAAGTCTAAGTGCATATATTTTTCCTCGCACCCAAATTTCTTTTTGACAGTCCCTGTAAACACCATAATTCCCCATTGTTACTTTTTTCACAGGGCGCACACAGAAGTTAAGCTCAGAGTTGGTGGAGAAGTTCAGGGAATTTGCTTTGTCTCTTGGATTTTCTAGGGAGTCTATTTTGACACCATCTGCTACGGGTAAGCAGCCGGAATTGAACATTGTATTTTATAATTATGGACCATTTTGTATACTGACCTGGACCCATATTATTTAGCTTCGCAAACTGAGAGAGATTATCTTTTTGCTCTCACCAGATGACTGTGGCCCAGCTTAATTCCAGGGAGGGTGAGATATTGGCACTAATAACATCTATTGCTGCAATTTAGCCTTAGTGCACAGAATTTTCTTAGGCTACATTTTGCATTAAGTGTATATTTTTCTGTTTCAGGGACTCCTTTCCAGATCCCCTTCCCCAGATCAAAGAACTACTCTGCTGAAGAACATCATTATACTTAGAACAGCTTTGCAACATCTAACCATAGTATTGTGCTCTGGACCACAGTAGAGCTGCTAGAGTCTCACTAACGCTGCACACCACAGTCTGCTGATCTGTTCTCCCAAGTCAGGGCGAAACACATTAGAGCAGCCAGACAGCTACATCACGCTACACGTTTGTAACACATGTTTGTAACATTTGCACAGTCGTCTTTGTCTCAGTGCCACTGAGGTGCCCAGTCAGGCGTATGTGCTTCTTACACTGGCTGGCCTGTGGCCGCCCAACGGACTCTGTTAAGCACTTGTATTTAGGTGTCTGATGAACATGGGACAATTCTGTAGCACCATTGTGAATAAATAAAGGCTGAATCCCGTGCTTGTGATGATTTATTTGCGAAAGCTGCATGTCACTTGCTTCCTATTCGTTTCAGGATGCACCACAATCACACTATCTAATGTCAGATTTCTACGGCTCGCATTCCCTGCAATCGGTTGGGCTTTCTCACGCCAGAACAATGGCGCGTATTTTACATTGATGCTGACAGACAAACAGAGGGTTAGAAGAGGAAGTCATTTCGTCCTACGGTACATTTTTCGGTTATTTTCGGTTAAATGTGGTTTCTTTGCCTCATCTCTACCAACAACAGTCAGAAGACGTCACATCTAATGAGTAACAGAAACTTGCAGCAGGTTATTGATTTGATTAAAGTCGGTATAACTACAACTACAACCACTTTATTGCTGTTAACTATTACCTGTAATAATACTAATACTAACCCTATAAAATTTCAGTATTACATATAAAATTCAAGGTCAGCAGAGAGCTATTATTCACCTTGCTTAAACTGTTTCACTTTAGCTATTTTATTGCGGTAACACTTTAGGGGACACAAATAATGTAGTATTACACTGTTACTTAATGTATTAATTACCCGGTAACTAAGTGTTTGTCACATACTGATCCCATGTTCATGCATCATTAATCAATCATGACAGTCCATGTATTTGATGCTGTTACTATATTTGTTCATGATTTGTACTTGAGTAGTAGCCGAGTTACTAAGTTACTTGTGGACTTGTACCTCCCCCCCCCCCCATCTAAACACTTACTTTTTTTCTCCCTCCCTCCTCTTCCTCCCTTTCTTTCTTTTCTTTTCTT
>JAODKM010000108.1:16476871-16496822 GCA_026780845.1 Petrocephalus sullivani
GGGGGCGGGGCGGGGGGCCGGGCCCCCCCCCCCCCCCCCCCCAGCCCCCCGCTCATTAGCATGGCAGCTGCTGGGGGCGGGGCAGGACAGGGTGGAATCGGGGGGGGGGGGACCAGGGGCACAGGGGCTCCAGTCAATGGCGGGGACGTCTGGGATGAGAATAAAGCCTGAACGGGGGCTCTGTGGCCCAAACAAAAGAGGAGAAGGGCAGAAGAATGAGGAACTGAATGGGCCGGCTTGTCACAGTGCAGCGGAGAGCGCGGAATGGAGTGAAAGAATGAAAGGAACTTAAAAGGAGCAAAGGGCACGCGGGGAACGGCTCGGCCACCTGTCTCCCTCTCTCTCTCGCTCACTCGCTCCTGGAGCAGCAGGATTGTGCAGCAGTGTGACGGATAGTTAAGATGGAATAACCGAGTGGAGGTCATGGGGCTTTCAGCCTGCGCAGCTCAAACCCACTTTAAGCCAGAAATGTTTTTTTTTTTTTTACCTGTCTTCCTGCGTTAGTGTCTAATGGGTTCCGGCCTCTCCTGTCTTAAAGTTTATGTGTCGGGGTTAATTGGCTATGCAGGGGTGTTAGTGCCATTACTCTGTTGTATGACTGAATTATGGTTGTGGACGCAATGCCAATCAGACACTCTCTGGGTCTCTTGCTAACCTCAAATAAAACGGTTCCTGAGCGGTTTGTGGTGCCACTCAAGAAGGATGATATGAGGCGTGTGCCGTGCGCACAGTGCGAAGACGGGTAGATGAGAGATGGTCCTTAGTTTAAATAAAGAGATGTCAATAAACAAACACATAATAGGTTTGTCTCAGTAAAGTGTAAATGTGGCAAATTTGTAGTATGGTTCATATTTTTATTATTACTGTTATCAGAAACTTATATGAGTGGTGATCACCAAAATGACTAAAAAAAAGAGCTTCCAGCTGTAAACGTTACTGCAATTTTAGCTCGTCTGCTTTCCTGCAGGCCTTTGCTAACACAGAATGAAGATGTATTCCATGGGCCAGCCACTGCCGGTGACAGCTGAACACAGAAGTGTGAAGTACTCGTGGCAGAACCGAGTCTAACCGACCCAGAGACCCAAACGTCACATTCCAGTGAAACGGCATCTTCCTGGAAGTGCTGCATTCCTCTTGT
The DNA here is from genome assembly GCA_026780845.1 of Petrocephalus sullivani. Taxonomy (NCBI): domain Eukaryota; kingdom Metazoa; phylum Chordata; class Actinopteri; order Osteoglossiformes; family Mormyridae; genus Petrocephalus; species Petrocephalus sullivani. The sequence continues at coordinate 16,478,010 of JAODKM010000108.1, forward strand.
TCATTTTAAATTACATGTGATCTAAGAACCATCGTGAGAGGAGCGCACGTCCTGCACAGAGCCGTTTTTTTTTTTTTTAAGTGTTTTATGACTGAATCCTATATCCCATTATTGCCAAAAAGCAGCTCAGTTTCTATGGGTACAGAAATGTTCCATATTTTGTTACTAATGGCTTAACCCACCAGCCTCGTTGACTTATCAGGTTATGGTAGTACAATACCTATAGTATAAACGGGAGACTAACTGATAGTTTGTATGATACTGCTTATTTCTCCATGGACAAAAGGACAAGATTAATGCCATAGTTACATTGAGACATGTCCATAAAAAAACGTTATCAAGTCATGAAAGTTTGTGTCCTTTCCTATAGGAAAAAAGCACACAAACAGCTTCACCAATGCTGTGAAAACTCTCTCAAAAAACAATGAAACAACAAATATATTTACCATTTGTAGCCTCAAATTAATGCATGTTGGCTAGAAACTAAAAACTATATATTCAAACCAATTCCTTAGCACAGAAATAGTATAAAAATCAAAACCTATCCTGACAGATCAGGTAGCCTTAACATTCTTATGTCTCTCTAAGGATTCAAACTCCCCGTTTTGACAGTGACGACCTCGTTTATTCCAAACCGCAGCTTAAAAAAGTCCCACATGAAATAAAAGGTGTTTCTTTTCTATTGTCTGCTGAAGACACGGGTAAAGGAGAAGCCTCCTGTACCATGTACACGCGAACACACACGGCCAACTTTCTCCACTTTCTGCCTTGGCCGTCTTTCTCCCTCTGGGTTCGACTCTGAAAATCATTTCCAAATTCCTGCAGTAATGTGCTGTAAGCACATGAAGGATCTATTAAGGGGCCTCTCTGTTGCAGCATTAGGACGTCTGCCAAGCCCACTGCTGGACAATGGAAATCCAGCTCCACATACACATCCTGCAGGACTGAGCCATCAGCCAGAGAGAGAGAGCAGAGAGCCCCATAATATATTCTTCTCACATACAAGACATTCAGCACTTCAGAGCTGCTGCCCTCCTGGTTTTACTTCCCAAACATAACACGGCGAGCTCAAAACATTCGGAGCCTTCGCCTGCCGAATGGGAGGAAATCAGAATAATTTAAAATTGCACCTAAGATTATGAGGTTTCCACAAGTCCTGATGAACTGTTAACTAGATCTGTCAGCTGTAGTTAACAACAGCTGTTTAAGTTATATAATTTAAGAAGTCTAACAGAAGTGAGACCGAGCAAAACGCAAGCCAGAAGCGACACACTCCCCGCGTCTTTCACTCTTGGCGTGAGACCTTCAGAGCCGAAATGCCAAGAGACAAAGTGAATTAACAGGTGTACTTACTAGGCCGGGGAGGGAGGGGGGGTGTGGGCTGCAAGAAAACAAGGTGCAAGGGTGTTTGGGCAAGAGCAAGGAAGAGAGAGAGCTGTCTGCAGGAGCGAGGGAGCAGGAGAGGACAGGCCTGCGTACGTGAAAGGAATCCCTTAGAGAGGACCGGCGCTCAGTGTTCTCCATTATTTCGGGGAGTGAAAGGACCAAGGCAGGAAGAAAAGGAGGAGGGAGAACCGAGTCCCAGGACGAGCAGTCTGCAGAAATGCAGGGGGGGGGGGACCCTCCAGCCGAGGCATTATTTCAATCTGAGGGGGACCAGGTCCGGTGAGAGAGACAAATTCACATGAAGGCGGCAGGGAAAGTTTAATGATTTTCTTTACTGGCTTGTACACAAATGTACAAAATTACAGCACACGGTTCTTCTCCACACAAGATCACAGTGTTACAACATTCAAAAATAATAATAATAAAAAAAAAAAACTCATTATTGACACAATGGAACATCCAGCTCACTTACGAGACACAATCTTTTGTTTGCATACAAAGCAAAACAAACAGAACTTGGTCCTAAAACAATTTCAGCACTTCTCATTCATTTAAACCTATCTAGCCATTTTACACGTGTGTCATAAATGTTATGACACCGGCAGGTAAAACAACTACGCATCGTGCAATTGTTACAATGATCTTACCATCAAAGGTATTGTTCCCCTTTCAAAATCACAGGAGGACAGCACTTCATAAAAGAAAGTGCTCCAAGATTCATTTCAGCTTTTATATACACACACTCGCACACTCGCACATCCAGTCACAAAAACTGGCTTTGCAAACATTACGTTTCACAAAGCAATGCACAAAAAAAGACAATATTACCTGGAGTTTTATACAATAGTATTTTGTTGTGTTCCTTTTTTCCATTTAGAAAAAATAAAAATGTTGGCATAAAACCAACAATTAACAACAGTTATCAGTGCAATATTTAAAAAAAATAATAATAAAATGATCAAGTTTAAGTCAAGCGATGCATATTTTTTTTTCGTTTATATTAATTGGGTTCTCAATTTCTTTATCGCTTCAGTTTTTCCAGGTACACGGACAGTCCACGGCCCCCGGGGTCACTCTCTGCGAGACCCAGGCGCAGAAAGCCTCAGGGGGAGCAAGGGTGACGGGGGGGGAACGCCGAAATATGGCACAACAGCAAACTCATGCAAAACAAAAACCCCACACGCACACGAGCACACAAATCTGCACATACTGGGCTTTTTAAAATGACAGTGATGTGATCAGATTTCCCCGAAAGTCTCTTACTGTTGGCATTTAATTCCAAATGAACAAACAAAAACAAAAAAATTATAAGCAGCATTAAAACAAACAGGGTGCCATGACTTCAAAATGCAACAGGCAGTCTGTATTGACGTCTCTCGCTTCTCCTGCTTTAGCCATGTAGTAGTAATGATCATCATAATTACACAGTGATAATGAAATACCTATTAGCATATCAATGTTCATAGTCCTGCTCAGTAGTAACTACTCGTTTGCCCCGTCTTCTGCAGTTACCCGAACAGGCCTTAAAGGGGCGCGAAAGGCTCCACTTTCGTGCGACAAAACTCCCTGCATTTAAGTCATGCCTTAATATTTTTTCCTTTTCTTTTATGTAGCTAAATCAGCATTTAACACAAAATGACAGAGGGCTGAAAGGTAACACATGCGTTTAGCTGCAATTAAGCATCTGCGACCATATTACCAAATACTGGAAAAAAAGTTTGGCCGATTAATAAAAAAATTTGGGGGGGTGGGGACGACAGGTCTGAGAGAAGACCAGGCGTATGCTGTAATGCTCAGAGTGGGTAATCTGCATTTAGGTACATTGGCTGAGCGATCACTATTCAGATACATCTCTCTGTGTAAGCAAACTTGCGTTTCCTCTCCGCGGGGATACAGACCGCCAGAGGTTACATTGGGAAAACCAAACCTATGCCATTTCTCCTTAGAACACTACATCCGAGGTAGCTGACAGATGAAAAGAAATCCTGACTTTTGACAAGGATCGGGCTAAGAATCAGACTGGGGACCTCCATAGGGGACAGTGTATCAGATTGCAAAGCAGCTTGGAAATGTCACCATCACCATTTGAGGCCGACTGATCAGAAACACCAATGTGACTCAAATGGACTCTCTCACTGTACCTTCATAAATAAAAACCCCAGTCTGCATTCACAGTGACGACCAGGGCAGTTAAAAAAAAAATACTGAAAAGTGAATCTTTAAAAACACAAGCCAAATGCGAGTCTCCTGACGTTTTGACACACAGCAAAAGCAGAGATTTAGTAACATTAACCTTTAACTCGGGGTCTTACTGGCCCGAAGCAGGCTGCCAGGTGTCTGCTTGGCCGAGGCAGAGCGCATTCCGCTACTTTAAAGAAAAAGGTAAAGCTATTTTATACAGTACTTAGGAATCTTTAGGCATGTGTTATAATCATGAACCCCTTTACAATGCAAATGTAATTTCATAATGCCACTTTTTAAAACAAAGAAACTGTTAATCGAAACATACCCAGCGGGTTTAAAAAAAAAAAAACACACACATCAGCATATAGCCAGAAGATGGACTTCATTACCGTGTACAGCCCCTTCCCTTTCATGTATTCCAGCATGCAGCCACAGCATCAAGTGCCATCCTTTTTTATTTAAAAATAATAATTTAAAAAGGGCCAAGCAGGTTAACAGCACCCCCCCCAAAAAAAACGGCACAGGTAACGAAAGGCGATCTCCCCTCCCAGCCAAGTTCCGCTCCCATCAGATTAGTCACACATTCAAATAGAGAATTAAAGTACCAGCAAAGGACACGGATATTTGTCAATACTTACGGTAAAATGCATACAGCTAGTATAGCGTTCCGTGTAAGGAGCCGGGCAGACCCAAACGCACCGAATCGCGGCCGCTCTCGTCTCTTTTCCTTTTTCTTGCTATTCTGACATTACTGGGCGAACTGCAAGGCAGTTTGACAGGGACCGAGCCGCCAGCGTCCCTCCCCCGGGGGCGCCCCGGGCGATCACCGGGCGCCGGAGGCGTACTTGGCCTTGGTGATGAGGTATAGCACTATGTCCTGGTGTCCCCCGAAAGCGGCGATGTGCAAGGCGCTCCAGCCCTCCCTGTTGGCCAGACGGATGTCGGCCCCGAACTTCACCAGCAGCTTGACCAGCTCCAGGTTGCCGTCGATGACGGACTGGTGCAGCGCCGTCTGCCCCTCCGGGCCGAAGGAGTTGACGTTGAACTCGCAGTTGGTCATGTTCTGCAGCAGCGAGTGCAGCTCCTTCGTGTTGCCCTTCTTCACCGCCTCCTGGAAGACCCTCTGCGGCGCCGAGCAGGTCGCGATCTCCGCCTGGCTCATGCTTTGTTTATGTATGTCAAGCTAGACACGAATGTTAATAATAATAATAATAATGGGCAATCCTGCTTCCCGACGCGCTGCTCGCCTTGGGATCTTTCTTTCAGACGCAGGTCTGGGGCTAAATAAGCAGGATTCTCAGGCTTGAGGGAATGAGGAATGAGACAAAGTGGATATCCAAAAAAAAAGGGGACAGGGATCGAACACACTCAGTGTGTAAAAAAAAGTAGTCAGTGTCAGAGGGAATCCAAGAACGCCTAGCAGTCTTTGTTAGAGCTTCCAAACAAAACCAGTGATGTAGTTTCCCCTTTATGCCTCCTTCGTCCGGTTAGCAGCACCGAGGTTATTGCAAACAATAAACTGGAAACGCCTAGCTTTCGTAAAAAAAAAAAAAAGAAAAGAAAAGAAAAAGTTTTCTAAAATGGCGAGTGTTAAAAAATAAATGTATATATATTTATATCTCGGAGGCAGTACGTCCGCAACCCGTGGATTAAGAAGTCAGGCTCTTCTCGATATTTACCCCCTGACCGCTTCGCCTCGCAGGAGCTGCCGCGGTCCGTCTCAGAACTGGTGGCTACGGGAGACAGGAATGGGGGGGGTCAGTTTTACGGCACAGATGAGCATTAGGGCGGCCGAGCAGCGATGCACCGGGGATGCACGCTTACCTGCCCGTGACTCCGGGACGGGTCTCGGCGATGCGCGATGGCAGTGCTCCCTCCGCGTGCGCTCCGCACAGTCCGCGCGCCTCTCTCTGGCCCGCGGCGCGCGACGGCCCCCTATTTACCTCCCCCGTATTTGCATAACAATAAAGGCCCATAAGAGGCTCTCATGTGATTCGGGCGGCGACCGCGCTGTGCAATAGGCTGCTGGGGCCGATGGGGAGGGTCCCGATGCTCCCGGCCAGAGAAAGAGGCGGGTTTTCAGCGCCGATGTTTTTTTATAATGGACAGACGCGGAGACTTATTGCCAATCTTAAAAACGAAAACTAATGTTGCAGAATGAAATGCCCCAAATAACAGAAGGATTCATTGATAATATATATCGTACTTGCATTCTCAAGTTTGATATCTGAAATCATACAATCCACATTGCACTGAAAATGCCATCATATACCCTACAACCTAACAAGTGCTAAGCCGAGTGTGTGTTCTGGGATAATGCTTATTTACAGATGCGTGAACTAACCCTCTAAGTGGCTGTAAGACAGCGGGCTGCGCGCATTAAAAATGAAAGCGGATTGCCGAAAACTGTGGCTTTGGGTCCTGAGATTTATTCCGACCTGCATTTCAGGTCGAAACTAATGATATCTTTTATGCCTATTCTAAGAACTGGTGGAATGTACAACACAAGGAATGGAACCATGAAGCGTATTTAAGGTTTACAGATGTTGTATCGTATAACAATGAACATATTTCCCAAATCCTAAGAGACACAGTCCCCCAAACCTTAAAAAAAGCACAAGGGCGCTATTAACGAGAGCTATTAATCCAGAACAAATTTGCCTTTATAAGCCAAGCGTATGCAAAACATGATATGGCGTAGCCTATATGAAGTACACTGGTATTATTCTATTCGGGGGGGGGGAAAGCCCTGAAGTCTTTCCCAGTATTTACTGGCGAACAATGCAACAGGCGATAGCGCGTGCGAGCCGTGCAAGGTGCGGCCGGCCTTAGAGCCATTCGCCTCACTTATTAACGCCATGCTTTACGGATTTCGTCTATTGACTGTAAAAAAAAGACCAATGGTGACGGCTGAAGGAATATCTGGGTAATAAAATGTCATTTACAACGAAACACCTTTAAAATGCGTTCTGATGGGTTCGAGTTGCATATAACCGGCGGCACTTTATTGGGACTTTCTGAGCGGACATCGCAGTTGTTCCAAGTGACGGGCAATGGCACTGGGGATGGCACCGGGTGCGCGGCTTCCAGTGCGGCCCGGGCGAGGCGCGCTGCCCGCGGGGGAGTGCCGCTCCTTCGGCGCGGAAACCTCCAGTCACCGGGGCGGAGTGTGAGAACACGGGCAATCTCTACATTCATTTCGGGAGCGGAGACTTCGCCGGAAAATGGAATCACCTTCAGCCTAATTCCCGTTTACTGTTAAATAAATAGATATATAGGAGACAGGCTAGCTGTTCATAATGAAGGCGGCAAATGGATCCTAATTACTTCACTATTTTGCATTAAAATAACTTAATGAGGACTAAGTAGGCTACTTCCAAAGGTTACATATCTTTGTTAACGTTGCTTTGCAATAAGAAAATATTTGCAGTCATTTTAGCTGGCTAAATTCACACCAGCTCCATTATGCACACAGACACACGCCAACTCCATCAAATAGTGCTAAATAATGAATGTTATCATATAAATAAAATGATGCTATTTGAATGTGGAGCCTAAACACTAAATCTATTTCTAGTAGGTATATATTAACGTATGCGCATCGCTTGGAAGTATTCCTCAAAAGAATGACATAAATGTAACAAATGTATACACTAAATTCAAAGATTGTCACATAGGTCTGCGACATTTAAATTACATAGTAATTTAAATACATTGAAATTACTTGGACCCCTCCGTCAGGCGAAGCCCTTCTGCTCAGAACTTTGACTACAGTTGCTGGTGTTCCGTACAGCCATGCGATGCTCTGCAACACGTGTTACACGCTCATTTATTCGGCACAATTCCGAATTTATTTTAACTCTGGGATCGGACTTCTGTTTGGTTTTCCTCCACTAGCTTTTAAAACTGAACCCCAGCTCGAGTTTCACGAGTGTCTCTAAACACTTTCTAAAAACTGCCCTCCCTGTTCCTGCCTGCGTGCATCCAGTCCTAACTCTCGGTTAGCGTTTCATTGCCTTTTGTGTTAAATATGCATTAATATTCGGGCGATCGAAAGGGATTTTCGAGGTGGAAGTGGGGAGCGGGCCGCGTTACTCGGCGGCGCCCGCCGCGGAGAGCGTGACGTTACAATGAGGAGGGGGGGGGGCGGGATTTGGGACCGGCGTTTAAGGAGCGTGGGAAAGAAGCGAGCCTTTCTTCCCAGCGCTAAGAGAGAGAGATCAAATAACACAGTGCGGCAAAAGCACGCCTAAGGTACCGTCCCAGCGCAAGAAAATCGAGACCTTATTTCGAAATGGCAGAAACAGAAAAATAACCATCCTGCCAACTCGTTACATTTATTCTAACGTTTTTATGTTATCATCCCATAAATCAAAACGTAAGGACTCGGTCTTCTCGACAAGCGTCTGTGCACGATATCTAATTTACGTAAAAGAACAAAAAAATACTTTGAGTGAATTTAGGCAGTCAAGGCTACGGAAAGTTGGAAGATGGAAAGCAGCAGATGACTTGCGATCATGTCCTCTGCCGTTCCTGGTATTTGTACAATGTCAGGCTCCCCATTTGACGTCTTTATTTTACTTGTTGCTCTTTCGACCTCTACAACAAAAATACATTATTTTAAATGCATTCTAAACCATTTAGTGTCCAGGAATAGTAATTGCCTCGTCATTTGAAAATGGTAGATGCTCCAACGCGTTTCATTTGCGTAACCCAATGTAAAAATTTGTTGAGACAAGTATGTAGTAAAAGTTATGCAACGAATGTAGTAAAACCTCTTTCACACAAAACTTACGTTCTGAAATGTAAGTCTGACGCCTAGTAAAATGAATGTGATTGTCTGTCTTTTAAGACGTTGTAATTTCAAATGAAGACCAAATGACAAAATTATTTGAATTCCAGATAAAATACTGTGACCAGAAAAATACAGCCTTCTGTCGTCGGCTTAAAAACACGCATTATGTGAAAATCTGTTTCCAGGTTATTTGTGTGGCCTATGTTTTGTATGTGTGTACATATATATATATATATATATATATATATATATATATATATAAAAGAACACTGTAGGAAAATTGCACCGACAACAAGGTGGGGAAATATTTTGAGGGTTCCCAGAAAACAAAAAATCGGTCGCGGATATACTGTATATATATGCACTGTATATATATACTGTATATATATGCACTGGAAAAAAGAAATCTGCATAGATTTACAGAATGTATTGAAATTGGAAGAATATGTGTGATATACCTGAAAGTCTCAGGTTAGCATTTCAAGGTTGGCAAAAGTCGTAATATTTAAGCAAATTACTAAAAGAGATTTTAAACTGATATTCATTTGAAGACCTGCATTTACTTTTATTTTAAGCAGAATAATTTGGCTTTAACGAGAATTCGTCATCATTCATGCAATTGGTTGTGTAGTGAAATACTGAAATAAATTAATATACATTTGCACCTCCTAAACGAAAACATATGTAGAAACATATGTATAATGTATAATATATGTACTGAACATGTATATTTATTTTCTCCTGTCAGCCTGTCCCTTGGAGCACCACTGAATTTCAATGAATTCCACTGTACCCCAACCATGCACTTACACAATATAACACAGCTATTTCAACCACTACAAGTAGAAACCTCCTAGAATGTCTTTGTTTGCCTGTACCAGAATGTATTGTGAGGGGTAGTTTTTCCATAACCAAAGTCTGAATGAAAAACCATTATGGTCTGGGACATGCTTCATGCCAAAAGCCAACTGGGACCAGCGTCCATCTGGAGCAGGACTACCTCGACATTACATTCTGGGACTAAACACTATGTGGTCATACAGTTGAGGTGAGTCTTGCATATTTTTCACGATGTATAAATGTTTCTCTTCAGAGAAGTGGATTCCAGTGAATATAGTGAAAGTGAAATTATGTGGTGTGAAGTCATTTTGAGGATTTCTCCCAAAGGACTTAGAGTTGTTTGTTGAAAATGAATAGTATTTAATGTTTGCAGTCTGTCACTGGTAATTTTATACACATCTGTAGCTGTCTGAGAAAATCTAGTGATTTTGGATGAGACCCAAGGAATTGACTAGGTTCTATTTAAATCTAGTTACTTCAGTGTTTTCTTGTAATGAGATGCTGTTTCATCTGACAGTATTTAGATGGTATGTCACAAGATCATTTTAGAATGATAACAGAACAAAGTTAATATGTACCAGTGGAAAAAGGTGATGATCTTTATTTGATGCTTATTGTGATACTTTGATAATTCAACCAGTTGTTCATGTGATATTAACTACTAAAATATCATGGTCAGAAATCTATAAGATAAAATTGCATACATTATAAAACAACCTGTAAAAAGTCTATAGACACATCGAATTTACATATACATTTATGTGGTCCCTTTCTGGGAACAAATATTTTATTGGACACCCTCTTAAATTGTAATTTTATTTGAGTTTTGGTTTAGTGTAAAAGTACAACATAACAATCAGAGATTCAACAAAGTACAGAAGAACAAATGGTAGGCAGAGTAACAAATGTAACAGAACATCTCATTTTTTTGTGGAGGTTGTGTACAGAGATTCAATGAGAAATCCACAAATTGACAAAGAAGGACCTTGAGGCTGGACCACAAAAGAATACAATCCTTTCCCAGATAGCATCCTATCCTTTAATAATATGGATAACAGAGCCAATTTTGAAAGCAAAATGCACTTATACACAGAACTAAAGGAATGTGCATAAGGTGCGCAGTGGGTTCACATTAACAGTTTTTATTTTAAATGTCATTCTCTATAGACTTGGCATGCAAGTAAAGGTTCAAGGTCTATAATCACAGTGCATTAAGTACAGCATTGTTTTGGTAAGTATGCCATTATCTGCTGATGAACACAATAATGCACCTAATACCATAAGTCAGGTTTCCCCAATTCCAGCCCTAGAGGGCCAGAACCCAGCACAGTTTGCAGATTTCCCTGCTCAAACACACCTTAATCAGCTAATTACCAGGTTTAGTAGATGTGTTTGAGTAGGGAGACTGGGTTGCAAACTGGCCTTTTAGGCCTGGAAATGGGGCACCCTGCTGAACATTATCCATCGATCCATCGATCCATCTTTTACACACTTATAGAGTACAAGGTTGCATGGAGCCTGGAGCTTGTCCCGGAAGAAAAAGACAAGGCAGGTCATACTCTGGCTGGGCTGTCAGTTCATTGCAAGACACACACACACACACACATCACCGGCAATTGAGAGCAACCAATTAATATAAACCATATGTTTATGGGAGAAGACATACAAGCCCCACACAAACAAACACGTATGCAAGCAGACACGCACGTGCACACACGCGCACACACACACAAATTCTATGTATGCGCACACACACACACACACACACACACACACAAACAGCTGAGCCATGGTGCAACCTACATTTTTCATATCATACGTTTGTGTGTATAAATCACATAAACACTAATGCCAATATTGTGTTAAATTTGCACTGCAGATTTAATAATTCTTACTTTGTCCATAAAACATGCAATTACAACAAACCACAAATGAAAAGAAAAAAACAAAAAATCTTTGTTCTCTGCCTACCAGGAGACATTTAATTAACAGTGAGTTGGTGAGGTCACTTTTTAAATTTCAATCTCCAACAGTATTCAAAGGAGGATATTGCAACTAATTACTTAAAAAAATCACCAAACAAATGGATTTAAAAAATGTATGATGAAATGGTAAGTAACACAGCAAGAGAATAAATTATGTATAAATCAAAATAAAAGAAGGCTAATTAATGATGCCCAAGGTTTCCCATATACACGTAAGCGAAGCACTTTCCAGGACATCCTAACGGACAGTAGTGGTGTCCCAGCAAAATCTGTACCTTCAAGCTCTCTACCGGCCAGGCTACACTGGGCCGCTGGGGGAGCTTGACTCATCACTCATGGTGAGCACCTCTTGGAACTGGGTCAGAACCCGATCAAAGTGGGAGCCTTCCCAGAACACTTTTCCGCAGGTGGTGCAGATGAAGAAGAGAGACACTTTGGGAAGTAGCCCCACTGGGACTGTGTGTATCTGCAGCCGGGCCCCGCTGGGGAACGTCAGAGTCTGTGGGTCCAGGTCGGAGAGGGGGGCCCAGCGGCAGTGGGGCGTGTACCTGACGCTCACGCGTTCTTTGCCCAGCGAGGTAGCTGGGAGCTGCAAAGCCTCGTACTCCTCCTCCCAGTTCTCACCATCCGTCAGCTCCACCTTCTCCTCCATGAGGCCTACAGAAATGACACACACCCAGCCATCACGAAGAAGCAGCCGACAGGGCATCGAAAAATCCGGGACGAGACCTTCACCAAACCAGATTTACTGTATTGTTGTCATGTAAACATTTTACACAGATGTAACTGATTACCGAACAGAGGGACTGTAGCGTTTCGCTTTGCGTCTATCAAAATGTTGTTTTCTCCCAATTATCGTCTTATATGTGGCAATTCACATTAAACTGTGATGGGTGGGTTCCTTCTCTATATCAAAATCTATCAAAATCCAGGGCCTTATACAAAAATGCTTTGCATGGTTCTACTCATAAACCTGATCTGAAGAGTTAACAGCAAAATTCTATAAAAGCATCATAATATACTTTGCAGTCTATAGTTCTTAACACTTTATGTAATCTCTACAGCTAGCTACTTATAGACTAAACCTCAGTCATGTACGTTTATATTTAATAGCATGTGGATCCTACTCTAAGATTAACAGATTTTTTTGTTTGTAAATTAAATGCCCACCTAACAGCCAAAGAGGTAGGGTTTCTGATCGTGATGAAAAGCAAGCCAGTGTACGCTGCTTCCGTCTTGTTCTGCAATGTTCTCTTCTGGTAAGACAGTGTCATGATGAGTTAGGGAGCCACGGAGACCCAGATGGTGATGTGTGGAGACTGACCTCTCTCTTTCAGTATGCGTGCCATTTCTTCCCTGGGAAGCTTCATGTACTGGTCCCCATTACATGCCTGAAAAGACATCAGACGAGGCTGCTCGCTGAGATTTTAAAGGCGAAACGCGCTCGGACAACAAACAGGCCATTTGCTCGGCTGCATTTAAAACAAGCAGGTTCCAGCCATTACCGGCAGAACAGGGAACGCATCCATAATTCAAACAAGGTCACCCAACGCGCTATCAAGATAAGAGAGGGCAAGGCGAATGTGACATTGTGCCCGTGTTCCGCCCTCGGAGAGATCCGTCCCCCTGATTCACGATGACCTCTGTTCCACACGCCTCATTCCCAGAGCAGAAAATACTGGAATATGCATGGGAAAGTCAAATCGACAGAGCAACTATTTACTCGTGCGAAGTTTCCCATGGGCAGGAGACAGGTAAAAACCTGCTAGGTGCACTCGCACATGCAGCCTGCCTCGCTCTCGCACACAGAGGCCGTCCTCCACACTCCCACACGCTCTTCTGCCCCAGCAAGAGGATTACTTGTGTTAACTTACACAGGCTTCTGAATTCTGTCACACCACTGTAATGCAGTTTTGTTTTAACAACCTGTACGCAAATATGCTCAACCACCATTTCAAGCAAATTGAAAAATCCGTGACTGGGTCGTCTTTTTCACACTTTTCCGGGTGACTGTTGTACCTCTAAAACAACACGTTCTTTTGTCTCGAGAATGGCGTTCCCACAGCTGGGTGATTTTACTTAAAAAAAAATTAAGGAAGTATTTAGGTACTTAGTGAAATTTACAAGAGCAATTTGGAATCAAACTTTACTTTGACTGCCATTAATGACAACAATGATAATAATAATAATAATAATAATAATAATAATAAACCACAAACCCGAAACTGAAAAGGCAATGGTCAGTCTGCAGTGTGGGGACCGGAAGGTACTGCTACCTGTTCAGTAATACTGAATGTCACAATCATGCTAATGCACGCAAAACCTATTAATCCCTCCACTCATTTTCTGAAACCATCTGGCCTATTCAGGGCAAACCCTGTTAGTGTTTTTAGGCAAAGAAGCACAACCAATCAAAGTTAGATTCTCTGGACCTGTTACATCCTGCTGAAAAGTGAATCAATATCTTAGGTCTAACCTTGCTGAAAGCATTAAACTGCCGGACGAGCCCTCAGAAGCTGCAAGCTGTGAAATCAGGCTTGCAAGACATAGCTATTTATTGTGTAAACACACATGCCCAGTGACCATCTCCAGCTTCATGTTTTTCCTTTTTCAGAAAGGTGATTTTTTTTTTGCCGTTACGTGACATGTAGATCTGGCATGTCTTGGAGCCTGTGCAATGCACTGACAAGACAGCAGGAAGCCATTCTTGATGTGACAACAAAGCGTGTTTGAATATGAGGGTGTGCTGGGGGGGGTTAAGGGGAAGGAAAGGGGGGGGGGGTGAGAAGCGATAAAGAGAAGAGAGGGAACGGGGGAAGGGAACGAGGGGAGAAAGTACATTCCCAGAGCATGAAGTCTCAGCCTCCCCAGGCTGGTCCCATGGGAAAATCCAGGGCTACATGCAGGAGGATGGTCTCCGAGGCAGCTGGGTCACATGGCCACGCAGCCAGCCAATCAACCGCAAGTGATTTGATTCAAAAAGTGGACATGTCAGGTAAGAAATGATGCAAGCTGGTGTGGGAATGGGGGAGAGATCTCTGAAATTAGGGCACACAGAGCACTGTGGCGTTTTGGTTGCGCAGCTCATATATCCTTATTTATTCGGGTTTATGCAGATATGTGGACAAGGGACATTCAACCACCTCAAGCACATTAAAAGACACTGGAATTATTTTTCTGTATAGTTCCTATCTATATATGTATATGGTAAGACAGTTACAGGAAGCTATATAACACATATACAATAGCCGGTAATTATTATATACTATCAGCCAGAATTTCTAAACCTGACATGCCTATGCGGAAATTTGCTGTGTATGATTGTGAGGTATACAAATTAATGCTGGGGCACAGTAGCACCAAAATTATTATTATTTTTTTTAATTATTCCTCAAAATGCACCGTTAAATCATCAAATGTAGCCCAATTTATTACTATTCTGACTGCTATTTTGCAGCAGTTCTGCAGAGAACTCTCTTTAACAAATAACACTACAAAAATGTTGCTTCTTGTTGGATCCTATTGTTCTGGAACTGTTGTCCATCCATCCATTTTTTGTAAGCACTTGTCCCATTCAGGGTAGTAGTGGGTTTCTCAGAGGCTACAGGCACAAAGCAAAGAACAACCCAGGACAGTGCGCCAACCTCATGACAACCCAGGGGAGAACATGCAAACTCCATACACAAGAAGCCATGGCAGAGCCTTGAACCCTGATCTCAGAGGCGAGAGGCAATAGCGCTAACCACAGAGCCACCCTGCCACCTCTTTGGAGAAGTCAGCACCTCCAATTTCAAGTTGAATGCATTGCAATTAGCATAAGGGCACCATTCATCTTCAGCTCGATTAACTGCGGATGCCTCCTGGCACAGGAAAGTCCCTGGGTGTCAGGGGCTGCTTATTGTGTGTATGTCTATCGCATATCTGCCCCGATTAAGCAAGGTCATCATAACTAGATTATAACTAGTACAAGATTACTTTGCTCTGCATGTATTCTTCTAGTCACCCCTCCCACCCCCTGATCACCTTCCTTTAAACTTTGACCTCTGACCAAATCTTTCTTGGGGTAAATTACCATGTACGCCATTCAAGGACACCCAGCTCGGACATGGCAAACCCGAAACAGCTGTAACTCGCCGGAAACCCAGGCGCGTCGACAGTCCGACAATGTCAAGTTTCGAACAATAGTATGACACACATTTCTGTCATTTTTCTGTAAAAAGCTGTGACTGAGTTAATCGGCCGGCAGCTGTGGCCGCCGTTTCCCGCCAGGGGCTTCACACGCCTCACCTTTCCCACAGCCAGCTAAGACTGCTGGGGGGCTGACATGCTAGGTCATTACTGGTGTCACCTCCTAGACTCACGGCAAGAGATTAGCTGGTTCCCTGAGCTGGGAACCAGGGTCATTCGGTTACCAGATGCTAATCCCCTTGTCAGGTAAGTTGTGCAGGTCGTGGCAAAGCGAGGTGAATCTGCAGTCAGCACCGCACTTGTTACGCTGACTTTTTACGTTACATTTCCATTTGTTTAGCAGATGCTTTGGTCTGCAGTGACGTACAACTGAGGATTGTGCAGCAGAGACAGGTAAGATCACTCTGCCAGTCATGGGATTTGATCTGGTCCACAGGCAGAAACGTACCCACCGAACTCTCCCAGCTCGGCGATGCACGCCGCAGAAGCAGGCCCCGCTGTACCCGCCGCCCTCTCCTAGCTCCGCAGCTGCATGGGAGCACTGCGCCGAGTCACGCCGCAGAAGCGGGCCCCGCTGTACCCGCCGCCCTCTCCTAGCCCCGCAGCTGCATGGGAGCACTGCGCCGAGTCACGCCGCAGAAGCGGGCCCCGCTGTACCCGCCGCCCTCTCCTAGCTCTGCAGCTGCATGGGAGCACTGCGCCAAGTCACGCCGCAGAAGCGGGCCCCGCTGTACCCGCCGCCCTCTCCTAGCTCCGCAGCTGCATGGGAGCACTGCGCCGAGTCACGCCGCAGAAGCAGTCCCCGCCGTACCTGCCGCACTCTCCCAGCTTTGCAGCTGCATGGGAGCACTGCGCCGAGTCACGCCGCAGAAGCAGCCCCTGCCGTACCTGCCGCACTCTCCCAGCTCTGTGGCTGCATGGGAGCAACGTTGTGCAATGTGCATATCTCACACCTGCTGCCGCAGGCACGCACAGGCATTTGGGGAATGTTATTGTAATGCTCCGTGATTCATTCCAACCATAAATATTGACACCAAGTGCAGGACAAACCTCTCCCTGAGAACCAGGAGGGACTGACAGGTCTTTGGGGGGTGACATGTTTTAGGCATGGGGACGTAGGGTGAGATGCGGTGGGAGCCAGCCCAGGGGGCTGAGAGACGTCCTTCCTTGTAACTGTTGGGGGTCAGCTGTCCATGCAGCTCTCCACAATGGACCCAAGCTTTGAGGCTTCAAACAGGATGTATCCTGGATGAGCCCATGAGCAGCTGGCTAGTAGAGGGTTTCTTCTTTGGAGGGTGGCGTGTGACTCAGCGAGTTACGACGTTGTGCCTGTGATTGGAAGGTTGCCGGCTCTAATCCCAGGTCAGCAGAGTGGTTTAACCACAGAGCCCTTGAGTGCAGTCCTTAACCCCAAATTGCTCCAGGGACTCTCTGGCCCTGCTTCTGCGTCGGCTAAATAAATAAAATGTAAATGCTCCAACTGAGTCCCCAGGTACACAATTGTCAAAGCCAGGTTTTATCCTATGCCTGCAGGGCTTTGCCCAAAGCAATATGTGTAGGGAGAGAATCTGTAACAGGTTACTTACTTCCACACAGTGGAAAAGGGGTGTCGGGTGATGCTGAGGCCAGGACAGAAATCTGCGGGAGAAATGAGAGGAGGGAGGAGGGACAGAGTGCCACACATGGGGCCGGGGGGGTGGGCTTAGGGGCTCAGAGATCTTGGTGGGAAAGAGGGGGGGAGAGGGGGCTGTTTGCCTGGCCACACATTGACCTAGCAGAGCAGAGACAGCCTACGGAACAACCAGCACAGAGACAGCGGGCTTTGAACCAAATTACATGCGTCAGCAAGTGCTAAAAATGAAAAAGAGATACAAAGAGCAGAACTTCCCTAGCACAGCACTGAGCTATACCCAGATTCCTCACGATCAGACACAGTGCAACATAGCGCTATACCCAGATCCCCAGCGATCAGGCATCCAAAGTTTTAAGGAGCTTTCACATGGTGTGTGTGATCACAGTCACACAGAGGGTGACTGAGAGCGGTGTGTATTTTAACAACTAAAACACCACACATCAACCTGATCAAGTAAACAAAAAAAGTATTCATCCAACCATCCATCTGGGTCAGGGTCATAGGGTACTGTATGCTTGTGTATTGATGCAAATTAATGCCACAGAGCCATCCATCCATCCTGCTCTGGGCCAGGGGGCCTGGAGCCTATCCCAAGCACGATAGGACACATGGTCTGGGGTACACTCCGGACAGGAAGCCGTTGCACTTTGGGCTCACGCAGGAACACTCTCATCCACAAGTACATACTTTACTCCATTTAGAGATGCCATTCCAGCTAACCGCCCGCCTTTGGACGGCACGAGGAAACCGGAGTCCCGAGGAGAACCCGAGCTACACAGGGAGAACATGCTAACCGCCGGCGCGCCGGGTGATGCACAAGGGCACGCGGCCCCCGCCTTCTTCACACTCAGTCTTGCACAACACACATCAAACAGTCATTTTCAAGCCTTCCTTTTAATTGTGGGGGGGGGGGGGGGATATGCAGGTTTTTTTATTTTAAAAGTCATTTATTTAACTGCTTCCACTACAAACCTGTGCGGGCTGCTTTCGGGCGGTATCTCCAAAAACAGAAACGAAAGACATCAAGTGCATAAGACATTTGTGACCCCCCTGAAGCACTACTGCCTGGTCTATGGACACATCCATTATTTCTGTAATGCTGCAAAGATCCAAGAAGGCTTCTATAGTAATTTACTAAAGGTTTTGGGTCAAAAACATTATAAAGACTGGATGGCAAGGATTCATTTCTAGATAGACTGATAGATTTCTAACTGGATAACTAGATTTCCAAATTTCTATATAGAGGGATAGACAGATAGAAGCTAGATGGATAGATGGAAGAACAGATAGATAGATAATTTATTAATCGTAATATCTCTATCTATCGTAATAATAGAGAATAAACAGTTACCATGCAAAGAATGTCAGAGAAAGTATTGCACAGGATTCCGCAGTAACGGCTCATTAATAACTATCCTCCATAGAGGGCTGTACAGCGGCAGCAGGTCAAGATCGTAAAAAATCACCCCGGCCGGCTGCCGACCCCAGAGGGGAGGGGAAGCACCAGAGTGGAGAGATAAAGAGGGACGGAAGGAGAGGCGGGAGTGGGGGGCTAATGGTGCGGGACGCGGCCTTCACTGGGGACGAGGGACGACTTCAAAGCCGAGCCTGCAGCCCAGAGGTGGCGGCCGGTGACAGGAAGAAACAGAGGACCGTGGTGGAGGAAAGCAATGCAGGGATCTAAAAAGGAAGCGTAGAGGCAGGCTGGGGGGTCAGGGGTGGCATCTGTCCTGGTGGGTGGGGCGGTCGGCCAGGAATGCGAGGGCATCGCTGAGGCTGCGCTGTTGTCAGGGAAGGCGGCA
>JAODKM010000108.1:16524181-16534983 GCA_026780845.1 Petrocephalus sullivani
TGCCAGACGGGCCGGTCTGAGTATTTCACAATCTGCTCAGTTACTGGGATTTTCACGCACAACCATTTCTAGGGTTTTTGCAAAGGTTTACACACATTTAAATTTAAAAGGGCTACTCTATGACCATGGGCTACTCTATGTAATGATTGTACTTGCAGAAATGCACAGAAATGAAGCCCGACAGACAGGAACCAATGTTCTATCTTCTTTTAAGACTGTATACTTGATCGACACGTCTCTTTGTCGTCTTCTCTTTAGCCTCCACTTGTTGCCTCCTCCATTTGCGCGTCATAACATCCATATAAGACAGACGAATGGCATCTTGTTTGACTTTATCGCAAGTGTCATAGAGCTGTGTTGTGGTGTGTAAGTCCGTTTCCGTCAGAGTAACAGCAGCGCACGACGAGTTATGAGTGCTTGCTATACCTGCCACCAAGCCATTTCCACCGTATCGGTTTTCTTTCGCCTTATAACTGGCTTATAACTAGTTTTCGTCATCCATGCACTGTCAGTAGGACAGGCTCATCCCTGCCATCATACTCCATGTTCGATTTTAAAGTCACAAAAACACTGGATTACAAAAACCCGACTCTTCAGCCCGGTGAAAACACTTGAAGTCACATGATTTGATCTTGTGTTCTGATTGGTTCTCAGAACTGAGATTTTGCTGCCAAAGGGCAGTAGTGTTTAAAGGATTTTGCCAACAATATTTCAGATGAGGCGGAAAGTGTCTGTACACTGTCATTCTGCACTTCAGTATCTGTCAGCGATCAGTCTTACGTTCTTTCCAAGGGCTGTGTGCCTAACTGGGGCCAGCTTTACAAAGGCAGACTTTGAGAAATTGTGCTTTACGGGTTCCTTTACAAGTTCTGTCCATCCTCGGAGTTTTAGCCACAGGAGCTTTTTCAACGTGAACTTGCGGACCGATTGGGTATTTCACAGTCATCCATGCAGTCATGCCATGCCTATGGGATGGTATAAACCACTTCTTATCCAAATATAAAATTGTCCTTACACTGTGGTTGAACAGGTAAACATTAAAGCATAATTCGCAGCAATGTCCGATTTAGCACATTGCTATAAAGGCGCCTTCAGAGAATTAAATTGCATATGTAAATGGGAAGAATTTTCACTCTATTATTATGAAAATTATCTGTGATGCGAAAATACGTCTCATTAATGTTGTGGTGAGATGGCCTGGCTCAACCCAGTTATCGTTTATTCTCAGAAATAGTAGTATTGGGAGGAAACATGAAAATGGTGTGGTGCGTGATGCCTGGCTTCTCGGTAAGAAGATATTTTATATTTTAGGACCAAAATTGTAGGTGTTGTGTATTATGTAACCATTTGACAGTTCCTTAGGAGACAGTGGGTACCCACTGAAAACACGGTTTCTCACCCGACTTGCAAACCGACAGACTGCACAAGAGCGACATTATAACGGCGTTCCTTCTCAGGCTCGGGCAGTGGTAGAGCGGACTATAGGGCAGCTTAAGAGCCATTGGTGCTGCCTGGACAAGACTGGTGGAGTGCTGCTCTATAGTCCACAGGAAGTGTGTTGCATTGTGCACGCATGAAGCATGCTGATTTGATTTCGCTAAGCAAGACCTCTACTTCGCATTCACTTTAATTTTTCCTTCTTCCCACATGCCTTAGCCATTGTTCTTAAGAAAACCCTGATCAAAGGGGATCTTTATATTGATTTGCATATTGGTGTTCTACAGACACGTGACCATAGTCATGTGACCGTGCCATATTGGACGGCGGAAGTGGGAATTTGATATACAGCGATAGAGATGGAGTAGTGACAAACAATAGATCTTTTTCTGAAAAGTCTGTTGACAGCTGTTTACACGTGTCAGTGCCGTTATCGGTGGAGGTGGGCCACATTGGGTGCTTTTCCACCGCCCGAAGTTCTGTACTTTTTTTACGGTACTTTAGGTACTTCTTTCCATTGATGTCCGGTCGAGTACTAGTACCAGAAATTCAAGTACCGAAAGTGCAAAACCAGTTGGGGTACTTCGGTACTTTGCCCAAGCAAAAGTAGCAAGGTAAACTGATTTTAAAAACATATATGATATGAATATCAATATAATATATGCAAGAAATAATCATTAAAATTGCAAAGTTGGCTAAGCTTTTTCCCTATGCCAAAATAGAAATGTTTTAGCAAAACATTAACCCCCTGCACCATCCATAATGTTTGTACAAAACTGAAAGCAAGAAAAAGTCTGATCTTAATGTAACTCACTAGAGACATAAGAACTGCATGTGCATAACATATAATGTTAGATTTAATATCCAACATCGTCCAGCTGCATAGTACAGCCACTTTTCAAATCCAGTACAAAATGCCCCGCCTCACATTGTCCTTTTATGCAGCGCTGGTACCAGTTTTTACGGCAGTGGAAAACCAACACAAAAGAAGTACCAAACTTTTGGTACTTTATTGAAGTACTGAAAGTACCAAAAGTACGGTACTTCCTGTGGTGGAAACCCCCCACCTTGATAGTGTCCACAAACATCGGTACTTTGAAAAGTTTTCCATAGCAGGCTTAAAAATCGACCCGTATAAAAACCTGTTTTAAAAACCGACCCTTCTCCCTCTGGGTATCTTCACGGATTTAACCAAAGCGCCTAGCCTGCCTGACTTCACTCCGCATGATTTATATCATTATTTCTTCAACAGCATATCGTCCATTCACCGGAGCTGATTTAAAAGCTTACAAAAGCCTTTGACATTGACACGGTGCTACTTAATTGATGACAGTGGGAACTACCCAAAAAACAGAAAGACGTCCTTAAGACTAAATTATATGTTTAAGATGCTATTCCTGGAAGCTGACATGACAACTTGCTTTTGAATGATTTCTTTACTTTTCATACCAACACGGTCGCCCTTAGGACATCCCCAAAAAGGGGGTGTGTTGCAGACGTCCTAAAGGCGTCCTCTGGCTGTCCCTTGTTTGCTGGGTGGACGGCTATCAGTTCTTAAGGTTAATTGCCGCAATCCAGTTCTGCCTTCTCTCATTATTTTCAGGGATCCTGTAGGATACGCCTTGCTCGTAGCCTAGTCTATTACTACAGCCCACAGCACAGCAGGAGATCACCATTTTATTATCTCTGTTTGACTCCATTTTGTCATTTAACCTATTACTGCACTTGCTGTCCATTCGCGCTTAATCACTTCTACCGTCTGTCATGGAAGTCCTCATGGGTATGACGTCAGTCACCACGTCACATGCAGAACATCAATTAAAATATGTAGAATTATGGGAGGAGTCGGGTGTGGCGGTGGGCTCGTGCACGTCCGTAACATTTTGCGCTGATTGGGATGTAAGAAGGGAAAGTGCATAGTAGTTTTTTTGGCATACACACATTTCTGGTTTTGTCCGTACGCTATGTTTTAGTGTGAATTCTATGCACGCCGTTATACATGAGGCCCCAAGTTAGATAAATACCACTTAAGACAACAGACAATCCAACCCAAGGCAACTAGAGAACAGTTTCTTAAGGGGAAGACAAACAGGTTCAGAATAAGGCATGTAACCAGTGTTGCCAGGCCCAGCAAAAATCTCCAGCCCAAGGTTATCTTAAAATCCGCCTAACAGAAGTCGAAACTACCCCAATATTTGAAACAACAGCATTCTATATCCTATAGAAATATGCTGATCACGTTCACTTTGATGCACCTGTATTTCGTACTTGCAGTACTTTGCTGTTGTTATGTGAAATACTTTCCACTCAATTAAACCCCTTGTTCCAAATCCTTGCACATTGTGTATTTACCTGGCACTGTTAGGCTAGCAATTAGCATTAGATAAGCTAACCTCACTATTCCACCTTGCACCATGTAGGTTTCCCTCTCTTTGTCTCCTCCTCTCTCAATCACTTCCCCTTGTCCCTCTTTCTTGACCAAATCGAGTATATACAGCTGAGCGTTTCTTTTTATATGATGTCAGAGCCAATTAGTAACGCCTTGATCTCAGTCAAATGGCCTACAGAAAATGGCGGTTTTATGCGTCGTCTTTATAATCGTAGCTAAAAGTAACGGATCAATACGTGCATAACGAATGATGACACGCAAACGTACGCACTCTACTTTCTGTGACTTTCGGATATTAGCGATTCAGTGTTATTCAGTAGCGGTGTGCAATACTGCTAAATTTGGTATTGATCCGATACCAAGCAAACACAGGGTCAATATCACAGATTACCAATAACCATACCAATACTTTTTACTTACAGAGGCAGCTTATACACTATGTAGGGGACATCAATGCATCATCAATATGCTAAATCTGATTTAATTTTCATAACCAAAGGAATTTTGTGATTTCTGCACTCCACATTTAATTAGTTCATTATGTGCATGTTAAAACTCAGGACATACTGCTTTTAGCAAAGTTTTTAGTACAATGAAAAAACGCGAAATCTGTATAAATTATTGGAGAACAAATGTTTTAAAGCTTAAATTGCTCTTTTCAAGTTCAAGAAGCAACAATAAGAAACCAATCTCCCTCTGATTACACTTATCTGCTCTTATAAACAGTGCAAACAAAGTGCACACAGTTATTTGTGAAAATTAAGGTAAATCAAGTGCAAATAACTAAAGAAAAGCGCAAACTACCCTTGGCTCTAATTCTCAGCCTTTAGCGCCTCTTTTTCTCTGCCACTGTCACTCAGCCACCGTATACACGCTCACGCCGCTGAGTCACGTGACACCACGACAACAAACCACAGCAGGGCGAGGGGGAGCAGGAGAAGCAAAGTGAGTTACAAGATGCAGACGGAGCAGTGTTTGTTCGCACAGATTTCTACTTTTGGGAGTGTAGAGGAGAGAAATTGTAAGAGTATCGATCCGATACTAATGTCAACGTTGGTATCGATACTATCGATATTTGCATCGATCCGCCCACCCCTATTATTCACCATTAGGAGCCACGTGCATCCATAATGGATAAAGCACATTGCTGCCGAGATAAATATACATTATAAAATGTATGAAAACAGCCGAAAAACCCGCAGTCCGCGACCTCCTAATATTTACTGTATGTTCAACTGTATTTTCAAAAACTCTGCCTGTAACCGTCATTACTTTTTCAAAGTGCTCAATTTCAAAAACTGACAAAGGACTATATGGCTTTAAAGATTTAAACCCCTTTTTCTAATTACACACACATTTATATATAATACTGACGTATAAGCCGCCGTCTCCACTCAGTGAACACCCCAGCTGTTTAAGTTTACGGTTTAAGAACTGCATTGCATTGATAACTGCATTTGGGAGGATGAGCAGGCGGAATAAAAGCCATCAAAAGGTCCAGATGAAGAAAAAAAAAAAGAAAGAAGCAACGGTCGCGGTGTTAATTACAAAGCTGAACGCCGGACGGGCCCTCGCACTTGTTGCAGGGCGTGATGGCGCCTTTGTCATTATAATGCATCCTTATTAGGGGGACAATGCAGGCGCGCGCCGAGCCGCGAGCCCCAGCGCGTCAGGACGCGATGCTGCCTCGGCGCGCTCGGGCGCGCGCGCGCGGCCCCATTCACCGGAGCGTCGTGTAAACCGCCACGCGCCGCGCTCCCCCGCTTGACACACGCTGCCATCATTCCCAGCACACTTCTGTGACAGTGCATTCACGTTCCGCAAAGACGTATGCACTATCACCCCATTAACGGCTGCGAAGGTTACTCATACATTCAATGAAGTGGGTTTAAGAAACGACAAATTCCCGATAACTGGCATTTCAAAAAGATATAGAACCTATACCTTTATTAACGGAGCTATTCATGACCTGAGAGGAGAAACAAATTATAGTGATAGATAGCTGATTTAGCAGCATCAACTACATCTGTAACAGAA
Organism: Petrocephalus sullivani; assembly: GCA_026780845.1. Lineage (NCBI taxonomy): Eukaryota > Metazoa > Chordata > Actinopteri > Osteoglossiformes > Mormyridae > Petrocephalus > Petrocephalus sullivani. The sequence continues at coordinate 16,530,045 of JAODKM010000108.1, forward strand.
TGCAGAAACACGTACATTACATCTATAAATATTAACGTACGTACGACAGGCGGTGCTTTGCATATGAGTAGGAGGGTCTTACGAATGGCCGTATGAAGATAAAGTGTCACGGCGCATAAAGCTCTGTGCCGTGCTTTAACACTTCACCAATAACCATGCCAATGCATGCTTTCTGTTTTAGAAGTTGGGGATACCACCGAAAACGAGAAATCGCAGCTTCGGGATTGTAAAATGAGCCTACAATATAACTGAACAGGCCTCACTGTAATACCTATATACAAAGTATTGCCTGTTAACTGTCATTAGGGAGATTTAGAAATCACACACACCATTAGCAAGTAGGGAAAGATTGCGCGTTGCACTACCCTTTTCAACTAACTCAATTGTCAGTCCCGCTGCCTTCTTTAGAGGTGTAAATTTGTTTGACGGCATCCATTAAAAATACTACACGATATTTAAGTGAAAATCATAAAGTTAAACACAGTGACTCACGCGCTGATCTGCCTCAACCGCGGTGAAAGAACAAGCACAAGCGCCGCTCGGTTTCCGTAAAGGAATAAATTGCTATTCTTCCGTTGCCCGGAAAACGGAACTTTGTACAGGAGATCGATGTTTCAGGCGGACCCAATTATGGTTACAAACAACCGTAACGTCCTATTCACAATTAACGTTACGCAAGTTTGCTGTCGTCCTGTTTGTTTTGCAAGAACGGACACTGGTCTCATATGACGGCATTTCACTTTTTTTTAAAGAAAACAGCACTATTTCGGATGTCTGGAACAAGGCAGCATTTCCGAATATATGCATATGATGTTTAGCAGTTTTATATGTTTTATTTTTGCCGAAATTTGCATTAACTTTTTCTGCAGAATAAGGATGGAAATTAATCTTTGCACATTTAATTAAAATGAGTTTTTAGCAAACGGAATTGCTAAAGATGCGGAGGAACAAAATACAAAAAAAAAAATCAGCATACAAAAAACATACAAAAACTAAATACGTTTCTGGAACAGCGTGGGCTGTGTTTGGGCTTATTCTTTGGGGACTACAGAAAACAGTATCAGGTCTAATATTATGATTGTAAACAAGGAACAGGTGAAGTGAACAATTGTGCTTAAACCCACTGTATTTTTCTGATTGCACTGGTAATCAAGCGCACTATGTGTTTTAAAATGACATTATCAAAGCAGAACACAGCCAAATTCCATCCACCCATCCCTATTCCGTAAGCGCTCATCCAACAGGGCTGCAAAGAGCTCAGGATGCGCAAGGCAGGAGTCGTATTCCATAAACTGGTTTTAAATATAAAAAAAATCTATCATACAACATTCAGATTGTATACCCTGTGTAGCAGACATGACATCAATCATCCAATTGGTCGTGGCATTAACCTGTACATAACATCCAAATGCATACCCTCATTGAGACCGTTTATGCATTGTCACGCTAAATTAAATGTCTTTTTAATTTGATGGCAGGATGACGTCAAATGCATCGCCGAAGACTCCACGACAGCGGAGCGGTCATGTGACCAGTGCGCGGTCATGTGACCAGTGCACAGTCACGTGACAATGTGAGTCAGCAGCATGGAAGTTGTCATCCCCGCAAACGGCATCTGATGTCCTCAAACACTGCCTCGTGTGGCTCGTTAAAGCTAGCTCGCTAGCTGCTTTCCCGTCCCGCAAAGCGGCGTGTCGCACTGCATCGCATTACCGAGGATCGTGGGCAGAGCGATGGAGTGGCTCGGCGGCGAGGGCTCCGTGTTCCCCGAGGAGGAGAGCAGCCGCGGCGGCGCTCTGGGCTCCGCGCCGCTCTATCGGCAGGTACGGCGTCCGCTGCAGCCAGCTCCCCTGTGCGCGGTAAAGCGCGATATTCCGCCGCCCGCTGACTTGCACCTTAAGCGCCGGAATCATGTCATCTATCGAGGATCGCGTTAAAATGGGAATCTGGCGTATGTATTGCTGGGTATCTGGCGTCTTAGTTGGTTCTTTAAATGCAGTATAAACAAATAAGTAACGAAACTTTAAACTACCTACAGTCGTCATATGCATCTTGTCACGTTAGATTACTTTTATTACTTTTCACTAGTTTGTGAACTGTCCCCCCCCCCCCGATATATTTACGTTATCGATTTTTCTGATAATGACGGCGAGTTTGGGTTAGCTGATGTAATGTGATGGCTAAGTTAAGCCATTTTATATGTTTGTTTAAGCCGGGAAAGACAACGCAAAGCTCTCCCTGTGAAGATGAAATGTATCGTAATGAACAGCCCGAAATGTCGCTTTGTGTCAAATTATTTTGCCCATTAAGGAAATTCTATTTGTGGATACTGATGCATTGGCTATGAATAGTCTTTATTAACAGCTTCCTTTATTTGCTGTCGCGACTGAACCGAAGGAGGCCGGGCCACGATATTACTTTGTTGTCGTTGTAAACCTAATGGGGAGGTTCTTCAGATTGGCTTAATGAAAAAGGGTGAATCTGTGGGGAAATGGTATGGCTGTCACTGCCGCTGTTAATGCCCCTTTCATGTGGCACAATTTAAAAAGCCTCTGAATTAATCCCTTAATTCTTGCATCTTGCAGATCTGCTTAGCAAAAAGTCCCGCAATCCAATAAGGATTAATCGGTACCTTCCCACAAACTGCAGCCGATTACATCATCTTTAAAACTCAAGCTGGCAAGGTCCCCTCAAAAAAAAAAAGCCAGAGCCTGCATCTGACAGATGGGCCCTAGTGTCAGGTTTCTGGGGTTGACGCTGACCCCTGCAGGGCACGGGGGGCACTGCGGCGCTGCATCCCTGACCCCAACCCTAATCCTCACCGTGTCCCGCAGCCGAGCGCCGAGAGCATGGCCTCGCTGTGCCACAGCCAGCAGCAGCGTGTGAAGGCCTCCGTCGTCTCCAGCTGGCAGCTGGCGGAAGCGCAGGATCAGCTGTGCGGCCTGGAGCTGCACGGCTCGGAGTCGGCGGAGCAGGAGCGTGCGCGGGTCCAGGCGGGCTCCGCCGAGCTCTCTCAGACGGAGCGCGAGTGGCGGCATAAGGAGAGCATGCTGGGGTGCAGCGAGCTGAGCCGGAGCCCCGTGCTGGGCCCGGACTGCAGCCGGGACGTCTTCAACAAGGTAGGAAGATCTGAGCGGCAGCGTCGTCCTCTGCAGGATGTCCGTAGGTGAAAATGTCTTACGTTTAAAGTTATATAGCTGGCCCGCTATATGTAAAGCAGCCTGTACACTTTACTTAAAGACTGTAAAAGTGAACAAAAAACAGCGGCTGTGTACATTTGCACTATGGATCCTCCATATTTGCACTGCCTTTTCCCTTTTAGGAGTAGGTGTTTGGTGTGAGCTGTTTTCATTTATTTCTGAAACCTGTGTGTGTCTTTGCTGTTTGTTGTACTCGCTGTGGGGTCTGAGAGCAGATTTCAAACCTACATGTGTCTTGTAGCCGCACGCTTTGCTAGAATATATGTTGGTACATTTTTACAGAAGCGGGTTAGATTAGGCTGGTTAACTCCGAAGCATCTGCAAGGTCTGTTGTGGAGCTTGAAACAGACTTTATTGCTGCATTGGCTATGATCCCTCATGCATAAATTACATATGGTAATTGTGTACGTTTGCTGTGTATTGGAAACATGTTACATTTGAGACACTGGTATAAGTAACCATTATAAGTGTCCATGCTCCTGTGATGTCTTTAGTGTCCGCCATTTATAATGATTTGCCATGTAAGCGGATTATGTTATGCCATTTTGCACATTTCATTCTGAGCTTTGCTCTTTCTTTCTTTCTTTTATGTTTTTAGAGTATTATTAATGTTCGGAGTAGGATTGCGGAGGTAGAAAACGACAGGAGCAAAACCTTTGTTCAGAAGTACGACCAGCAGCTGAGACACTTTGGTAAGGGAAGGACGTAGATGTGGTGGTTTCTGAGCAATTTCATTCTGCATGATGGGCTGTCAAAGGATAATACTCACATTCTAACTCATGAGATCATTTTTACAATACGCTAAATGAGCATAACGTCTGTGATTTTATAGTCTCTGTATGTGTGTGATTTGGAAAGGCCTTTGGAGAAGTTTACATGCTAGACAGTAAATTGATGCTGGGGATTTTTACTTCTCATTGTGTTAGAGACTCCATGTAACATTATAAACTATAGATGCTGGGTGCAAGGTGCATGTATGGCCTCTGATTGGGCGCCCTGACAATCACCTGCAGTATTTAACACTTGAAAGGAAATTTCATCTTTACCACTTATTTGTATATTCTATCTGCTTATTGCTCACCCTGTTTTGGGGGAGCTTATCTCAGGCAGCACATGGCACAAGCTGGGATGCCAGGCCATCTCGCACACACACAGAGTTCATATATTCCTATCATTGTGAGGACTCTCCATTGATTTCTATGGGCATAACCCTACTCCTAACCATGATAGCCAAAAATCTTGTATTTTATTTGGTTACTTATGGTTGGGCCTGGGTTTGGGTTTAGGTTATTTAAATTTTTTGATCACATTCACAGATTTTTGAAAAACTGAGGTTTATATTGTAGGGATTGAAAAATGTCCCCGTAAGCTAGAAAGTGACTGGCCTTACCACGCGGTAGGGGGCGTGGTCCAGCCCTGTGACTCCTCCCCTCTCCATGTGCATGTGTGTGTGTTTTATGTTTTGTGTGTGTCAGGAATGCTGAGAAGGTGGGACGACAGCCAGCACTTCCTCTCCGATCACCCCCACATCATCTGCGAGGAGACAGCCAACTACCTGATCCTATGGTGCTTCCGGCTACAAGCTGAGGAGGTGGGGTCCTGCTGCCCGGCCGCACGCCTCCGCATGCCCACTTATGACCCGCGCCCGCTTGGTGTCACCCAGCCCGGCCGCACGCCTCCGCATGCCCACTTATGACCCGCGCCCGCTTGGTGTCACCCAGCCCGGCCGCACGCCTCCG
>JAODKM010000108.1:16535083-16565422 GCA_026780845.1 Petrocephalus sullivani
CCCCATAGGGTGTCCTAGGCACTGACTCCCCATAGGGTGTCCTAGGCACTGACTCCCCGTAGGGTGTCCTAGGCACTGACTCCCCGTAGGGTGTCCTAGGCACTGACTCCCCGTAGGGTGTGCTCTCCATCTTGAGATTCAGGTCAAAGACAAAAAAAAATCTAGTAATGATGACTGGGTATTTAGGCAAATTTAATAATGTGTTGCATCTGCCATTTTTCCCAATTTCAAAAATTTGATTTTTGGATGATTCTATTTCACAAGCATTCATAAATTTTAAGCATTAAGTCTTATGTTTTAAAAGGCAATGTCGCGTGATGTTTTCAAATGATAACAGAAGTATTATGTCACAGAATGCACAGATTGTGTGTTCAACCCCGTAAGGCTGCAGTAATGCATTAAGCAGTAGGCGGTGCCATGGTCCTTGTCTGAATGTAATGTCTGTGAAATGATACTTGTTCGATTCTATAATCTACTGAGTGACTGACCTGCAAATGTGCGCCAGTGCTTCCAGTCGTGGTGATACAGCTCAGCTCAGCTCACCCATAATGCCTGGAGTCTAGAAGTACAAAATTGCTTAATTATCCTGAGGAAGAAGATCTTAAGTGTTTCACACTGACAATATGATAAGATACCATCTCTTTCTCTCTCATCTGCTTCTGAATTTGTCCAAATGCAATTCAGAATTTGGGTGAATGTGCGTTTACAAACCATTACCTCCCATGTTACATTTATGTAACTTCACCAATAAAATAACTTCCATGCATGAAACCCATTGTTTCGGCTGTTACTTTTCGATTTATGTCCAAAAATCTTGGCATTAATGGTGAATAATTTTATTTATAGAAATAGAAACCGTAGAAAAATAAAACTTAAAGAATTTTGAGCATATGATATTTGTCTACCTTTTAACTTTCGTATTAATTGAGACTCCTTCTCTTCGGAAGTTGACTTTCTGCTGTCATGTCCGTACGAAGTTTTTTGACCCAGTGAATATATTCATCCCGTTCATCCATTTATTTCCTGTTTTGTTGTTTTATTTGAGACTCGTGACTCATTGTTGACTGAGACTGAGATTCTGCTACAGCTGCAGTCATGCCATAAAATCCTTTCCCACACAATGGGACTCTGCAGACACTGAATCACTGTCTATCTGCAGCGTTTCCTGTTGGGGTCTCTGTGGCACCGGCAGCTCCGTTCCCCGGTACCCGGGCTGCTGACGGAAACCACTACCTCTCTGCTCTTCCCCGTCCCAGAAAGAGGCCCTGATGGAGCAGGTGGCCCACCAGGCGGTCGTGATGCAGTTCATCCTGGAAATGGCCTGCACCGCTCAGAGGGACCCCCGCGGCTGTTTCCGACAGTTCTTCCAGAAGGCCAAGGTAAGTTTGCCACTTTATTGATACTCTTGGGGAAATTACAGTTTTCTCGAGCCCATCCTGCTCTGCCTGATACACAGACACATGTAGGTGGGGGCAGGCCTGGCAGCGAAGGGCAGCCGCCCATAGCAGTGCTCGCAGAGCTGGGGCTTAAGGGCCTTGCTCAAGGGCCCACAGAAGTGACTGTCCTACCGAGGCCGGCCCCAAAGCGGTCTTATCACAGACACAAAGGCTTAGCCCGCTGAGCCACGCTCCTGGGTTGCATTATAATCCTGTCGTGTTTTGACGCATGCTTTCCATTCGTTAGTCCTGTGTGTCACAATGTTAAAGAACATCTTATTACAAGGTGGTTCATAGTATAGCATGTTGTGAACTAAGTTGATACAGGTAGGAATTCTGTTCTAACGTTACGGTATCTGTTTCTGGCCAGCGGTAGGGCAGGATATTAGGGAATGTGTACTCAGAGCCAAATATGTATCTGTCAATCCTTAAATCAAAGGAAACATTGAGGGAAATGTTTGCGTTTTGGAAATTTCTGAGCTGGTCACGTAGAAGCGTGTTATATTGTTTGACCACTAGGGCGCGGCATTCCACAAAATCAGCTTTTTTACATTTAATGACTGCAAAGGCAAGATACTTATAAATACAAAAGAAATTGTTTGAAACCTGCTTTCTGTTCACAGTCCATGTTTATACCCCTACGCCGTGTAATGTAATCATTGTCTCCCTAAGGCTGGGCAGGAGGGCTATTTGGACGTCTTCCAGAAAGAGCTGGAAGCCTTCAAGCGCCGGGTGAAAGGCTACACACTACAGAGCAGCGGAGAGCCTCGGAAGGACACGGGGCCCCAGAGAACCCCCAGCTGCTGTCGGCTGGACCCCAAGGAAGTTCTGGAGTCGCTGCCTCCTGTCAGCTGCTTTATTTACTTACTTATGTGGATATTAAATTTTTACACTAGGAAAAAGTCTGTTCTTCTGGAACTGTGTTACCATGTTTCTGGATTTAATAGCATTTCTGTGGGTTTTAGTCTTGTCACATTAAGTTCGTTACATAGCTAATATGAGTAGAAATACGCTTAGTTAGTTATTTTTGTAATGTGTGTTGCACACAAGTCAGGTTGTTGCTTGTAAATATTACACACATGATGGACACAAACGGCACACATGAAGTAGACACTGGAAGCCTGTAACATGGCATTTTTGATTTATATATAAATGTATAATATTGCGGATTGATTATGTGGACAGTAGAAATCTTAAGGGTCCTTTTCCCTTTCAGGATCTAAAGGCAGGTCTTCAGATGCAGGACATGCAGATTCTACAGAACGTCCTCGGCAACATGAATCCGCAGGTACCCGCTAGGTGTATTTCCTTTTGGTTTTTGAATGTCCACGTGCGTTGTCCCTTCTGGACCTTGGACAGCCCGTCATCCGCAGAGCTCGGCTCTGCTTATCGTAAAGTAGGTGTGCACTACGGTGTTCACACTCTCACACTCAAAAATGCATCTCTAACCAATGCGGCGTGATGACATCATAAACGAGCAAAATAAACAGGAGCGCAAAATGCCCGTGGTACGGGAAGCAGAATGTCCTGCAGACTGTGCTCTGCTGAAAGCTGGAAGGCGGTATGAGACAAGTTCATACAGCACAAGTAATCTGATTAAACATTTAAAAACTAACAGAAAAGCAATAGGGTTGCATCAGCTATGTTGCTCAGATCCCTAGAAAGAGGATGCAGAAAATGCCTCCAGCAGCACTCTGCGACTCCCCACCGTGCTGCAAACACCGGCACAGCGAGCATAAATGTCAAACGATCACCCTTTAGCAGTGGGGGAAAGGGGAAAAAAAATTATCAAGCATAATATGGTAATGGTGGTACTCAGAAGAACATAAAGCCTCCTTCATACTTCTCTGCATGCCATTAAGGTCCGCACTCAGTCGTAGGCATGGATTCTTGTGCACATAGTGTATTTGTCTGGTAAGGGTTGCGGTTGGTGCTTCAGAACCAGACCAGCAGGGGGCAGATGTATTACAACCAACACAAATGCAAGCAGTGTGGTGAAACCAGTAAACTTTCCTGGACAGTTTGTTACTAGTTGTTACTAGTCTTGAGCCCCCAGTTTGGTGAATTTTATTACCAAAATTTCAAAATGCAGATTATCCATGTATTTTTTGTTCACACTCTTAAGTTTAGTACCAGTTTGGTTGCTGTTGGGGTCACACTGTTGTCTTGTCAACTCTTGTCAGATGGCACCAGGGACATTTTTAATGCTTCACTGTAAGACTTAACATTTTAGGTCAGGGGTAGGGAACCTGATCCATGGAGAGCCGGTGTGGGTGCGGGCTTTTGGGATGACTTTTGAATCAGCCAATAAGGCTGGGTCCCCAGGACAGGAGCTGACGACCAATGCTTTATTATTGGCTGATTACGAGGTCATCCCAAAAACCCACACCCACACCGGCCCTCCATGGATCAGGTTCCCTACCCCTGTTTTAGGTCATATCGTGTGGCCCCTTCTGACTGGATACTTTGCTTTGCACTTAATCAGTATATAACATAACTAACGTACAAGTTCCTGGGGATGTTCTTCATCCTCCTTGCGTGACATGTCTCTGGCACTGTTGACCTCCAGTCCTTCACCTGCTACGGATAGATTTAGTAGCTTACTGTGGTAACTCAGGCAGACAAGTTGGCTGGTTATTACTGATATGGCAGGTAGAGTGATGTTACTGGTGGGCCCTTCAGTAAGGCCCTTAGCCCCGACTGCTCCAAGCACACTGGCTGGCCATGGACTCTGATCGTCACATCAGCGCTTCTTTGGACAAAACAATCTACTAAATGAATTGAATTTTAATTTTGGTGCATGCAGGGTTTGGTGCAATTTTGGTATAGCTGAGAAAACTAAATTTGTTTTGACGTTATTTATTATTAGAACTGCAGCCAGGTGTGTGAGTGTGCCCTGCGATTGGTTGTTCCCTGCCTTGTGCTTGTAGTCTTTGGGATAGGCTCCGGACCCCCCCCCCACGACCCTGAATGGGACAAGCGGTTGGGATGGAAAGGATGGATAAAACTGAAGCCAGTTAAGAACAGTTGTAAATCAAAGGCAATGCGTCTGTCGCTGAGTCTGAATAAGAGATGCTTATTTTACAAAAATTGTAAAATAAAAAAAAAATGACATCATAACAGTCACAATACATTAAACCTCATGTAAGTCCTGTGTTCCCTTCTACCGACTATGGTCTTTTTTTTTTCGCCTTCGATGCCATGGGGAGATTGCTGAGGCCGTTTCAGCCTTGCTCCGGACGTACACGCAGCCGGATGTCGTCCCAAATGGGTTAGCACTTTGGAACATATCTCAGTCTGGTATAACAGAGCTGACGGGCAGCCTTGGTCTTATCAATTACTGTCTCTCCAGTGCTGGTGTTATTTCAGTTAAAATTTTTTTGTATAGTTCAATTTATCGGGAAACCGAAATCTTCCCAAACCACAGACTGACTGAGCGACTAGCATTAGCAGTAACCAACCCTCATACCACAAGTGGCATAATGTTTTCCATGTTGAACATCTGCTGGTGAATTTAGGTTCCAACTGTGTCAATAAATGTATACACTTGTATCGTTTTGTACCAAACCAAAAATGATGTAGCAAACCGTACCCGGCAAAAAACCGTGATTGTGCAAAGAGCAATTTTATCCAATGGATTTGACTATTTATTACTGTAGATGGATAAATGTTTTTAATCCCAGAGGGGAGATTAAGGTGCAAACAGGAACAACATCAAACTTGCAGCAGTGCAGTTATGAAATGAATGACCTGCAGCGTCTGCTTAGATGTGACGTCGCGTGTAAGCATGTGAATTCATTACAAGGTAGTGCCACAGTGTTACAAAGCACACAAGTAATGATGCCTGGCACATAGAACCTTACTGCAGTACTGTCAGAATTAGTACTGGCTGCGGGTGAAGGAGGGGCTGGCCTTGTGCAGAAAAGATCCCCAGCAAAGATTCCTACAGCTCTGGTGGAATGGTATGAGAATTTTCTTTTTTTTTTTTTTAAAAAGAAGGCAGACTGTATATTAGCTGGCTTATCAGTCATGTAGTTGAGAGGCCAGTTATTAAGCATATTTGTAGCTTGTCCTGAGTTCTAGTTACAGAGTTCTTATCTATAGACCAACTAAAGTAAATTTGTTCAGAAACGGGTGTGTACACACTGATATCGGCAGCTGTAATGCTTCCAAACACGCTGAGTGAGGTTATAGAAAAAACCGTCACAATCCGCTCCGTCTTTTGGCAGCTGGCAGAATATCACGTGAAGCGCTGTTTGGAGGCCGGACTGTGGAGCCACGCGATGAGGGGAGCGAAAGAGGAGGCCAGCGACGCAGAGGAGCCCAGGACTATGGAGATCTCGTAGAAGCGAAGGGGCCTACATTGGGGGGGTTGGGGGCGTTGGGTAAAAGGACTGAGACCCAAACAGAGATTATTTTTGTATGCAGAAACTGCGTTTGAATGTGTGCTGCACTTTATATATGTTTGGAAAGAATAAAAAAGGTATTTCAGAGTATGTTTTTTCTTTTCCCGTGTTTTGGTTTTGTTAGCGGTTTTCGGGCTTGAGAATGGGCTCAGCTATGAGCTATATCCCTGTCTCGTTCAGTAGTGCCTCGCTATGACCGGTGATTCCAACCTCTGTATCGGCTATAACTTATAGGAGCTGAACTTTATTGTTTTTTTTTTTTAACTGGCATCATTTTAATTTTAAAATTTTCAGTTTTAGGTGGAACAGTTTTAAAGAGGCCCTTGCTAGTGGCCCAGGGAATCCCTTGCCTATGTGATATATCAGATGGAATGCTCTATCAGGGGGAATCGCTACTGCTCCAATAAGGATCACGGCTGCTCTTGATTGACCGTTTAGATCAGCGTGGTTTAGACTTGCATCTGTCTTGGGCAAATAAAATATATATCAAAGTGCTGATGGCCTTTGTGGAGTACTTAGTGATGTGCATTGCTATGCTCACTTGAAACCTATGCAAACTTCTCATGCGCGACGACTCGTAGTTCTGAAGTTTCTCCTGCTCCGTTTCTCGCACTGTGCTGTCGTACCTGGGGGTAGGGGCAGTAGAGCCAGCGGTTGCCATGACGACAGAACAAAAGCAGCAATGGCTTGCATTCTGATGTGCTGTATGGTTGCTAAACAAAAAAAAAAGCTTTGTGGTGAAGCGAACTGCATGCTGATACTGACCAATAAAACCACGTTTTTAGTAACAACGTAATATTGGCGATTTCTGTATTTCTTTAAGGAGCGCATCCAGTATTTTTAAGAGGTGTCAGTTTCCTGTCATGCTTTTAAAATAAGTATACTATTGTAATAATCTGACATGAGAAAGGAAAAGCCATGAGACTGCATTCTCTTCAAATAGCACTTCCAGGCGATTTTAGCATATGTTCATCACAAAACTTGAATTTGTGCACTTTTTGGGTGTTCAAATTCTTTTTTAAGCTTGGATACTTTTTTGCACTTTGGTTTCCAGTGACTTTTGGTTAATTTGATCCTTTTTCCAAACTGGCACACATTCTGAGCATTGCTAATATAATTAGAATACTGATCATTATAGCCAGCACCAGTATGAAATGCATGGATAGAAATGTTACTGTGCAAACCGTAAAGCTGTGAGAGAAATTGTGCAACATGTGACCTGTTTGGAGAGAATAATATAGGCAGTATGAGTTTGGAGGCCAGTGGAGATCTTACTCCTTCCTAGAGTCCCATACTGTTTCTGGGAGTGTATCACAAGTACATAAAACCTTTAGCAAAGTGTTGCTATGTCAACAGTTGCCAGTATGTTGACTGCAAGTTACTAGTAGTCAGCAGGGAGCCAATGAGAAGCTTGCATGACATGCATTACAAATGAGATTAACTTAACCGAGGTTCCCCAAGGCCCCGGTCAACAACTGGCTGCAAGCGGGAACAAGCACTACACACCAAATGTTTGAGACATTGGCTCTGCACCTCCAGGGTCCAAGTCTCACCCCAGCTGTGTGTATGCAGTTTGCATGTTCCCCTGTAAGGGACTCCCATGCCGTCCGTGACCCCCCACTCCTTTTGGCAGGCTCTAAGCTTCCCTCTAAGCTTCCCTGTACTTGACAAGCAGTTACAGAACATCGGTAGACAGGAGGACTGACTTCTGCCAGGAGTCTTGTCAGCTGGCTTGGCTGAAGTTCATGCCAACATGTGAAGTAGCACACAAGCTGATTTACCGAAGACACGTCTAAAGGGATTATTTTTTGTTTCGGATTGGAACACATTTACACAGACCACCTTTACGGCCTGAAAGAATACTTAAAGCATACTTTTTGGCTGCATCAGTGAAATGTTTATTGTCAAAAAAGGTTTCTCAGTTTCTTCAAGAAATTCTGTTTTTACTAAATCGTTAACATTTCCTAGGAAAATTATGGTAAAAACCATTGGACGAGGTATGTAAAATGTAGTTATACAGCAGTCTGTATTTAAGGCAAGACTAGGTTAATGGGGCTTCTGAATACCAATGAACCATGGGTAACATTTAGGACAAGCGAAATGACACCAACCTCGATACAATGCAAACGTATACGGCCAAGTCCGATTTTATGGTCTTGTCATAAAATGGACAATTTTGGCCTTAGAGCAATGATGGTAAGGAGGCTGTGAGGGTGAATATGGAACAATAATTAAAACCTTCTACTGAACTATAGCCCATTAACCCATTTCCTGTGACTGACATTCCACACAAATCGCTGGAATATTTCAATTTTCAAATGTCGCTCCAACTCACTAAAGCCACAAATACTAGTTTCTACAGGAATGTCACTTATTCACTCAAGAGAATTTTAAATAGTAATTGCGGATGTATTTTATGTACAAGAACTTACATTTTTTTCAAAAATGTACAAAAAAAATAACCTTTCAGAAATGAGTGAAAATGACATTTAAAATGTTAAGCCACTCAAATTTGCTTTATCATTTAACATCAACTAGCAAAATCAATATATTTTAAGCATTTCATACTAAGAGAACTATGCTACCATTTAGATTATATTTTAGTGGTTTAAAAGGGTCTTTGTTATATCCAGGAAGCAAGATTAATTACAAATGATGTGTTTCGCTGGAGGTTTAAAGTGCACGTGATTATTAGATGTGTGTTTTTGTGGCTCTCTCCGTTTACTGTAATGCATCATCAGACGCATAGCTTGGGTTACTCAGCTCAGCATTAATGACAATACACACAGGCATCCTTGTACTCCGAAACACGTCATGAAGGCATCACAGAGCACCATACAGGGCAAATACCCCATGGCCTCAGTGTACTACAGAATCACACCTAGCACGGCCACAAATATGGCAGTCATTTGTTATAATTACCAGCAATTCAAATATTTGTTTTAGTCACCTTCCACATTTGCCCAGTTGACTTTCCCTTCTTGTCACATTTAACATTTACTACCATAACAACGCTTGGCCCAGGTTACAGGAAATGTTTCAGAGTTCTGGAGGTCCCTTCAGGGTCTGCACCAGAGCTGGGCAGCCAGTCCTTAATTCCCCATTGTGCCACCGTGGTCCCTATGCACTCCCAGCAGCCTTATGGGATCCGGGGCTCAGTTTCCGAGAAAGGAAGGTGTGAACGTGGGGCCAGATCTTGTTGGTTTCAGTTCCTGAAAAGGTCTCCAACAATCCTTTGCTTCTGTAGGCAATAAAACAATGGCAGAAGTCAGTGAGAAACTGAAGCCATATCTAACATCTCTCACACTGCACATTAATACCACTTAGGCGGTTCCCCTGCCACGAGCCATGCGCTGCCTGGGACCGGTAGTCGGTGACCCGGTGACCCGGTACTGGGTAAGCAGGGAGAGGATGGATGGACAGATATGCACCACCCTCTCATTTATAATCCTCATGTAATGCAGCAGACGGGAGCATTTTATTTCTCATTTCATGCATAAAGAAAAGTTACACGGATGAGATCAGATGACAAGCCCCCTGAGAAGAACCCCAAACCCAGAAGTCTAACCCCACAGCCCTTTGTAACAGTCCCAAGAAGCATGATGTCCTTTTGAGTTTTTGCGTTTCCCATGTGCGGACACCAAAACTACCCAGTGTCTTATGTTCATTCTGTTCCACCACTCAAAAATATTTCATATACAGCTTGGATATTAATATATTATAATATATTATAATTAATAAATTATGTAAGCCTGCAAAAAATGAATTTCGGAAATGATCAATAATGGGATCAGGTCATCAACTAAATCGATTAGCTGGGCCAGAACACAGGGTTTAAAGAAAAGTGCAGATGCTTTATTTAAATAAAATCAAGAGGTATTTTTAAGTCACGGCTGTAAAAATAAAAAAACAACTTCGCCCGTGTACAGAATCTGTAATTAAAGTGCCATAGAAATGAAGATTAAGGCTTGATCAAGCTTGAAGATAACATCTGTTAAGAGAAACAGACATGACTTGCACCACTGTTTCTGGCCGGCTCATCCAGCACCCCTACAGGATCTCTTAAGAGAAACACACATTATAACTCTCGCGCCTCGCTAAGTCAGCTCGGCCTGTACCATACAGACTTCCTTGACGATGCTAGATTAAAAAGTGATTCCACACTTTTGTTTCAGTCTTACAGCAACCCACCATAGACCAACCTGCAGTCTCTGCCATATTTAATTGAATATTTAGTTTGCTAATGATTGTACTTAAAACGCCAATGCTAACATCGCTAGGTGATGTCATTAAATGTAATTTATACGGTAAACCGCAAAAATGCAGCCAAACGATAAAAAGTATCTAGTTTTATTACCGTTTGTTATCGACATTATCAATTACTTGATACAGCCCTTATGTATAATATATAGTACAGCATGTACAATTATGAGTGTACATATGATGGCAGGCATCGTATGCTAGGCATACAAACACCAGTAAATACGACACTATTTTCCTTCACAGT
The DNA here is from genome assembly GCA_026780845.1 of Petrocephalus sullivani. Classification (NCBI taxonomy): domain Eukaryota; kingdom Metazoa; phylum Chordata; class Actinopteri; order Osteoglossiformes; family Mormyridae; genus Petrocephalus; species Petrocephalus sullivani. The sequence goes on from JAODKM010000108.1 coordinate 16,545,433, forward strand.
TGAAGATCAGCACCCCGCACACTTATTAAAAAAGCAATACCAGCAACCCGGCTTTTTGCTACATCACAACGCTTATGGTTCTTCCTTTCACTCCAGTCTGCTAGGCCCAGCCATCTGTGCGCTCAAATCAGAAGCTTCAAAGGGAGACGGAGCCTCGTTGCTCCACTATCCAGTTTCAGCTAATGAAGGAATGTCAGGGAATAAAAATACACTTCTGGCCAAATCGTACATACGCAAACTTGATGGAATCATCATCCCAAAAACCATCAGGGACACGTGGGAGAGGTGCACTCCTGATTAACTTTATCGCCGTAATATATGTAATAAATGGTCTAAGGATCTGTGAGGCTACAAAGACGTTTTACCTGTAGTACTCGAGCACCGGCTGTGTCTGCGTCTCATAAGCCTTCAGCCTCCTGCTGACCGTGTCTGGTGTGTCATCAGACCGCTGGGTAAGGGGCTCGCCAGTAACATCATCGAAACCCTACACAAGCCAAAAGAGAAGCGTCACTTATAACTACTCGCTAAAAAGAGACTTGTATAGTTTAATGCAACACAGACTTATGTTGCATAAAGATGAACAGAATGCTTCACAGAAACGCACAGTATTACTGTACATGTAAACACTGAATGCATGTCAGTCTCTAACCTCCAGAGATTAAGAAATTCACTTTTGTCCTCTGCAGATAGAGGACATTATGTTTTTGCTCATCACTCTCATACTGTACATTCCACTATTATCTGAAATAGAACAATTTGAATCAATGTTTAAAAGTCTTTTTCCCCCCAGAAGTCCGGAGGTTATCAGTCATATGACTACCGCAGGAAAATCCCAACCCCACGTCCATATTCCCAGACATACTGTATGCCTGCTGCATGCAAAGTCTGAGCAGAGTGAAGGGCACATAAACAGAACACATTACTGCCTAGAATACACATGACTTTGATCTGTAATGTGAACTATTTTCTTACAAAATACAACCTTCTTTAACTCCAAGCCAACATGCCGTTATGCAGAACCACTACTCACACATCAGAACCCATGTACATCTTGAAGTACATCTCAACTTGAAAGCGGATTACACAACCTTATGGCGGATCCCATAATACTCATCATCAGTCCCAAGAGTTGAGCAGTATCAGGTTAATATCATCAAATAATTCCCAGCCATTCCATCAACCAGGTGAGCACAATCTGCAGAACATCAATAGGTTCACTACTTGCCTCGGCTTCTCCTACAATATTTGCATATTCAGGCACAGCTACATGCGGAACACCCCCCCCACCCCCGCAGAGAATGAAGATATAATCCACTTTGACCTGAGAGAAAACTCAAGATGGGCACCCCAGTGCAGTCAGCCATGAGCAGAAGCGCAAACCGAACCACCGTTTTCGTTCAGAGAACAAGTACCGTCATGTTTGTGCCAACGTGCGTGGAACAGATCCGCCTGACAGAAAGTCTCTTTCATACACTACTCGCTTCTGACTGTAAAGAGGGTGAATACTGAACTCAACAGAAAAGGAACCAAAATCAACTGCATAGTCAAATAGCCTGGAGCTGCCTCCGATTTCCTCTGCACTCTACGCCACTGGCTTATTACAAGTCAGCCCTTTGCGGTCCTCATTGTCTAGAAGAGAACAAAGGTCTCAAGTTAGACTTCAGTAGTGATCAAACATTGTCTCGGTCTTATCTCTTGCCACTGTAATCCATCTGTGCTATGTAAATAACGTGTCGTTTTGTCTTTTTAGGGCGTTTCTGAACTAGCCAGACGGAATGTATGACCAGCAAGACTAATGCAGCCAAAAGTAGCCAGTCAAATCATAAGACTGTAAGGAGATATTATCCATTCATACATTCAAATAAATAGAAAAAAAGAGCTAAAATAGATCCATGCTGCCAATGCACCCCTTCCTGCTTACTCACAGGAACCTTGGGCGGGTTGAAGCTGGTGTTGTAAACTCTGCCACTGGGTAAGTGAAGCCAGCGGGAGGTCAGGCGCTCCTGGATGGTCTGGAAGGGGACGTCCAGGTTGATGACCGTGTCCACGCTGTAGGCACCGTCCAGGGCCTCCGCCTGAGGCACGGTCCGGGGGAAGCCTGGCTGACAGGAACAGGATGTGGCATCGTGCCAGGAGCACATGGGGGGAGGGGGGGGGCGGCTTTTCACACACACACCACTCTCAGACACAGACCCCAAGTACACTGGCCTACGTCTTTGCAAAGCAAATCGATCTCTCACTTTTTAAGGAACATGCTCGTGTGCCTGTGTGCATCTGAATGCGCTGCACGCTGCCATTTGCCCGAGCCTGCCCTCTTAATGACAAGTTTATAACATGATAAACATATACTTGGTGGCATTTTAAACAATGTCCTTGTAGGTCTTTTTTCCATGCAGATATCCTGCACTTGACTGTTACGGGAAACAGGACTTCTTAGCTCACTGGCAGCTGTATACCAGTGCAATCTGATAAAAAATTTGAACTAAAGATGAAATCTGACTTCCGTATACAGTATGTGAGTGGTATGTTCCAGAGAGAGCCATCTTATACAAATCCAGCGAAGGAATCGAATGAACTACACACCTGGAGCTACTTTAGTGTGGCTGGTGTGTCTGACATCAAACTACAATGTTTTTCTTAAACCATGAACAGGCCCCACACTTGCTCGATAGGGTTTCACAATGACTGAATAGTTAATTATTCAATTGTGTGCATCAGATAAACTACGTTCCTCTTCCTGCAATTAATCTCATTGTATGGGGGGTCATGCAAGAGTCAGTAATTCTTCTTACACTTTAACCTATTAGGTAATTTAATTATAGTGGCAAGGCAAGCTGGTCGGGAGGGTTCAACAGTCCAACCTAAGGATCCCCAAATACAGCCCGTTAGCCCCTCCCTAACTCTCTAAGTGGCACCTCTGGGATTTGCACAGAAGCCCTTTACCATCGAGCAGCCAGCCTCCGCTCTCCATATTCCGTAGCTCCCCTAAGATGAGGCGGGAGATGACATCATCCGGGACCAGCTGACCCTGGTCTATGCAGGATTTCATCAGCAGGCCGATCTCTGCAGGGAGAAGAGAGAAAGCACAGACTATCAGAATCCGCCGCAGAGAACGACAGACATTCGCAGCAGGGGTTAGCCTGTCTGGGGATCAAACACAAAATACAAGCACTCCAATTCCGGTTTGGCAAAATTGTAACACAAACCCCTACTGGACAAGAGCTCAGCTAATATGTTTAAGCCCTGATAAATTTTTTTTTAATATAATTTCCATTATCCACCAAACGATCCTCCAGACAGAGGAGGTCAGGTTGAGAAAAACTGAGGAAAAAAAGCATAAAGAATCACTATATGGGATATAAAATGTTGATTATAATTCCATATGATTTAAGAATAGTTGAGACTGCAGCCAAATGTTCATCTGCGTAAAGCTAAAAACACGGTCACATTGCAGATGACCCCTAAATTTAAAGGCACTCCCAGATGAACTCTAGTTGCACTCTTAAACTCATTCAAATGGTTTCGTTTGTTTTTTATAGACCCCCTCATTATCAGCCATTGTTCAACTGCTCCTTACAAGTTAACAGCCCCGCTGATTGCAAAAAAGTTAACACCACTGTAGTAAAGAGGCAATATCCTCACCGGCAGGAGCTCTTTGGAGGTATAATACTAGGAGGTGACATACCAAGTGATGCACTTAGCACACGTGTACGCCACATCTCACGCAAAATATTCTGACATACCTATAATAATAATAATAATAATAATAATAACAACAACTTCGTTGAAATGGCATTCTAATCCAGAATTTAAAGTCATCGTATAGCAATATAGTCATAAAAGACAGCACTAACTACAATTTTTTTAATCGGATTTTTCTGTTCAGATTGTTGTTAAAAAGTAAAATACACCGGAGGCGTTTACAGGGAAATGTCCATTCCTCATAGGAAGGTATTATTTTGGGAAAGTGAGAGTATCCTTTACAATTACTTGTGGCCAGCGCAGCATTTTTACTTCAAGACAGCGCCGTATTGGACTTTGGCAGGAGATAAAAGCCTGTTTGTAGGATCACAGCAGTAAAATTGTGAATAAAAGGAATATCAACTATTCTAGAGCAAATGGCATCAGAGATACACGGTCACATAATTCATAAAGAGAAAGTACAATGACATACATACAAATAACCATGTTTAAAGTATGCTGCTAGTGGCATATCCTTATGGGTTGTGCAGCGGTATCTTGCTACCATACTGATCATTTCACCACTGCACGATGCATACTAATGAAAATGTTAAAGGTGGAAAAAACGAGCCCGTCTTGGGCCTCGGTAACGTGTCTGCATCCCAAAGCGTTTGACTGCACTTCGCATGAGGTGTAGCCAGCATGCGGCGAAAGCGGGGCTTCCCAAGCCGGTGTTAACACCGGCACTCGCCAAGTTACGCGGAACTCGCCAAAGTCGGCGGAGGACATGTAACCAGCCAGGAAATGTAACCAGCCATCACTCGCAACATGAAAAGCCCGCTTTGTGTGACACCCGCCGCCGGTGGTTACAAAGGGGACGCCTTTCCAGCAGCAGCCTGTTGCCGTGCGCGCTCGGGGAGCCGTCCTACCTGTCTTTGCTTTTATATTCGCTCTCAGCACGTCTCCGCTCGAAAGGTGCGTCAGTCCGAAGCTTTTACTTATGCGATCCGACACGGTGCCTTTGCCCGAACCCGGTGGTCCCATGATGATCGCACGGAACAGCACGCGGAGACCCATTTCTGCACGATTTCCGAAACAACTGATTAACTATTAAAATGTATGTTCAAAGATTTCCCCGTGCATAAAAATATGCAGCTTAACGCCGCTAAATAAAATAATAAAATGTACTAAAAAAATAATATAATCGAGCTTGGGCGCCGTGATGCCGCTTTTGCTGGCTGGCGTCCCCGCTTTTTAAAAGCCTGACGCGGACGGACGGAGGAGGAGAATCTGGCGCTTTGCAGGAAGTTGAAAGAAGACACGGGACCCTCTGCTGGAGCAGAAGTACCGCCTGCGATCGCGTCCCAGAGCCGTGCATGCTTACGCTTCCCATCAGAGAGCCTGCAGTGTGATCTGACGCTGCGCCCTGCAAAAAAAATAGGAACTATGCCTCCTTTTTATTCCATAATCCGCTTATGTAAGGACTACGCTCGTTGTCCTGGTACATGGGGCATCCGTCATGGGAATTCTAGGTCCATGCTTCACCTGTTTGATTTGCATCGTCTGATTTATTTTCATTGTAAAGCAGCCGCCATCAGTATTTTTGGAGGAATATTGGAAAATCATTCGTATATCTTTATATGACTGTATTCAAGTTGTTTTCGGTGGTGAGCTGAGTAGTTAAACTGAAGTCGATGACTTCTATTATAATGTAACGATCGTGTTTTTTTTTTTTGCTGGATTGTCTGTACTAGACAAAAAGGCGCGCACACACATATTCATATGCGTGCATATATGTATTACTGTGGCTAAAGGGGTACCACCATTCAAAGGAGAATCTCACCTTAAACTGCCTCCGCCCAAAGGTTCACGTGACCTGCCAGGAGAATGAATGGCAAAGGTACCTCAAGGGTGTAACTGAAAGGAAACCCTGAACCTGTCCGGTTAGTTTTTAATTCGGTTTCCATGCAAGTCTTTGAGTGGTAAAGGACATGTTCAAACATTCTTCACCTCATGACTGAGCTCCCTGGACTTCAGACTGATGTTTGGCTTTGTGACTGTAATCTGAATGGAAGCTGTATGTTCTGAGGTGTCAACTGATCACCACTTTGTGGTGGATTTACGGAGGAATATTGAGGCTTTCTTTGGAATAGCTACTGGACTCTCCCGCACAAGCACAACACGGACCTTTCAAAGAGCTTTTTTTGTAATCAGAGCCACACCAGGGACACTGAGTCGAGTCATTGGGCTGTTGGTCCTTGTCATGACACCTGGACCTGTCATAGCATCAAGTGAAGCTGAAGAAGGTGGCTTTCAGGACAATCCTTGGGAAGGAATCTGCTAATCAGTCAAGCAGTACTGTCTGGCCCAGAAGACCACAGCAAAAGCAGTTACTGAAGTAAATGTGAGCGTGGGATTAGTTTGGAGAGGCCTTGACTAAACAGATGTCAGCTGAAGCCTCAACATTATTGTGGTTAACTACATACAGTATGAGGTGTCTCTTCAGATGTGTTAAGCAAAGGCGAAGTAGTATTGACCTGTACTGGATAGATTGAATAGATGAATGGCAGAACATCTCACGTAACACTTCAGATTGATGAATGTCTCCCTGTCAGGGGTAGTGATTGAAGGCTTTTGTGGATCAGATTCTGTCACTGTTTCTGAAGTCACTGTGGTCAGTGTGGATCCCATTCCAGTGGTGTACAGCTGTGTATGCGTGTGTGTGTCTGTTACAGCTCAGTTTCAGTGCATCTGAATCTATAGAGTAAGTACAAACAACTTACCATGTACTGTCATATACCAAAATGTGTACTTTTTCCTGTATTTCTACCTATATACTATATAGCATTTATATTTTTTGTAAGTTATACTCTTTAATATCACTTAATGTCTTGATGTGTCTCTTTTATAGAATATAACAAAGACCTGATGTCTTTTAGTGGGGGGGATGGGACACGGTGGCGTAGTGGTTAGTACTGCTGCTTCACACTTCTGACTGTCCCCCATGGCCCCCTGTGTGTGGAGTTTGCATGTTCTGCCCATGTCATCGTGGGGTTTCCTCTGGGTACTCTGCCCTACGCCCCCCCCCCCCAGTTCCTGTAGGGGTGAATGGTGTTGTAGCCTATGGCATCTCTGGAAGCATTTGCCAACCCAGCACCTTGCAGGTTACTGGAGGCCCAGCAGGGGTCTCTCCTCTTCAGCAAACGCACTGCTTTTTTCAGCAAGGGGCTGTATTGTGAAGCAGAATTTCTTGCTTAGCTGGATAATGTATCAGATTTATGGTAGTCTGGCCTAACTGTAAGTGACCGAAGATAAAGTCCATTTAAACTGGGGTATCGTAAATCTGCCAAGTTGTCTGGAAAAGCAAGAAATCCTGCTTCATGAAACATGTCTACAGTAATGTTCAGCTACAGATTCTCTGGCCCTCGGTATCATGGGCAGGCAATCTGTACTCTCTATTTCTATTTGATTAGCTTAACTGACCATTGTCTAAATTTTCTTGCGTCTTGCGTTAAACTGTTCGTCGCAGGAAACATATCCTTGGGAATCCTTAGAGCCGCTTCATAGCAGCGAACTTTCGCGGCTCAAACTTCCGTCTGTATGATGTTGGCATTGTGCCAGAAGATCAAAGGAACAGTTAAAACCGTTCACCCCCCAAAATAATTTCATGTCAATAAGTAACATGACAAGCACCATGACAAGTCCTTGTTCATTACACTTTATCAAGTCCACTCTATACCCTGATAATCTCCTCTTTCAATCCTGTTACTAATATTGATTAATATTTTTATTGTAGCAACAGCACCCAAGTTAGTGTCTACCAGTTACAGACAAACCTCGGGGTAGATGTTTTTTTTGTATTCGCCTCCTAATAGTAATTTTTTTTTATTTTAATGTTATGTTTTTGTTGTTCTTGTTTCGCTTTCCTTGAATATATTCATTAATATATATATAATATATATATATTAGCATTCTATTTCATTTTCTAATCACTTTTGTTATACTTTTTCTACTACAAGTACGGCGTTGAAAACTAGGAAACGTCCGGTTCAGTTTGTCCCTCATGGCGCCCAGTACTGCTGTGACCTTTCACCTTTCCCGTACGCATCCTGCGTAGGCATTCGAACCACGTGTATGCAGGCAGATCTGCAGCAACAACAACATGGCGAGCCAGGGACTCACATATGAAGGCTGCAATTTCTTCAGACAACGGCTAGTTTTAGCCACACTGAGTGGAAAATGGGTCAAAATAAAAAACATACGTTCAAGTGATGATAATCCCGGACTCCAAGGTAGGTAAAGGAATCGCAGTCAGGTATCATAAGGGTGTTTATATTTACAGTTTGGCTTCTAGGTGACTTACAATATAGTCTTCTCAGATTGTCATAGTTTTGTACTTGTATGTACAAGAATTTTGTATAAAGCGACTATTTAGTCAGGTTTATTTTAAACGCACTTTTAATATATGGCATTTTGTTGAACAGCCTTGGTTCATATAGTAAGTATTCATTCATTTATTGTTATGTTGATCCTTTTCAAATGAAAGCAAGATTGTTTGTGATTTTGTTTTTAAAGCATAACTTGCCTAGTGCCAGACCCCATCGCTCATGGCCAAATTTCTGGCCAGCTGCGTTCGCTCACAGTAGACACGCAGTCTGTTTGTCTGCATGTGATATTACACATTCTTTTTCTAAGTGCAAGCTTAAATGTTGAAATGGGTTTATGCTGGTCATCTCTCATTACAATATTGTGCAGCAGGTTTTATGCTTTGATTTGTTCAACTTAATTGCCAGTTTGTAGATGGGTCATGAAAAATGCCAGAATGGAGAGTAGCTTATATCTGTTTTTTTCCGTACATATTAGCATGCTTGTTTTTAAAGCTATACGTCTTTAAACAGAATTGTACGGTTTACGTGATACTTAAGCTGGTTGATTACATAGCTATAAAACTAGAGAGAAGGGACGATGACGCTAATCTGTTATTACAGAGTGAAAGAGGTCAGCTTTATGCAACTCTGACTCCCAAATGTTTCCTCATTCAGGGCCATTGATGCACTTTAACATCTCAATGTGAATGGGTACTTCTATCACGTGACATCTGTTACCTTTAACTGTGTTTCTGTTTATCATTAGATATTATTTATATGAACTCTTCACTGACCACTGCCTCGTTATTCGTTTATTCGGTTTTAAGCTGGAATCGTGGATTGCATTTATTTCAGTAATATGTTATTTATAATGGTTTTTGTTGCTGCTACTTCACTGGGTGAGGAATGGGGTATTTTAGAATGGGCAGTTTTTTCTTTTTAATCATCTTGCTTTTTTATGTGTTCATACAGATTTTGAAGCCAGCATTATTAGACTATTGGACAAAGTAACAAATGGCACCCGAATTGAAATTAATCAAACAGGTAAGATGAAAGGAAGTTGAGCTGTAATTATTATTACTGACACTCTCTGTGGGAGCATCAGTGTTGTTCTTCATGGTTTCCTGATGAAGGTTTTTTTGCTTAGTCAACATCTAATATAACAATTGACATTATTAGTAGTGTAACAGACTAATAGTAATGCTTCACTTCAAGTGGTTATTGGACATTTCTTAGGTATTGAATTTGCAGATGAATCCCTGTGGGTGTATTTGCAGTGCTGTGTTTATGTCCCTGTGGGTGTATTTGCAGTGCTGTGTGTATGTCCCTGTGGTCACTGCCTTGTGTCTTGCCTCAGAATATACGGCATGCTGTTTGTTCTGGCCCATAGGTACTGTTCTCTTCTACCAGCCGGGCTTGCTCTACGGGGGCACCGTGGACCATGACTGCAACTCCCAGCGCTCAGTGGGCTACTATCTGGAGGCCCTTTTGATGTTGGCCCCGTTCATGAAGACTCCGCTGCGAGCCACTCTTAGGGGCGTGACCAATGACCAGAGAGATCCATCAGTAAGCCCCGCCCCCATCCGCATTGTCAGTTTGCATATATGCTTAGGCAGGTACCTAATAGTATATGCCGGAGGAATCTGCAGGTTTACAGTAACACGATACGCACAAATAGACCGCAAAAAAGACATTAAGACGGTAATAACAAATAAACAAAGCATGTTTACTTAACTTCAAAAAAATGATCTTTCTGAATACATTTTATTAATCTAATTATTATGGAGTGGTTTATTTCAGTGCCGTTGGCATTGGTGTCACTCATATCTATACCGTTACCTAACATTAATGGTGAAATGCATCCAAATTGACTGTGGATCCATAATGATTCATACCTTTAGGGGGCACTCTTGGGTAAGGCACCATTAAAGAAACTGAACCTCTGAATTCAATGTAGTGAGAGTATTTTTCTAACACTTAACAAAAATGACTGTTTTGGCTTCTAGGTGGATACATTAAAGGCCACCTCCATTTCCCTGATGAAGAGCTTTGGACTTGATGGCGAGGGACTTGAGTTAAAGGTTGGATTTGTGGGGTTTTAGCTTTTAATGTGTCATGTTGACCTGTTTCCAAAATTATAGCTATTTCCAAAATATCAAAATTCTTTCACAATCAGGATTCATTTTAATGAGCAGACACACCTGCATGTTTTGGGAGTATTGGTGCATACGTTCAGTCGGTTCAGACGACATGTAACATAAAGAATAAAGTAAAATAGAATAAAAAATACTGTACAGTATACTTAATGCATACTTGGTATAGTGAACATACTCAGTTAGCCTTGGAATGGTGAAAGAATAGGTGTTATTGTGAAGGTATAATATACGAGGTCTGTAATGGGCTCTATAATATAACAACATATATCTATAATAAACTTAGCTTCAAGCTTTATGGCCACTACCTGCAAATCCCATTAGAACCCAGAATGGCCAGGGATCTTGAGGAATGTGTCTTATCTGCAGATTGTAAAGAGGGGAATGCCCCCTGGTGGTGGAGGCGAGGTGTTTTTCACCTGTCCTGTCCGCCGGACCATTCGACCCGTCCAGCTGACTGACCCTGGGAAAATCAAGCGCATCCGTGGGACAGCGTATCCTTCTCAGTGATGCTGTCATCTGCGCAATTTGGGCAGTCCTCAAAAGATCCATCCTATTTGTATATTTTGCCTGTTTCCAATATCTTGTGTGTGCTTTTTTTTCTGGGAAGGGCTATTGTGTCACATTTGCATAACTTGATTTTATTCCTTGACGTGTCTGTTCAGATATTCTGTACGGGTTTCCCCACAAATGGCAAACAGAATAGTGGACTCTGCCCGGAACATTCTCAACAAATTTATTCCCGATATTTACATATACACGGACCACGCGAAGGGTGCAAATGCTGGGAAGTGCGTGCCTTTGCGGATACTGATCACAGACATATTCTCTCGTTGGTCTCTAGATGGAGACATTCAGAGAAGGTTCCCCCCCCCATCCAACTCCAGTTGCATGAATTTCATTACCGTAACAATTGTCATTACCGTAACAATTGTCATTACCGTAACAAGTCTCCTTTTATAGGGTAGCTGTCTGGTCCCGCTGAGTGTCCTGATTTTGTCCCTCAGCTCCCCAGGGTTTGGCCTGGTGCTAGTGGCTGAGACCACAAATGGCAGGTTTCTAAGCGCGGAGCTGGCCTCCAACCCCCAGGGGCAGGGCAGCCCCATGCTTCCAGAGGACCTCGGCAGGAACTGTGCCAAAATGCTGCTGGAGGAGATTCACAGGGTAAGCAGTCCCAGCCCACTGTCTGTCACCTCTGAAGGCTGCTCAACATTAAACTGTGGTTGGCTTTCTGGTTTTATCCAATGGCTGTTTGCTACATGAATATTTCGACCAATGAGCTGCTGTTTTGATCACATGTTAAATTTGAAGGATTTTGCATTTTGAATGCCTGCTTGGATGTATCAGACATTAAATGGACTTTACCCTGCTAGCTCCCTAGTACGGGTAATTTCCGATTGACCCCGTCTGTGAATGGAACAGGGAGAATTCAGGGGAATTTGCCACGAGTGAGTCGGCGGCTTGACGACATTTCTGTCTGGCACAAAAACGGAAGAACACAAACATTCGGGGGCGAAGAAAAAGGGTTATTTACATGGAGATCCCAACGAACATGCTAACTGTAGAGACTTGTTATTAGTGCTGTAAATAAAGCGCTGAGATTTCCACAGTTTACTTTTTCCATCTTTTACTGCCTACTACATGCTGTACCCAAGCACCACCCCTTGTCTGAGCCAACCAGAGTATTTCTAGTAGGTGTGAACGCATCTGACAGTCACGTGTGAATGTGACACGTGAGAAAACTCTGGGAAATGTCCAGACCTGCTTCTCCAGACTGTGTCCGGAGTTTATGTGCGGAAACGGCTTTAGGCTCCTAAGGCCCTTGAATCTGGAATCTCAACCTTATGCTGAATATGCTAGCTAAGTGTTAGCTAATTTGAACAAGCCGGTAATCGTGACTGAATGTATGCCTTGTCAGACGTGGCTGTTGCTACACTGCAAGGTCAGCACACTGTGCACTCGTCTCGTTTGGGTAAAAAGGTCCCGTTCAGAAGGAAGCCCTCTTGCTGACCTGAGACAGTCATGGGCTGCAGGGAAGCAGAACTTTATAGCAGCAGTGGCAGTGAATCCTCCCTTAGATTTTACCAATAGGTCTCAGTCTGCTACAGACAGCATACAGAAAAGCCTTTAATTTAATGATTTTTTTTTTTTTTTAAATCGATCAAATATAATTGTATTTAACTGCTTCATCAACTACACGAGAGTCAACTTTTCTTGCATTTGCACGTCAAACCCATTCAAACCATTTTACGATAAATGTTTACCCTGGGTTATGTTGATCTGGGTCCTGTTCCAGAAAGCAAAGGGCATGAGGGAGATCACGCTTATACACACAAGCACAAAATGACCGTTTAGAGTTACTAGTTCACTGTGGCAACAGTGCAACCCGCTGAAATGAAAATTCATGAAATGCATGAATCCTAAACGCAAAGCTGACATGACTATGGCGCCTTGTCACGCTTGAGTATTCCCTACACTTAGGTTACAACATTACAAATTCACATTAAATATGTGTTTAAATTCTCTACTGATTCTCGCAGGTCTGGAATGGGAATGAGAGAGAAGTTAAACTGCTTCAGGTCTTGTGTAATGATGGTATGGAGCAGACCATCTCCAAAACAAAAATGCGGGCGTACTATTAAATTAGTGTTCAGCTCTCTTGGCTCACACTGGGCTCCCTGGTCATGAAAACCATGTGAATCCTGTTAGTGAAATCTCATGAATTTGTTTTCGATGTGGAGCATCGCTATGCTCCTTTGCGTTACTGCGGACTGTTCTGGAAACTGCTCGGCATTGGTTGGTGGATGACGGGGGCGTGGGGTGGTGGTGGGGGTGAGACAGATAACAGCCCTGCTGAGAATTGTTAATGTTTGAAATGGGTGCTGGAGTGCCCTGGTAGACGACTAGCTACTATGTTTGGTTTATGGTTAATCAATAGCTACTGGCCGTCATTGTAGTAGACGGGAGCAGAAGACTGACAGAAGCTGGTGGAGATGCATGTAGCGAAGTAAAATCTAATGTAAGTGCTGTACGTTCAGGCTGGATTATTTTACGTTAAGGCGACTAAGTTTAAAGAAGAACTTTAGCGGAGATGATGCTACTTTGCTTATCTTGTAAATATGGTCTCTGAGATGCCGCCGACTGAGAGACTTCTGTTTTTTTTTTTTGTTTATTCAGTAATATTTCCTCACCCACTTTGAGGTGGTAATGCACGTTTGTTTGGCGTTTGTATCCAGGTCAGATATGGAGGGCTGCAACGCAGGAGCGCTACAAAGCTTGGTCCCCTTTCCTAAAAAAAAAAAGCCTCCTACAGCATCTTAGTGTGCAGGAATGAGATTTCGGGAGCTGAAAGTTAGCAATCACTGATGCAGGAGACATTGAAATATAACTTCATGAGGTGCTTAAGTATTTAAGATAAACCATAGATTTTGTGTCAACTTGAATAAAGCATGTCAAACAGGCGGTATAGAGACCACTTTTTGCTACGTGTTGGTCTTTCTGCTATTGTAATTTGTACTATAGTATGGGACACTTTCTACTTTTGGTCATGGAGTACACTGCTTCTTGTCCTCCGCATAGCTGTCAGAATTTGCTGTGAAGTTTACGAGCAATATTGTAAGTTACTTTTGCAGTGTCTTTCTGGAAGAGAGTATAAGCTTTATTGTCACTGTATATTGAATCCACAACGAAACTAGGAATCTTTTTGATGTGTTCCTGAGATGAAAATGATGCAAGGAATATCAAAGGTACTTTTCTGATGCTTAGGAAGAGTAGGAATGGCATCTGACGCGATGCAGAATGCTCGCAGCAGCTGACACTGGCCGTTTATGTCCCTCCGTTACACGCTTTTGTCCTTTTGGATTCTGGGGACTTTTCCAAGAGGCTTTTTGGCTGTTTGGAACTTAAGATCGTAAATCAACTAGATTTACATCCTGCCTCCTCCATTGCACCCCCTCGCCTCAAGGGACCCCCATCCAGAGTTTATAATGTCACCCATGTTCAACTCAAAATCACTACTAGTGATCCATATTTTGTTATTTTGGTCGATCCTTCCGGAGAGAACGATCACACTGCAGTTTAAGATGTAAGTACTGGGTAATTCCTCAGATTGTGCTTTTGCTTGGTGTTATTTTTCCAGAGTTGATTCTGAGCTCAGACGCGGATGTCGTTGATAACCCAGTAGGGAATGCTGACTCAACAACCCCTGTCTGCGTATGCAGAAACTTCTCGACACTCGAGCAGAATCGGCATTCTTGAAGTTTCAGACTGACTGGACTTAGGACCCGCATTCAGCAGAAGGGGCTGTTGTATGAAAAGTGTACTCAACACTTAGGGGAGAGAAGCTTCAGTGAATAGTTTAACCTCCTGACTTGAGTGTCACCTCAACAAACCAGATTGTTTGCTTTTGAATTTGCTTTATGAACTTTCAGAGACTTTTTTTTAACTTCTGAAATCTGTTTGTGATGTATAATTTGTTAGGTATTTGTACAAAATTGCACGCTAAATCCTTTGGAATGCACCATTTCTTGTGCTATCATTTTCTGCTAATGGTGCTTTAATAATTTTTTTCCCAAAACGTTCCTAGACTTAACATTTAAAATTTTGTCATCATCATATAGTATACACAATTTGGCAATATACTATTTTTTTGCATGCACCTGTATTTATCCATTTGAATCTATTACTAAATGTTAAGGGGCACAGCACAGCACAGGCAAGTAAGGCGGTCCGAAATCTGATTATTCACTTTACTTAATCCTTTCACTCCAACCGACTGAATGCATTGTCATGGGAATTGGGGGAAAATAGCGGCCAAAAACAGTCATGAAAAAGACCTCCTTGTTTGTAAGACTTTTTAAAAATTTGTTAAATGATGGAAAACTTAATTGTGATCTTCAAAATTTTGTTTTAAGGATCTTGATAGTTAATTTTTGACTTTTTTTTTAATGTAGTTTTTGGATAACACTGCAATACTAATGAATGAGTAATTCAAAGGGGCTTGCACTAACCAATCACTTTGCTGTGTTTCAGGGCGGCTGTGTGGACTCGACCAATCAGAGTCTGGCACTCCTCTACATGACCCTAGGGCAGCAGGACGTGTCTAAAGCTCTGCTGGGCCCATTGTCACCCTACACGTAAGTCACTGCCCCGCCTTCTTCAACACTTGGCACTACACGCAAGCCAAACTAAAGTTCTCTCCCCTTTGCAGGAATTTCGGCCCATGATTGGTAACCAGCATTACTTGGAAAACCCTATGCTGAATAGCCATTTAACTTTAACCTCTCTTCTTTCTTTTGTCTTTTGGAAGGTACCTTATCTTGGCACATTTCGCTTTACATTTCATTAATTCGATTGAAAATCCTGATTCATTGTTTCAGTATCTTCTGTGTCCACTCATGGTTGAGTCCTGTCAATCAGTATTAATATGCTTGCGGTGTGTGAGTAAAATCGTTCCCCTGTGCTTTTATTTGCTTTCCAATGCCCCGTTTCCCATGAAATCTGAAGAGTCAAGTCGTCATAGAATAGCAAAACATTCACTGGTAACTGAACAGAACTGCTGACCAATGTGTGCAATCAACGTGACGCATAACATGATATGAAGACATTTTGGTTGTCCACTCTGGGGAACATGACCACACCATGCAGGAATTCCTTAACAGACTAGTGTGTTATGGACGTCACTTTTCTTTCTGGGATGGGAAGGTGGGAGGGGATTTACTTAAATGGTGTGGCAAACAGCTTCTGTGGAATTAAGTGTGATTTGGCAAATCGGGCCACCGTGCACGCCCCGGCTCTCGGGCCCTGTTTGGAATGCTCTCAGAGCGGAAGCGCAGAGCAGTATGCAGTAAGTACAGGCAAGATGCAGCTCAATGTGTAATAGTATGCCACTGTGTACTCCTACGACGCGCTTACAAAAGCTGTTCCTGCTAAGGCCAGCTAATGATTACTAAAATGTGGTGGATTTCCCTTGTAAAACCAGGTGTTCCTTTTGGGCCGTTGTCAGGTTATGCCACTAACAGTCTGTTCTCGATTCACCATTGTTTTCTCCTTTCTTTCATTCCTGCCATTAAAAAAAATAATAAAAATGTAGTTCTGCACTGCAACATCTGAAGCCATGGAGCTGGCTGTCCAGATCTAAGGAGCTTGAACTGTCCATTTTCAGTTATCATGGTACCGGTGCTGTGTCCCTGTAAAGTACAGTACTATGATAACTGAAGATTGGCAGGATTATCGCGATAGTCAGTGGCGCATCTTCAGGTAGACCTTGGGGTTCAGAGATATCCAACCCTCTCCCTCTCTGGAACTGAATAAAATGTCATTGTGTAGAAGCTTCTTACCTAAAGCCTTTCACTGGAGTAAATTTTTTGGTGTTGGTGTTTTATGCAGTAGGTCAGGCCTCTTGGCTGCATTTTCTAGTGACTATAATAGACTTTTCCCCAAAGGACTTTCATTATAATAAAAAAATAATAATAATAGTAATAATAATAAAAGAACAACGAATACATGGTCTTGAGTGTGTTGGGAGCTGGGAGAGAGCAAAAGCATGAACTGTCTGGGGGTCCCCGAGGACTGGGTAGGGAACCACAGCACTAGAACATGGATATGAATGTTTTTCGAAAGGTGGGGTTTGCTTTAAGCGTTGATGGATGAACAGTGTGTTATTCGTATGACCTGGTCAGGACTCCCTGCGTCCTGTGATTACTACTGCGACTGCACGCTCTGGCTAGGGGGCTCATCCCTGCCTCCTTTTCCTGCTTCCAGAATCCAGTTTCTCCGGCACATCAGGGACTTCTTCCAGATCATGTTCAAGATCGAAAGCCAGATTCCAGAGGAGGAGAGCCGCAGTGGAGGGAGGAAGGTGCTGATGACCTGCGTGGGAGCCGGCTTTGCCAACATCAGCAAAACCCTCAAATAAAACTTTATATGAACATAGTTCTGTAAGTCTTGGCAAGTCTCTGAGTCTGGGAGCCACTTTATTTAGATATATTGTTGCACAGTACAGAAACTTTTTATTGAAGACCTGTGTACTACCATCCCTAAATACACAGTGTAATAAATTTTAAGGTGGGATATTTTGACACTTTTGTAGCTTCCTGTGAAATTCTTCGAATACTTTGCTAGCATACTCACTCTGATTTAGTAAAAATCCGTTAGTGAAGGATTTTTTTTTTTTTTTTTAAACCAACATCGTCTTCCAGCTCCTTCTCCAGTATTGGTCCAAGGGGTGGCCTAGAGACTGTTTGCGGCTGAGCCGAGCACAACTCGGGCAGATGCCCTCTACAAGATGCCAGTCCATCCTTGCAGCTGGGTCGAAGTGGTGTCTCTAAATTGCCGGAAGTAGGGGGAGTGACCACACCCTCTCCCTGCTTCTGAAATTATGGGTTGTGCTAGATGTGCTCTTAAATAGCTCATAGTAGCATATTAAATGGACAACATGCTGATATTAAACCGTAACTACTGGACTGAGTTTTTTTTTTTTTTAATCTTTAGTACAGTATGTGAACTTTTGTTTGAAAGTATTAGCATAGCCTGCTTAGCTTATGAGTCATACTCTGTTGGCCTTAAAAGGCAATTTCTAAATAACCCCTAAAAGAAAAATAGCAGTACGGCAAAATGCAGGGATCGTAACATATGAACCTACTATATTTGGTTTCTTAATGTTTCTCAAAGTGGATGCATAGAACTGGGCTTTGAGACTGTTCAGCCAGACTGACGTGCATGAGATGCTGCTTCAGCTGAGATTAGAAACTAAAGCAACTGATGAGCTCAAGGTCCTTTTCCTCTTTCTCTAAAACTGGGGTTTCAGTGCAAGAATCGAAAACGGAGAAGAGTCTCCACACAAACCCCAAATGAAATCTTTATTGCTTTTGACTACTTCCTGAGATATGAGCATACATGGTAAATATTTTAATTTGAATGTCTTAAAATTAAGATGCAGGTATCACCTCTTTCACGATGGGAGGCACACTCTGCATCTTAAAAGTGATCTGAAGATTTGCAGGTAAGAAACCAGCCAGATTCCCATGAGAGAAACCATTAAGGAGTTTTTGGAAAGAGCCCGGTGTATAGCTACATCTTCCCAGACAAGCGGTTTGAATTTTATAATGCATGTGGATAGTATTAGCTTCAAAAGTTAACGAGTATTTTTTCCCATTCGTCTTTCGAGGTAGCGAGATTGGGGTAGTGCCATAGGAAACGGCTGCTTTTGGCAGCACTTCAGCTCAAGCTGGTTAAAATATGCATCCAGCCACAGTTAGTCATTAAGTACAGCCCCATGAATGGATATATGGAATTGTAATGTATTACCAAAACTGCACCTTCAGACATGAAATAAATTTTGTGTATGAGTTTCTGCTTGAAATTAGTTTTGAAAATAGAAAAAAAGCTTTATTGTCATTGCACTGCAGCACAGATTATTGTGCATTTTCCTGATTGGTCCTTGTAAATAGTGGGCCTGAAAAGTGTAGAATATAAAAGTGCAGTGTGTGCAGTGCCAGCCGTGGTACACGGATACTATAATATATCTACCAAGCAAAGAAAACAATCCTATCCAATAAAGGGTCGCGATGATCTGGAGTCTACTCCTGCTGACATATGGCATGAGCCAGAGTCCATAAAGGACCACACCCCAGTCAAAGGCAGGACCTCATCACGGAGGGTAACGCAGTCACCACTTCTCTAAACCAGAAAGGCTGCTTGATGCTGGTCAGAAGAAGCTTACGCTTAAGAAACATAGCATCATGGAAACTTCCATGCTCAAAGATCCGGGCTGAACCCTGAAGGATGTCAGGCAGCGACACATGGATGGATCTATTTAGAAAAGTGCTGTACATCTCTCGTATATCAGGGCAGAAACAATTGTCAACAGTTGCTCATTTTGATAATTGTTGCACATCACACATGGCCATCTATGGGGCAGTGATGGCCTAATATTTAGGGATGTGCACTTGTGACTGAAAGGTTGCTAGTTTGAATCCCTGACCAGCAAGGTACTGCTCCCTGGGCGCTGAATTAGCTACCCAGTGCTATGCTACAATATCAAATATGGGGTAAATACAGAGGTCATGTGTTGTTGTTGTGTACTGTGGTGTGTCAACAATGACAATCACCATCAATTTGGCAACTCCCATACGTGTGCATATGTGTGTGACTGGTGTGTGAGTGTGTGATGGGCTAGTGCCCCATCTTGGTTGTTCCTTGCTTTGCACCCATTGCCTGCAGGATAGGCTCCAGACCCTCAGTGACCTATGGCCAGAATAAGTGGGTACAGAGAATGGATGGATGGATGAATGAATCTTTGATCACCATGCTCCTGTCCTGATGCTCCAACCCTGGTAGATAAACCCACCAGAGAATGATAACAGCACCGGGACCGATCACTGGTGAAGGTCACTCCACCACGGAGTCTCCGTTTGCCGGCCACTGCTGGAGCGAAGCTTGATCCATCAGGCACTCTCGGAACAGCACTGATTTTTAAAATAGAGTGAAAATACTATTTATAGCGATATTTTTTTGTTTTAAAAACGTATGTCCTACTTAAATGTATACATTTGGGTACTATGCATGTATGTTGCATGTAGGCCTATTCACATGTCCCATGTTCGTCTGTATGCACAAGAGTTTCCATATACCTGTACTTCTGCACCTGTATGAAAAGAGAATAAAATATCTTTTTCTGCTCTTAATGTAGTCAGACCACCATGATCAATGGCACTGATTCAGTGCAACATCTCATGTATGAATTTCCCTTTGAGATGAATAAAAATTAATCTAATTTAATCTAATAAT
>JAODKM010000108.1:16598047-16611215 GCA_026780845.1 Petrocephalus sullivani
CGTAAGCGCTGTATACTTTAAAGGCTTTACTATTCTGTTTTAAGCGCTTAATTTTCATTTTGAACGCGCTAATATCAGGCATTAGCATTTTCTGTCATATGGAAGTGTTAAACTTCAACTTGGATTGTACCTTTCCTTGTATATACGCAAGTTATCATATTAATATCATAAATGAACGATTATTCGATTAATCGCTAGAATGCAGGAGTGTTAGTCGACTAGGAATATCTTTAGTCAGGGGCAGCCCTAGTTTATTAGTCGTCATGGTATTTTTATGCACTTGAAAGAAATTTTATTTATCCAGCTTAGAAGAATAGTCCCATGGGTCTTATAACTGCTTCTTCTGGTCTGGGTCACTGGGGGTCCTGTAGACAAACACAGACAGGTGGGGCAGCGTGGGTAGGATGTCAGATGGATAGTGAAACCATAAAGACACAAACATCAAAGAGGCTGTGACACCTTGAGTTCCTGTGTTAAATAGAAAGTACTTCAACATTTCATTAAATTTGGCCCAGTTTTGATGGAGCGAATCCCGTGGGTACCACCTGAGTGCATAGAAGACTCAAAGAACTTGAGCCTGGCAACAGACAAGTGGGCCTTTGGTACAACCCTATGGGAGATCTGCAGTGGTGGTGACAAGCCTCTCAGCACCCTCGACTCCTCCAAGGTGAGAAGGGCCCGCCAATGTCACCAATGTCTTTGTGTCACTTCTCTGTCCTCTGAATATTTGACATTTTCAAAGAGATTTTCAAGAATATTTTTGATGCCCTTGGTTCGTGTTGGGTAGCAAATGATCAATTCCCTGCTGTAGAAAAATCTATTCTATGAGGATCGACACCAGTTACCTGCCCCTAAGTGGACAGAGCTGGCAAACCTGATCAACAACTGCATGGATTACGAGGCGCTCTTCCGCCCATCCTTCCAAGCCATCATCCGTGACCTCAACAGCCTCTTCACGCCAGGTGAGCAGAACTCGTCTCTGCAGTCCACTCACTGCGTGACTGTTGGGAATGCAGGACATTCAAAAGCGACACCTGTGGTGGACAGTGAAGGGGGGGGGTCTTTGTGGTGGTTATGTTGTTAAATGAGCACAACAGCCCCCCTAATTATTACAGCTCCCCTCACCAAAATTTCCTTCATACCTAGACTATGAGCTACTGGCTGAAAGCGATATGCTGCCAAACCGAACCCGGGGGTTTGGCTTCTCTGGTGCGTTTGAGAACCATGAGCCAGCTCAGTTTGAAGAGAGGCATCTGATTTTCCTACAGCAACTTGGCAAGGTGTGTAATTCCGTGCCGGTGTCTGCGTGCTGATGCGCATGGATGCTTGCTTACATTTCCTCTCATCACATTGGGACTTGTATATTCAATAGCAGAATTAACTTTTTAAATTTAGTTTTTGTATTAATAGGATTTTAAATCAATATTCTTGTAGAATGTATAGCCCACCGCCGGCATGATGAATTTCTGCACATTTGAAAGCAGATTTAAGTGGTAACGTGGTAATGAGGTAACGTGGTAATGAGTTTCTTGATTCTGCTTCCTAGGGTAACTTTGGGAGTGTGGAAATGTGCCGGTACGACCCTCTGCAGGACAACACCGGCGAGGTGGTCGCGGTGAAGAAGCTGCAGCACAGCACAGCCGAGCACCTGCGCGACTTTGAGCGGGAGATCGAGATCCTCAAATCACTCCAGCACGAAAACATTGTCAAGTATAAGGGAGTGTGCTACAGTGCAGGTACCAGGAAGTCGCTTTCCTATAATTCTTAGCAGGGAGAATTTGTTAGACTCGAGTTAGTGATGATGTTGGATCTTGTTAAAATGCAGTGGGACCCCTGTATCCATGGTTTCAGTAATCGTGGGTTCAGTTATCCGTGGTTTACCCCAGTCCTAAATTTTTTTGGAAAATTCCAGAAATAAACAGTTCATAAGTTTCAAACCGCACGGCAAGCGAATACAGGCTGTAGCACAGCGAGATCAGCCAGCCCAGCTCCCTCCAGTACCTGGCTCTTCTCCCCTTGTCACCATTCCCACGCTTCCCCACAGAACTCTCGTAAACTCTGCCTCTAGCGTTCTCGCTGATCGTGCTAATTGCCACATTATCACAATATCTGTTATATAAACGTATAAAAAGCATGATTTCATTGCTCCGTCAACCCTTGATACATATTTTTTTCATCATCTCTTGACAATTAGGCTAAAATATCATAATCCATTTCATACGAGAGTACAGTACTGTGTAATAATGTACTTTATTATTGCTGTATTTTATATTGGTAGGTCTTACTGTGCATGATTTTTCAATTAACCATTACCATATGGAGGTACATAAATCACATTATATATGGGATGTATGGATGATTTGCTTTTATCTGTGGTTTCGGGCATCCGCGGTAGGTCTTGGAACGTCATCCGTCGATGAGAAGAGACTCCTGTGCAGTTTAATTCCCGACAAAGTGAAGGCTTAACTTGTTCCACTTTCATTCCATCGATATATTCTTAAGTGTAGGACTTTTAAAAAAAATGTTTGAAAACAATGTATTATGTAATAATGTACATTGTATGTAGTAAGTCAACAATGTAACACCTTTTCATGACATAATGCGGCGTTATTACATGTGCATGTAACAATTTTAAAATAAGACCACATTATATAATAACTAGAGAAAATGCATAACATTTTCATTTGATTGTACTTAAGATCACTCTTTGATTAATGAGTGTTTGTCAAAACATTTTCTAACTAATGTGGTTCGTAACCTCATTCATAAATGGACGAGTGATCCCACCCATTTGCTGTTTTCTGTGTTGTTCTGTAGTTGTATCTGTCACTGAGACACAGAAGGCACTCGAAGTGGATCAGAAAAATACGCAGATGCTCTTTTTTGGTCAATGTAGTAATAATAACAACAACAATAATTAATAACAATAAATAAACAAATAAATTAATAATGGGTTAACGTTGCAGTATGAAATTATAATGTACGCTATAAATTTGTTACATTTTGTCCACTTATTACATAATGCGTGATGTGTTTTTTAAGCATATTTAATTCTTTAGTTCTTCACTGGAACAAGAAATGAGTCCTGAGTTTGTCGTTGCAGGGTTAAACATCAAAATCAAATCCTGCCAGACATTTCTCTCAGGCGCTCGCCCTTCCAGGAGAGCCCTTCCTGTTTTCTTGGTCTTCAGGTTCCTGCCTGTTCTATAGGTGCTTTTGGTGAAGGCAGAGCTTCAGCTGAGTAGAAATGTTTCAGCTTTTCCCCACCATGACAGGAAAGGAAACATTATCCTCAAGCCTGTACTTGAGTCTTCAAATCAATGTTCTCTTTTTCTTTTTTGTTGTTTCAGGACGGAGGAATCTGAGATTAGTCATGGAATATCTGCCCTTCGGGAGCCTGCGAGATTACCTCATCAAGAACAAAGACCGCATCGACCACAAGAAGCTTCTCCTCTATGCCTCCCAAATATGCAAGGCATGATACTGTCGCCACTTATAATTTACTAATAATTTACTAATGTTGTTTTATTGTGTTTATTGATGTATTTTGTGTGTTGGATACTGACAAGGGTAGTAATATTATATTATATACACTCACCTCTACTCTGGTTTCGCTGACCTTTGACACTCTGCCTATGATTGGAAGGTTACTGATCTCTTCAAATCTCAGAGCTAGCAGAGCCATCTCACCTTTGGTCCCCAGTCAGAGGCCCTTCTCCCTGGTTGGGCCCCAGAGTGAGGCCCTTCTCCCTGGTTGGGCCCCAGAGCGATGCCCTTCTCCCTGGTTGGGCCCCAGTCGGAAGCCCTTCGCACTAATCGGATTCCATAACGAGGCCCTTCTCCCTAGTTGGACCCCAAAGGGAGGACCCTTGCCCTACACTCTCAGAAAAAAGGGTATCAGTTTGTACCTTTGCTTGTCACTGGGGCTGTACCCTCAAGGGTCTTGTACCTTTTAAGGTACAGAAATGGACTATGAGGAACTTTTTTGTGCCATTGGGGGTACATTAATGTTGTTTGTACCTTGGGGATTCATTTCTGTTCCATATAAGGTGCAATTACCTACAGCTAAAGGTACAATTGGCAGACCCTTGAGGGTACAGCCCCAGTAACAAGCAAAAGTATAAATTGGTACCCTATTTTCTGAGAGTGTAGTAAGGTCCCAGAAACAGGCCCGTCACCCTAGTTTGGCCCCAGCGTGAGGCTCTTTGCCCTAGTTCGGCTCCAGAGGGAGGACACTTGCCCTAGTCGTGCCCCAGAGCAAGGCCCTTTGCCCTAGTTGGGCCCCAGAGTGAGGTCCTTTTCCCTATTCGGGCCCCAGAGTGAGGCCCTTTGCCCTAGTCGGGCCCCAGGGACTGTCTAATCCTGCTTCCTCTCCAGAATGTGTGTCACTTAAGATAAAAATGTCTGCTAAAGATTTTCCCTTTCCATACAGGGCATGGACTACTTGGCCAGTAAACGGTACATCCACAGGGACCTGGCCACCCGCAACATCCTTGTGGAGAGTGAACTGAGGGTAAAAATTGGGGATTTCGGTCTGACCAAAGTGCTACCCCAGGACAAGGAGTATTACACCGTGAAGGAGCCTGGGGAGAGCCCCATCTTCTGGTAAATACTCATTACTGCTCAGCCCCTAATTAGCTCGTGGGTTGCTCTCTTTTCTGTTCTACTATATAAATTCAAACATTGCGCGGCGACATACACGTATGATGAAAGACCGCGTTTTTACAGCTCCTTTTATGTCTCTGACAGGCGAGTTAGCATCCTGACCTTGTGTGTGTGCGCGTGTGTTACTGCAGGTACGCCCCTGAATCTCTGACAGAGAGCAAATTCTCAGTGGCCTCTGATGTCTGGAGTTTCGGAGTTGTCCTTTATGAGCTCTTCACCCACAGCAACAAGAACAGCAGCCCACCAGCTGTGCGTACGGGCCGTCTGTGCGCCCTCTTTCCCTGGCTTTAATGCTCCCTACCTGTTTTCCATAAGACAGCCAAAACAAATATGTAGTTGCCTTAATTTTCTTTAATGCAGCTTCTAGTTTGCCCCTTAATATTAGTGGAATAGATCATAATTTCACTCTGCCACTCGTCTTCTGGATTCCAGGTGTTCCTGGGAATGATGGGAAGTGATAAGCAGGACCAGATGATTGTCTACCACCTGATCGAGCTCCTCAAGCAAGGCAACAGGTTGCCAATGCCTGATGGGTGCCCAGCAGAGGTAAGCCGTCCAAGTCCAGTGCAGTTCTGCTAGCTGCAGTCGCACATCCAAAGACGTCAACGTGCTATGAGACCTGAAATGGACAAAGGCACTGAATCATCTTGCATTCCCACCTGTAGATCCACCAGATCATGACTGAGTGCTGGAACAGTGACCCTTGCTTGAGACCGACCTTCAAGAAGCTTGCTCAGAGCGTGGACGTGATTCGGGACAGCAAAGAAACTTGAGCTCGTCTCGCGGAAACTCTGAAGGGTTACAGAACAGAGGGCTATTGGGAGGTTGTTCATAGCGCCACCTGGTGACGCGTCTCCTGAACTTTTGGAGTGTTGTTCAGAGCACTGGGGCCGGCTTTAGGAGGATACCAGGCTATGTGCAGTTTGCAGCACTGGTTCAGAGTTCATCTGAGAAAGTCACACATCCATGAGAAGCTACGTGATATTGTCTGGACAGAGATTGAAGAGAATTAATTAGAACTTCTTGAAGCTGGCATGCTAAATAGCTTTTTTTTTTTATTATGTCAGTTTTTCTGCAGTGGGCTGCAGGAAAAACGAGCCTAGCCTACTGAGCTAACCTTAGCTAACTTTTAGCTCAATAGAGGGAAGAGATCATTTCATGCACGGCACCTGGAGCCATGGGATGATTGTGATGATGGTATTTTTTTCTGTAAAATGATCTTTTCTGCTCTTTTCTTAAATCTTTTATGCAGCCAAATCTTTGATAAACTGCTAATTTGGCTGTACATCTGATATCCAAGTAAAAAAGTATTGTAGTCTGATTAGTTAGAACATACTTGGTTGACTACATGAAATGGTTGATAACAACATAGCCAACTATCAATTGGGGGAAAAAACTATAGCAACAAGAAATAAAATCAGAACTTGTTTTTTATGAGCATGGAATAGCAACCATGCCATATGCGTCTTGTTTTTTGAATGCTGGTGCAGATAAGATGTGGCATAGAAGCTAGGCTAGACTTTAGTGTAGAGAGACTGCTTTCCTGTTGCTTGCATTGAAATTCTAAGGACTGATTGGCTGGACATGTGGACCCGCCCCTTCGCTGTACCATTTCCCGCAGGTGGAACGAGATACAAGAACTGAAACAAGAACTTCTACTGGAAATGTACTGTGACATATACAAGGAGGTCTATGGAAAAGTCGGGGGAATTGTGGTTTTCGTCTTTTTTTTGCATATGTTTGGCAGCAGTGCTGACCTTTACGTCATCCATCTCAAGATTTGGAGGGAAAAAATATATGTATACTTTTTTCTACAGATAATATATAATTATAAAGAGGAAGCTTTTATTTTTTTTAAACAGAATGTCACTGGTTGTATCTGAGTGATATTTAGGCAGTTTGTGTAAATGAGAAAAATATGTTTTGCTTGTAAAAATATTCGTCTCTAATTTTGTAATATCTTAATTTCAATATGGATTTCTGATTAAAACATTGTCATTTTTAAAGGGTACATGTTTAAAAACTACTTTTTAAAAACTTTTGCATAGCGCAAAACCGCTGTTTATAGCTGATCATTTTCATTTTAAGTATAAATAGATGCATTCTTAGTTTATGGAGAAACCCATGAAATCCAATATGCACTTAATACCTTGGAGTAGAAAATATTTCCTGTTAGGTAACTTAGTCACTTAGCAACTGCATCAACTGAATCGTCTAAGTAACTGGCGCATTAAGACTGAATTCCCTAATGAGCAATGAAAAGAACTGATAAGCTATTGTGCAAATCCACACTTGTGGCTGTGCATTTTGCTTAATTCAGAACCTTAGCAATATGCCTTTTGTTTGTATACTCCTACTTTGTGAATAATTTATTCCACAGTGATTCTTAAGTTTACCCACTGAAACGACTGAAGGAGTTAAGGCTAAATATTTTGCTGGGTGTATCTAGGGCCAAACCACGCACTGGCCATCATTTGCAAGCTGAACATGAGCTCTATCCTGCATATTAATGGCTGTTTCTATACTTTCAACAGGATAGAGATGGTGCCTGGCTTTATGAGACTGAGATAATTTTGTCTTTTGAAACTTTTTTTTTTAAAATAATGACCCCCATCATTTTTAGTGATTGTTACTGTCTGTTATGATGTGAATGTAAGTTTTGAACAAAATGACTAGACGTAGTTAATGTTTTTCATCCTAACCATGGAAAACTGTTTGTTTGCAGTTCAATACATAAAAATGCACGGGACAGAAAGAATGTGGTATATAGCACATACAAAAGCAGATTTAAATCCATATTCAGCTACATATTAGTAATGTTAGGTTAAATTCCAATTATCACTATGTGAGACTTGTATAAAAAAAATGTCCACAAGATGAAAGCCTGGGCCTGCAAGCAACCGAAAACCGGGCTGATGTCATCCTTCCCGTGTAATGATGTGATGTCACAGGTGCTGTGGCACAGTTATGCCATCGCATGTATTCTAATAAGTGTCAGTTCTGAAGCCTATTTAAATAAGAAATATCTTCTGTCATTTTGAAATGTATTGATATATTTTTGTATTTCCACATTTTGACCTGAATGAAATTTAAAGGTATATTTATTTAGTACAAACATATTAAGACTTACAGGGCCAGTTTCCCGGACAAGGATTAAGCTCAGTCCTGGACTAACTATGAAGAATCCCCATACAAAATTCCAGTTTAGTCCAGGACTAGGCTTAATCCTTGTCTGGGAAGCCGGCTCATATTGTTACATTTCTAAACACAGGTGACTGCCTGAGAACCCATAAGTCCTTGGAATTTAGAAGACCTTTTAGAATCTCTGAGTGTGGCGATGTCACCACAGAGGAAAACATACTTGCACATAGATGCATTCTAATGTAAGCCGAGGATGGCTGGCTTCTGTTCAATATATTTTCCAATATTGTCCAGTTGCAGAAACTTCGGTGTACCTGAATCCAGTATAGTTATGCACCGCTTAACATCTGATCTCACACACACCCAAGGTCCCATAAGGTTAAAAAGTAGTCAGCGGGCGTAGGGCATCGCATGTAGCTTGTATAAACAAAGAGAGTTGGTGTGAAGTTTCTAAGCTGTCCAGGCAGTACAGGTACACTATAGGTGCAGTATACCATATATGGTTATATACAGTATATTTCCAAGTAGCCTAACATTCCAACTGAACATAATAACTCTCACATTAACTGACACATACCTCTATATCTATTTTTCTTTGACTTTTTTCATGTTGTCGAGCTGAGCTCTTAATTTGATCAGATTATCAGTGGAATAGTGGTTTTACAAATGTTTTATATGGGAAATTGATTTAAAATTGAACAGTGTTTCAGTAAATATATCTCTAAGCTGTATAAAATAATGACCTGTTACTAATTACTGAGATGTGCATAGACAAAGCTGGTAAAGATCACTTCTTTCAAGCCTCATGAATTAAGAACTGGGCCTACATTATATGAACTATAAATCTCAACAATGACTGGTTGTACAGTGGGAAGCTATAGAACTATACATTCCCAGGATCCGTTTCATGCTGATATTTAGGCATAAGTGTTTACATCATCACTGTGGGTTTGGTTACTCATTGTAAATTCTTCCAGATGTTCCAAAGGCAGTGTCACATTATTCATCCAGAAACAATGTGGCAGGTTTTACAGGAGAAAGATTTTTATTCATCTGTACAGAAAAAGAGGGTGCTTAATTTTAAACGCTTGGATTCTCCCATGTCTTGATACATACATTTGATAATTGTACTATAAATTAGAAGTGAAGAATTCAACTAAACAAAAAAATGTCTAAACTGGACACACTCTGAAGATACTGCATTAATACTGCAATCTTCCCCGATCATTTAATGGAAGAAAAAAAAAAAAAACCCCGACAAACTGAGAGCATGACAATCAGTTGCTGGCAGAGGCCCTGCCCACACTAAGGGCTCCTGCCTCAGCACAGACGGCTGATGTCATTTTTGGTGCACCCTAGGTTGCAGCACATCCCTGCCAGGCCCAAGGAAAAGTTCCTCTTTCGTCTGTTAGGGTAGGCCCAGAGTGTATGGCTGCTCCTCGCTTGGCTGATCTCATTAAAGCCCGATGCTGCCCCAGGCTCACGGTCATTCAAGATGCCCAGCGCGTTGAGGATGTCCAGGAAGGAGAAGGTGGGCCGGCTTCGGCTCTCCGCCGACCCGCCCCTCGGCCAGAAGAAGCTGCCTTCTGTGTCTGGCTGCTCCCTGTGCGGGCTCTCTAGGAAGGGATCTTCAGAGAGCATATGAGAGTTTAAATGATTAACTGGATGAGTTTTCGAGCTGGAATATCTATCAAATAACCAATGTTACCATTCCACCTGGCTCTGGCCACAAATTCAGCATTCCTCTTTTGCTGAACTGTAGCATTCCACCTTCCCCGCCCTCTGTATACTTGGAGATCTTTCAATAACAAACCATCAATCTAAAATTAAAAACCCACATTCGTCACCTTAGCATTAGCCTAGAATACTATCCTCCTTAACGGGGAAAACGAGATGTAAATTAAGTACCACGCAATGGCTAAACCTTCTCAAAGAACACACATACAGAGTACAGGTCACTCTCCGGCACCAAGCCTCACACTTGTCTGGGACCCCTTTATCATTTTATTAGTCTCGTCTGTTAATTAACCCCTTTGATTCAGTCTATGTGCATATTTACAGACAGACAGACACATTTTACCTAATGTATTGAATGTGCAATAAAAATGAAAAATAAAGTTGTCATAAATTTGGGGGGGGGGGTTCTATCTATATCTAACTATTAATGGCAATCGCAAAACAAAAACACAATAACACCGACATACTACTACTAATAATAATAATAATATCATCATTATTATTCTATTTTTTTCCAGTTTTGTAGATCTCCCATAAGATGGTAAATTTTGAAAAGAATGAAATCTCGCTATTCATTATTAGATGAAAGTCACGGATAAATTCATTTTTTGCTTCACTGCTTACAGTTTTCTCAACGCACCGCATTTTGTAAAAGTAAATGTAACTTTAATATGAAAGTATATTTGGACAGAAATATCTCTATAATACATAAGAAAAATGTTTGTATTGTATGACTTTAATGAATTTCGCAGCCCAACTGTTCCCTGTGTCAGTAATAGACTTACTTATACTTATTCGTTCTAAATAATTTAACACACACATTATCCAGGACAAATATTTTGGTCTAATTACGATTTTATGACAGTAATTTATCAAAATTGTTTCGAAACGAATCATTTATGACGACTTTGGCGTTTCATATTTTTTAAAGAGAACGGTAAGCTGCTGCATGGCCGAAGGATGCTGGGCAGTTATAATTTAGCAGACGACCTTAGAGCGCTTTTCTTCCGCACGAAGTTCGGTACTTTTGGTACGGTACTCTCAGTACTTTCGCTTTTCCATTGACTTCCGGTCGAGTACCAGTACCAAAAATTCAAGTATCTAAAAGTGCGGTACTTGCTGCGGTGGAAAACCCCCTTAGATAGCAGCGGGCTGGCGTGAGATTCTCACTCGGGAGACAAGTCCGCAAACGCACTTAGACGAATGCAAGCTGTATTGCCTTGTAAGTAGTCCCTAGGTTTTTCAAACTTCTTGTTATAGCCAATTTAGGCTTATAGTAGAATAAAGAATGATATGAATTTGCCATAAGATTTCTTGCGGGAATGTGATACGCGGTAAGAGTTGGCAGCCCCATAATAGTGATTTTCTGTTAAAAGCAAGTTCAGGTGCAGAATTCTACAGCTGTGCTAGTAATAAATCTTGATATCGGGTAAATTCTATTGTCTAATTATAATTTTTTATTAAAGGGATAAACGGCGAGTACTTCCCAGGCTGTCCGCCGCATGCGGGCTGCGCGCTTACCTCCGCCGTCCGTGCGCCTCCAGCGCGACCCTCCGCAGGTGAATATAACGGCGCGGATAAACTCCCGTCCGCACAACTTCAGCCCGAAGTCTCTGCCGGTGAGAGCTCCGCTGCCGGCACCCTGCGCGCCGGCACTTAGACACAGACTCACAAGGACGACACACACAAGCCTAAGCATGCTTCCGATATTTACGTGCTGTCCTGATGTCTGGTGCGATCTCACTGGATTTGCATCCAAGGTTTGCAGCTCTACAGGCCTACAGAGACCTTCTCATACTGAAGCGGCTTCTCCGCTTGGCTCCGTAAAGCGGGCATCTTATATAGGGCTTTGCCCCGCACTCCTGTGAGTCACTTTGCCGGCTGTTAAAATGACCTGGACCCCCGCCCCCACCTTAAAGGAATGACAAAGATGCCCCCCATTTGGATCCATGAACCGCCTTGTAATTACTAGCAACATTTAACAATTCCAATAGGACACGTCTGCTTATCATTTACAATATAGATTTATAATAGAAAGGGTCTGAAAGGAGTTGTGACGTGTGAAGGTAAAATCAGTATTTACGTCAGTATGTTTATTTCATATTCATAATACGATTGCCAGAGGATTCTCAATAATTCTTGCCATAGTCGAGTTCAGTTTTGTGCTTAAGTCCTTAAATATATATGTATATATATTAATAAGGTGAAGGAGAAAATGTTTAAATATTCTTGCTGTTGTGTAAAGCTCCATGGAAATCTCAACGTAATTCTCCTAATAGAAGCTAGATATGCACATCATTACTGATTGAAATATCACTTATATCACTTGCTTACATGCCTGTACCATGAAATGATTTATTGGGATAATCTCAGAAACATTAACATCTGCATGAGTTTGGCCACAGTTTAAAAAATAAATAAAAAAATTTTAAAGTGCTTTTTAAAAAAAAGTTGTGCCAGTTCATAAAGGGTAGGGTGTTATGATTACAGGAAGCCACAAGTTGTGGTTTAAAGAATGACAGATCGGGACTGATTTCATTGTACAAAATTTCAAATACGTACACATCAATTTGTAGCAAGAAGCTACTCAAATAAGAAAATCAGCAGATGTGTATTAAGGAGCACTCCTGCCGAGCCAGACTGACAGACCATGGCTTCCATAAGTGCTGATGGCAGAAGTCCGGGACCTCAGTGTTTTTATTTCCCAGGGTGACACTGAGTCTTGGCAACTTAAAAACCCTCCACCGACATTGAGATGCAGAGAAATGTATACAGCCAAAATTACAAATAACAGTAACATGGTTCCCATCTCTGAACATTTTGGCGGAGACAGCAGGTGGGACAGCGGGCGCCTCACTTCTCCAGGAAGAAGGCACCCTGGGCTCTCCGTGCTTTCTCGATGGCCTCAAAGGTGGGCGTCCCGTGAGGTAGCTCTAACCGCTCATGCTCTGACACCATGATGTCTTCTGCTTCACCTTCAATGACACACATGACGTCTTAGGCATAACATTCTTTATCGGTACGTATACTAACAAACTCATCATCTGAAGCCAGAGCAAGAGTTACTGCTCGAGGTGCTTTAGAACTGGCCATACTTCCTCT
Source organism: Petrocephalus sullivani (assembly GCA_026780845.1). NCBI lineage: Eukaryota > Metazoa > Chordata > Actinopteri > Osteoglossiformes > Mormyridae > Petrocephalus > Petrocephalus sullivani. The sequence goes on from JAODKM010000108.1 coordinate 16,610,693, forward strand.
GAGTATATGCTATCGTGGTCAGTGTATGATGGAATAATAGCTAATGGGGACTATACAAAGTGACCCGAACAAGATTATCTCCTGTCCAAAACTTACACTATTTCTTGGGACTAACTGGAATCAGAAGGAGGTCAGCTGGTAAAGTAACTGCAGCACCAGATCCTTTAACATTTGCGAAGTCATGGAATGACCATCACACACATGCGTCAGAGAGAATTTAGAAATAATGCACTTCAGGCTTTCCTCGCCGCATTACTCACCAACATACAGTAGGTTAGACGTGCCCTGCTACCGCAGAGGCACTGTACTCACACTTCATGCGCTGGAGAAGAGTCCCGTAGGCCATGTCCATCTGGTAGGCCATGATGAAGCTCAGGGGAATAACTGGGAGAAAGAGACCAGGGCTCTTCCGCTTCGCAGCACTGTGGGAAGGGGAAGGTTCTCTTACAGCGAGTCAGTGTGGGAAGGGGAAGGTTCTGTCACAGCGTGTCAGTGTGGGAAGGGGAAGGTTCTGTCACAGCGT
>JAODKM010000108.1:16618752-16628846 GCA_026780845.1 Petrocephalus sullivani
ATCCCACAAATCTCCATCAACTGCAAGATGCTATCCTATCAATATGGGCCAACATTTCTAAAGAATGCTTTCAGCACGTTGTTGAATCAATGCCATGTAGAATTAAGGCAGTTCTGAAGGCGAAAGGGGGTCAAACACCGTATTAGTACGGTATTCCTAATAATCCTTTAGGTGAGTGTATGTTGTCAGAGCCCATTAGTAACGCCTTGATGTCAGTCAAAAAAGTGGCAGTTTTGCTCGTCGACGTAGCTACCAGTACCGGGTCAGTACGTGCAATACGATAGATGTCACGTGAACGAACGCGCTCTCCTTTCTGTGTGCGTCCATCTCTGACTTTCGGTTATTAGTGATTTAGTATCAGAAGCCACCTGCATCCAGAATTAATTTCTTTTTCCCCTCGCAGTCTGCTGCCACGGAACATTATGAAAATAGCCCAAAAACCCGCAACCCGCGACCTCACAATATTTACCCGCAATCGTATTTTCAAACTAGCCCATTTCGGCGGGAAAACGGCGGACCTGCCAACTCCGCTTGCAGCTCACTTTGCTCCTCCTTCTCCCCCTTGCGCCGCTGTGGTTTGTTGTCGTGGTGTCACGTGACTCAGCGGCTGAGCGTGAGTCGACATTGGGTTATGGAAGGCCAACGCGGCCAAATATTAACGCCCACAGACATCACATTTGTATGCCTTTAGACGCAAAAAATCAACAAGTAAATTTTTCACGCCCAAAGATGTCAATTTTTTATGCCCAAAGATGTAAAAAATCAACATGGTAATTTTTCACACCTAAAGACGTCAATTTTTCACATCTTCAGATGTCAAAAACAGGCAGCATTTCTCTCTTTTTAAATTGAGATATTACAGTTAATTATTTAAAAATAAAATATGTGCATGTATGTGTATATTATTAATATTCTTAATTACAATTTTTAAGACTACTAGTAGTTGTATTTAAAAATTTATACTATTCTTCTTCTTCTTATTATTAAAGTGAGTAATTATTTGTCACCACAGCACAGTGCACAGCGCACCACAACTAAATGTGACATCTGCATGTGACCCATCTGTAAAGGAACAGTGGACAGCTGACAAGCAGCTCACTGGTAGCAGTGCTTGCTCATGAGTACCTCAGTGGTGGCTTAGCAGCTCTGGGAGATCTGGGGGACTCATGAGCAAGGTACAGTACCCAATTATTATTGGGGGATAGCCTGTCAACAGGAGGGAAAAATATTTGAAAATGTTTGTACAATGTCATCATCTGTCTATTTAATCAATAAAAAAACTAAAATGTTTTCTTTTAATTCATAAATCAATATAAATCATTAAGTCGGCCCCTTCATCATAGCTATGTCATAGCATTTTGCTTACAATCTTCTCAAGTTTTATACTGTATGACAGGTATGCCCACTTCACCTCTATTGGCACACACAGATAGAGAGAACAGTGAAGGAAGGTGATTCGTTATTTGTCACATGCATCGTTATACAGGTACAACATGCCGTGAAATGTATAGTGAACCGCTCTTTTTGACTGCCACCATTAAATAATTAATCAAACAAAAAAACACAAGTTAAAAAGATAACATTTGTAAAACAACGTAGGAAATTTGACATAAAACTTTGAAATAGATTAAACAAATCTGAGACAGATTTACATATTTCCAAGTTATAAAGTTAAAGTGCATTTTGCAATGTCTGCACAACACTGTGAACAGCTTAGAAACCCTTGTAATAGTGTAGCAGCGTGAACAGTGCATGTACAGTTATAAATGATAGAGGCAATATGGAATGACAGACAATTATTATTAATACAGACAAAAATTAGGTTGCTGTGCAGTGATCATGAATGTAATGCTATAAAAAGGAGGGGTTGGGCATGTCTCGATTGAGAAGTTGAATGGCCCGAGGAGAAAAACTCCTCCTGAGTCTCTCTGTTTTGCCCATAATGACGGCGAACTTTCTGCCTGCTTGCAGAAGCCGAAAGAGTCCATTCCTGGGATGAGATGAGTTTTTTACCATTCTCGTTGGGATGAGATGAGTTTTTTTTACAGTCCTCGTTGCTCTGCCTACAACCACGCAAAGAATCCGTAATCAGAAACGTAGAGTGATGCAGAAATACGTACCTGCGGCGAGGCATGCGTTGTCTCTTTGTCACTGCATGTTTAAACACGTACGGCGATACGTGCCACTGCGTATTAGTATTGTTTAAATATTCATAGCTGCGACACGAAACGTCAACTTTCGTAACAATGAATATTTATATTATGCTAATTTATTCTATGCCGTAAGTATACGCATGGAGCGTTGAGGTGTGACTGCAAACAACGTGACAGTGATGTAGGTTAACTAACTAATATCTTATTCTCTGTCTGTGTGTTTGGAGACTTGTATGTAAAAAAACATTTATAGATCGATAATAAGACTTCAATATAGACACCATTACATACCAGCAGTGTTGGGATAGCTGAAAAAACGTGTTGAATGTAGTCACTGGATGGAAGTTCCAAGTATGTGCAATTGTTTGTCTAATGGACAAAAGAACTTGAGGCAAGTGTGTGACAGCAGATACAATTCAGCTTGTGGGTAATTTATTGTTAGTTATTTTTACTTTTGTTTAAAACGTGCTGGAATGTCCTGACTGAAAAGTTAGAAGCTCTGATCATAGAGTCTCTATTTTGCTGTTTTGGCTGTAATGGCTCTGCCCACAGTCACCATTTTTTTCTGTTTCATTCAACATGAATTCAGTTCAAATATATGACTGATTTGAGAATTAAAAATCTGATTTTAATAATTATATTTATTTGCATCAATGTGTTATAAATGTAGACTCCAATTTGATTTTACCACTTTATAAATATCAGTAAGTGTTTAAATATGATATTGTAGTTTTACAAGAAATAATTAAGTGCAGCACTTTTATTTTGAAAGGGTTGCTTCGTCGCCATCAACACACATTACAAAATGCCGCTGGTTTATGACGTCTGAGGGTGTGAAAATTTGACATCTTTATGAGTGAAAAATCAATGTTGATTTTTTACAGCCTTGGGCGTGAAAAATTGACTTGTTGGTTTTTCGCGTCTAAAGGCATGCAAATTTGACGTCTGTGGACGTTAATATTTGATGCCTTTAGGCATAAAGTTGTAAGACGTTTTGGCCCCGTTGGCCTTCCATAGGTGCTGCACGATCTGTTTTAAGCCGTCTTGCTGTCGTGAGAGTTTTGTACCATGTGACATGGTGACGCGGGGTGTCGTTTTGCAGCGCCGGCTGAAGAAGGGCAAGAAAAACTAACCATCACGCATTGCGTCAAGACCAGGATGCATCGCTTTAAGCCAGCGCTATAAGTGGCTGCGTGAAGTCGAACGCTCCCAGTGGCTGAGTGAGAGTAGCGCGGCAACATGGCAGAGAAAAAGAGGAGCTAAAGCCTAAGAATTAGAGCCGAGAGTAGTTTGTGCTTTTCTTTAGTTATTTGCACTTTATTTACTTTAATTTTCACAAATAACTGTGTGCACTTTGTTTGCACTCTTTATAAAAGCAGATACGTGTAATCAAAGGGAGATTTGTTTCTTATTATTGTTTCTAAATAAGTAACTTGAAAAGAGCAATTTAAGTTTTAAAACATTTGTTCTCCAATAATTTGTGCAGATTTCACATTTCTAAATTTAGTTCATTACAACAATAAAAAACATTTTTCATTTTACTAAAAACTTTGCTAAAAATCTGTCCTGAGTTTTAACAGGCACATAATGAACTAATTAAACGTGGAGTGCAGAAATCACTCAGAAATCAGATTTAGCATATTGATGATGCATTGCTGTCCCCTACACAGTTCTTAAGCGGCCTCTATAAGTAAAAAGTATTGGTATCGGTATTGGTGACATTGACCCTGTGTTTACTTGGTATCAGATCAATACCAAATTTAGCAGTATTGCACACCACTAATGGTTATATGTATTCATGTATATTATGTATTCATATACATTATATGTGAAATGTATAGGCTGTGAATTTATTTTTTTTAATCTTTCAATAAAAACAGGTTGCTATAATATGACCTCACTTCCTGTTTGGTGGCTTTGCCATCTAATTAATTGGATGAACAACCTTTGGCTAAAACCCTCTGAAGATGCTACTTAGCAAATTTGGTGGTGATGCAATCAATACCCTGTAGCTAGTTTGCACAGGTAGGTTTTTTGAAAAATTGAAAATGGCGGAAAATCCCATATGGCAACTTTAACACCAATGGGCGCATTTGAATCAAGATCATGGATTCAGGGGAAAAAAGATCACAAGCATAATAATAGTGAAAAATTCTAACAATTACAATAGGTGTTTGGCACCTAATAATTAAAGGAACTACATCTGACAGAAAAGAAAAAGCTGCTTAAGAACAGGTGGAAGAACCATACAGTCTGTGCTGCCACCTGATGTAAGTATGCAATATATGTATTTTTGCGTCGTGTAGTATGGTCAGTTTTTATTTACATTTAAACTTACCCTTATATATATATATATATATATATATATATGGCCCCTCCAATCACAAGGCTGGCCCACCCAGCCAAGAGGGGGAAGTGTATTTTTTTATATGTAACTGACCCCCCCAAACATCTTCCTGGCCCACCCTGTTACCGAGAGCTGGAGCTGAGCCTGCATCCACCCCTCCTTCAACCTTATAACCACTGAAGGACTTCCGCAAAATATCGAAATTGTTTCCCGGTCCTGGCAATAAAACATACAGGGAGCAACACATTGAATCTGAGTAGAAAACTCTACGGTAGCATTGAATATCACCCTTTGCCATATGGAGTTCCCAAGTCTCAGTACTAAATATGTACTACAAGAGATGCATACATATGTATGTGAAGCAAATCAATACTTAATTCATATGGGACGATCCCGCATTACAAGGGATGGGTGGTAACCCTACCTGGGATGTTAGCAGAGGTGGGGACTCGAGTCACTAACTCGCAACACGACTTGGACTGAAGTCGGCAAAACTGATGGAAAGTATTGGACTCAATTTGGTCTTGAAGGCAAATGATTCAAGAGTTGGACTTGACTTGGAATCTATGACTCAAGAAGACTTAAGGTTATAGTCTCCCCTCTGGATACTATAACGTTAATTTTGTAATTCTATAATTTCAGTGTATATTAATTATCTGCTGTCTGTACTTCTATTGAGCTGAGTTCTCCTGAGATAGCTTGTTGGAATGATGCATCACTCCCTGCATATATACGGACGTAAACGCTGTGTGAGGACAATCATGACATGGTGGAGACTCTCTTTTCAACCGGTCTCTGCCTATGAAGAACGTAACCTACAAGGTACTGTAGCGGGTTTTTTCTGTAGCAAGTATTAATCACTAAAGGTAAATAAACTGACAAGTAGGGACTCAAGTCACAAATTTGATGACTTGTGACTGGACAGCAAAAAAAGACTTGGACTCGACTTCCAACTTGACTTGAGGGCATCGACTTGCAATGTTTTGACTAGAGACTTGACTCGGAGTGACTTGTTCCCATCCCTGAATGTCTGTAATACATCCCTGTAATTGAAATCTAAATGTCATTTCTTTTACCGTATCTATGCTATCTGAAATCGATGTATCTAATTATACCAGGCCAGAATTCAAACTTAAAATTATTTTGTGTTATTATAACCTGTGCTATTAATATAACAAGTCTGTTGAAGTCCCTTAATGTGTAGTGAGAAAATTAAATACTTGCAGCTTTCATTTGTACCCTGTCATACTCAATTGATTTACCACATTACTGACACGGGTAATGTAATTTAGTTAAAGAGGTTGTTCATTTTAAAAAGCACCAAGACAGAAGACGCGCGTGTGCTGCGCCACTAAAAATAACCGCGAGCACCAGGGGGCGCCAACTAGCCGCCAGCTCCGGATTTCGGAGCTAATGACGTCAGGGGTGAACCTGTGCACGCCACGCGGGGCGGAAGGGGCCCCTTCCAGGGATGGCGAATGGGATGGGAGATAAATACTGAGGAGAAAGATGGCGGCGTCGGCGGCTTCACTGTCGTGTGCGACGCTGACTGAGACGTACGGCGCGGCATCGAAGCGATGGAGAAGCGGTGTGGCGGCGGTGGCGCGCTAGCCCAGCGGTAGACTCGCGAGCCGTGACCCGCGCGCGGCCGCCTGCGCCGCTCGGGCAGCTCGGGCTCCGGCGCGAGGAGCCGCGTTAGCCGCGCGCTAGTTAGCCAGCTAACGGTAGCCGGTGGTTCGGCTTAGGGGGCGGCGGGGTTAGGGGGCGGCCGCCGCGGGCGAGAGCGGGCCCCGCGGGGCGCGTCGGAGTGACGCTCTCGCTTGGGACACGGAGCGGTTCCGCCGCAGCTCGGTTACCGCGTAAGCGACATGTATTTCCTGACCGGCTGGCCTCGGAGGCTGCTCTGCCCCCTGAGGAGCGGCGAGGAGCCCTTCCACATCCAGCCGAGCTCGCAGCGGCTCTACTTCGCCGTGCTGTCCGACACCCAGCTCAGCGTCTGGTTCAGTCGGGTAAGTGGAGCGGGGCTGAGGGGGAGTCCGGGGCGGCCGGTTAGCCGGTTAGCTTCCGGCGGCTGGCAGCCCGAGTTTGCGGAGCGAGTGTCCGCGCAGTCCCGCTACCGAGCCGGCGCAGCCGGACCTGTTGTCGCGTAACCGCTGCGTACTCCGATCCCTGTGTCGTGGCAGTTCCCTGAGTATCAGCTAATCGCCGCCTAACTTTCTCTTTCGATCGCCTTTTCCATGCGAGGGTTCCTCCATCTCGCTTCTGCGCCATAAACTGCTGAGTCGAACTGCTTTGTGCGAAAAGCATGCCTTACGTCCATGACAGTGATCGATTAATGTTTCAGGGATCGCTCTTGCGTGGCTGTCATGTAGCTAACGTAATCGCACCACACGCTAAGCTTCGGAGTAAATGCTTCATTTCACCATCATGCTATAGATAGCCACGCTTCTCATATCACGTAACGAAAAGCACCGGTTAGTATTACCTTACGGTCAGTCTTTTTTTACTGCTTTACTCAGTGAGCGATACCACCTAATATTAGTACAGTTACGAAACTCTGTCTTCATAAAACCAGTCCCATTCCCGACTCTACTATATATCTGTTGCACTTGTTATGACTTGAAGGCTTTAACAATGTTTTGCAGATTTACCGGATACATATTGCTTAGATATTTGTAAATTTGAAGTGTCATTCTGTTTAATTTATTATTGCATGTTTCTTTAGTGTAAGCCATGTTATATTAATATTGTTTTACAATGGGATGGTTGTGGAGGGACAATCCACGTAGTTTTTGTGGTTTTAGTTGTGCATCCCAGTGGCACAGTAATTGCAACTGTAATGAATGCCCTGGTCCACTTTGCTGAATGCTTGTTTTCAAGGGCTGAATTTGTGATGAACACTTGTATTGTTGTAGCGTGGTAGTTCTTTGTTGGTGTTTGTGCTTTATCTGTGGTTTTCTTTGTGAAAAATATATTTAGCAAAACTTTAAAAAGAAAATACCTTTTGTTTTATTACAAAAATAATTTCTAGGTCAGCTATATTCTTGCAAACTATAGCATAAGAGAGTCTTAGCTCCATTGCTGACAATAAACCAAATTTGTACCTTTTTGAGGGTACAGGTACTTGTCACTGTGGCTGTACCATCAAGTGTCTGCCAGTTGTACTCTACCTGTAGGTAAACATACCTTTTAGTCTAATTTAAGATAGAGAAATTGACTCTGAGGAATATTTTGGTGCCATTGGGGGTGTTTTTGTACCTTGGAGAACCAAAATATAACAAGGTCTGTACAGTTTTCTGACAGTGTATCTGTCACAAAAATGACTTGCAGAATTTTGTACTATATAGTTTGGTTAATCAAGAATACTTTGGTCATTGGCAGCTGTAATTTGTTGTCAGTTTAATATATTTCATTTGGTGTAATTTTCTGCCAAGGTATGGAATGTGGTCCATTTTTAGCAAGAACAAACAACGGTGTAAATGGATACATTATGTTCTGCAAGTTTGGGGTCCAGCTGTTTCCTCTGCAGCCGTAGCATTTTGTTTATTGGTAGTTTTGTACATCAGTGAAATTTTAATAAGGACTTCTGTATGCAGTTGCTGTAGATGTGGAACATTTTTCTTTTCTGTATTAGTCCACATTAATGTGTGATTTGAATCAGAATGTATTATTTTTTTGGTTTCCACCGATGCCTCTGAATGTACATGAAGCATAGAGTTTCTCTGTTGCTTTGTAGAGTTTTTCCAATAACCTGAAATAAAACTCTCACGTCTTTCATGATTGTACAGGTATAAGCTGTCAGTGCACTGAATCACTTCACTTCCAATTTTATTCCTACTTTTACAGTCTGAAAAAAGTGGAATTGGAAATAAGCTTAGCCTATGTTAAATCTGATATATGGTATCACAGAGCTGCTAAGGATTTAAAAATATCTAAAAATGGTAAACCTGCAAAATACAGCATTTTCTTTGTTAATTTGTATCTGGAGTGAAAATGATCTTAGTCGGTAATAGAATCAATGTCCTTCCTCCCTTTCAATCCCTTTGGCCAGAGTAACATCCTTGAGGTAATCAGCTGCCTTTTTTACATTTTGAAGATGAAGGTGCTGATGTTGAATAGCATAGTGGAAGTCCATTTTCAGTAGGGATGCATCGATCGACCAGCCAGGAATCGGAATTGGCTGATTTTTAGCTTGATTGGTGATTGTCCGATCAGTTACATGTACTTTCCGATTTCAAACCAATCTTATGCATGCGCAATGCGTCATACGCACAGCTGTGCGCACAGCCACATCCCAGTCATGCGTCACAGACGTACTTAAATGTCCATACTTTGGAAATTCTTAAGTGTAAGCGAAGCGGGCACAAAGTTTGCTATCTGTGAAAAGTGTAAGGCCCAAGTACACTGTGGGGGAACCAATGCAAAGACATTTCAGACAACAAATTTAAATTTGACATTTAAAAAGTCATCACCCCTGTGAACATGTGTAACAGAGCGAATTTGCATCTTCTTTTATCTTATATAATTAGCCAAAGATCTATCAGAAAGTTGGCTGTAAGGCTGATTGTTTTCCCATTATATTTCCCCCTCCCTCTAGTGACACCTTCCTGTTGCCTCGAGGCATGAAAGGAGGAGAGCTGTCCGTTTTGCCCCCAACGTATTTCAATGGTGAATGTGTTTTTCTGTAATTGCCAGGAATAAAACTGGGCGGTTTAAGTTGACAATTCGGTTCACTCCTTTATTTAACCTGCGTGCCAACCAACATGAACACAACGCAGCACCCCGCTCGCGCTGGTTACACACGCTCAGTTTGAAGAAGCTAGCAAAGTGAAAGCTGCCAAAACTGAAGCCAGCAGAGCATGTTCGGAGCGATCTACAAGCCAAGAGTCTCCCCTGTTTTTCGTTTGTATAAGCAGCAAAAAGAGCAAAGACATTACGACTAAAATTATGGAATTTATGGCACTGAATAACCAGCCATTTTCCATAGTTGAGGATGGAGGCTTCGGAAATATGATAAATTACAGAATACCAAGTAGGCATTACTTTTCTGACGTCAAGCTACTGGAGCTGTTTAATCTAGTTTCATGTCACACACACAGCCTGCTACAAGGGGATCCCGAAGTGGGATTTTTACAACCAATTCCATTTATAAAGAGAAACTTGCTATTAATGCTTAAATAGTGGCATTTCGATTATAATATGTTGCCAGGACAAAATAGGTGCAGTGTGTTATTTTTTTTGTTTGTTTGTGTGTGTGTGTGTGTGTATGTATGTATATATATGTATATTATATATGTATGTATGTGTGTATATATAGATATGTGTATATATGTATGTGTGTGTGTGTGTGTGTATGTATATATATATGTATATTATATATGTATGTGTGTATGTATATATATATGTATATTATATATGTATGTGTGTATGTATATATATATGTGTGTGTGTATATATATATATATGTATGTGTGTGTGTGTGTATATGTATGTATGTGTATGTGTGTGTGTGTGTGTATATGTATGTATGTGTATATGTGTGTGTGTATATATGTATGTATATGTATGTGTATATGTGTGTGTGTGTGTGTGTG
>JAODKM010000108.1:16640641-16652729 GCA_026780845.1 Petrocephalus sullivani
GTTAAGTTCTCCCCAAGTGAGCTTGATGGGCCGAATGGCCTCCTCTCGTTTGTATATTTCTTATGTTCTTATGTTCTTAACTCCAATTAAGTACTTGTCAAGATAAGGGATTTTTAATGAGTATATGGGTTTGATTTAGTGGTGAATTTTTGGCAGATAACCAATGCATTTTTTTTCCCCAATATTACTTATGCCCGGCTAACCACTGAGCTGTAACATGTTGATGATAACGATTTGTAAATCATTGCATCGTGCATCTCGAAAGTTTGATCTCTGCTGTGCCTCATTAAACATCTGTAGCAGAGACTCACAGAATACAAATGAAGTGTTCTGTTTGGTAGCTTAAGTCAGCATTTCTCAAACCAGTCCTCAGCGACCTTCAAATGGTCCAGGTTATCGCTCCCTCCCAATCTCCCAGGGAATTATGAGAGAGCAAAAACGTGGACTGTCTGGGAGTCCCCAAGGATTGGTTTGAGAAACACTGGCTTAGGGGACTAGGGTCCATTTTCACCACTTGGCAGCATCCAATGCAGTTTCATTTGAGTGACCGCAGAATCAAGCAAATGGTCTTTCCAATGTGTGTTACAATGCTGGATGTAGCAAAAAACGCAGTAAGTGGCTTATGAAGTAGACACACATCTAATTCTGTTCATGCCTTTAGTGACCAGCCCTGTGATAGATACAAACATGCATAGTGATGGAATTTACTTTCTGGTGCACATGGTTTTGTTTTTAACCCAATCTTTGTTGTTATGGCTTTGTCTGATATTGCTATCAGCTGAGCTAGAATGTTTTTCAGCTTGATTGCACTTTTGCTCTTTGTCCCCAGTGTGAGTAGATGTACCGAGATTGTTTTGGCTTTCTGTTTATGATGAGATCTGTCTGGCGCTGATGTGCATTTGATAATTGTTCTTGATTTGCTTCCCTCAAGATCACGGTTTGAAGGCAAATGCTAATTTTTCCTCCTTTCTCATTCTATACAGTTTCTCCTGATTGGAAATCATAGCCTGTGAATGTTATTTTACAGAATTTCAAAAACCCCATAATAGATATGGTATACTTTGTTGATCCTTGGGGAAATTCTTTTGCATACCACATTGAGGTACATAAGGTGCACAGATATGAACTGTAAAAAGTACACCGTACACACACTACCCTAACATCATATGAAAGTACCGTTCATTTAATTTCTGTTATTCAAAGCCCACAGCTCAAGATGCTTACAATAGCAATGCTAGTTAAATACCTGGGGTTTCCAATTATGGATCTAAAGTTTTATTTATTCATTTTTTTTAATCTAAATGTACATCTTCACTTTCTACTTCTGTCTGGAATATTTAATAGGCACAACGTTGGAATGTTATGAAAAGTGAAGTCGATGCCAAATTTCTGAAAACATTATGATGTACGATTTTCAACAGTGCCATAGGTATCGGGTATACAATTCTTATGGACCTGATGGGACCAACATATGCCTGCAAGTGTTCTGGTCCACCCCTTATGCCGCTCCCCCTCCCCCCCACCAGGTTAAATAAGTTACAAAAACACAAGATATGCCCAAAATCAAATGCTTATTACTCTTCAACCACTTGTACATTCATAAACTGATCACAAACTAATTTATAAGTGTTACGCATCTGTGTAAAAATACCTTTACTGTGAAGGTTTTGTGCAGCCTCAAGTGATTTTGTGGTTTGTTTTTGTTACAGAAATCATTTTTCTTAGCTTGGCGATGTTCCTGATAACGTTTTCTTTTTTCCGAAGTTAGTGACTTTATAGATATTTGTCTTTAAGCTTGTTATGATTGATTCAGTCGCTTTATTGCCTTTGATTTCTTTCCCCATCCAATTGCCCCAGTCTTGAAAACTGTAAATGCATGCTTAAATAAATGCCTTTTTCTTTTTCTTTCTATTTCTGGCTTAATATCCTGTCTATAGAGAGTAATTCTGCACACGCGCGACATGCTGTTCTTGTGTGGCCATGGTGACCATTGAGGCATGGGATTTTTTTGTTTTTATGATGGTATTGCATTGAGTAGTAAAATTTGTAGAATTGCACTGCTATTGGTATTGATTACTAAATTTGTTATTGTGTCATCCTTAGTACATAGGGTTGCGGGGCACCATACAATGTCTTGTAGAAGGGTTGGAACATATATGGGTGGGGTTCATTGTATTTGCATAAATGAAATATGTAGAGAGCATAAATGCAATGTGAAAAGCTGTGCGACAAAGTTCAGTGTGCAGAAATGATCCGTGGCAGTTGGCACTTGTCAATGAAGTTATCTTTATTAGTACTGCATTACCACCAAAGGCACTGGATTCTGAAGCAGGCAGACCCCTGCTCCACCCACAATCCAACTGACAGCTATGCATTCTGCAGGTTGTCTGACCGCTATACCGTTAACTGTTGTAATATTTTGGGCTTTCATTGTATGGTTTATTTCAGTGCTTATGGGGCTAATATGTCTAGAATTGTTGATTCCTGTACATTCTTCCTCCAGTGCATATCTCAGCTTTTAAACATGCATCACAAAATGTCTAACCTGGTAATCCACTTGCAGCAAGTTTTAGTTTTTTTTGTTAATTAATACTAAAGATCTAAGGAGCTATCCATTTCTTTGTAGATTTATTTATTTAGTAGCTGTTTAATCAAGATTACGGTTGCTGCTGCAATGATGGTATTGTAATTGTGCTGTCATATAATTACATCACTGGCCAGTGGGGCAACTGACAAAGGGATCTTCCAATACTTCCCCTATTTGAGCATTCTAACACTGTTCAGCTGTGAAAAAATTATGCATAATTAAAATAGTTTTTGATTTTTTTTTTAGTAGTGTTGTTGGTCATCTGCTGGAATACCCAGAACTTTTACATCTGGTCCCATATTTACTTTTTACTGTTGTGTCATTTAAATGAATACAATATAAGAAGGAAGTAATAAGACTTGGCATTCAATTGAGGCTAAACTAGGTTGAAGTACAGTCCTTTGCCGCTTTGTCTCACTGTTCCTCTTTGCTTTCCCTTTACAGCCCAGTGTTCTCATAGTGAGCTACATCGAATCGGCGAAAGCTGCTGCCCAGTTTGGATTCTATCAGCAGGCAGAATGGAAGCCAGATGACTCCATGATTGCAGTGGTCGTAAGTCTCCCCCCCGTGTGTATGTTTAAAGATAAGAGGTATTGGGTCTTGAATTTGAAAGTGCCACCACATGGTATAACTGGGTGTTTTATGGTGCGTTCCAGTTACCTCGGAGGTCGGAACTCGGAATGACGTCACACACAAGTACACAGTACAACAAGTCGGAAAACCATTTAGCGATGCCGGGGACTACAAGTACCTTAAATCTGACAGGTTATCCGGCTAAGCGAGAAATCCCAATATCACAGTATTTCGTGCATAAAACACCCTAGCAACATAATATAGCACGTTGACCACTTTCATGTGCCACAAAAGACGCGAGCGCTAATAAAGCTACAACAACTTCTGTTGATTAGAGGGTGCAGCCATCTTGAATTCTGAAGTCGTGGTTGTCGATTCCTCAGAGTTCACGACTTAATTCCGACTTCGGGGGGCATTCCAGTTGCAACTTCCGGTCGTGAACTCGGAATTTACAAGTTACGAGTACAACTGGAACACACCAATAGTCCTGCTAATTGAAATGAAGGGGTCATTACAGGTTCAGAAATTTGATTGGTGCCTGAAAATCCTACTGAGCTTGACCTTGAAAATAAGGGAAATGTCTCTGTACGTGTGCCTGTTTTTCTTTTTTTTTTTTTTCCCTCCACCTTGCTCATTTCTCCCAGATACGGCCTTTGTGTGATGTTACTGGAAGCAAATTAGATTTCCAGTACTCGTCATTTAATGGATAGTGTGAAATTCATTTTGTACTCTATATCCCAGTGTGGTGTTAGGGTTGCCATGGTTGCACTGACTGAGCTGTGTGTGGAGCAGGCTCTTAAAGGCGGTGGGCAGCGGCTCACAACCACCAGTATTTTTGTCTTTTATATTGTGTGTATGTATGCATCTTTGTTCTGGGAGTTTGCAGATGCAGTTTCATGTTGTATTCACATTACAAATAGCAATCGGTCCTCATCATTCTGTTGTCACATGGGTTAAAAGCAGAGGACACACTTCAATGTGTGCTGTGGCGCATCAACAATGACAATTTATCACCTTCACTGGATCCTTCACTGGAAAGGTTCTCAAGACTCGCCTTCACTCAAAACCTGGTCTTTGGCTTGTTGAAGCAGAGCCTGTCACGCATGAGGTGGATTAGATGGTCATAAATGATTCCGGCTCCCTCAGCAATCTGGAGGCAAGAGAAGCAGACTAAAAAAAGTGTTCAGAATTTGTCAATTATGTAAGTGCCTTTGTCCTTCCTCTACTGAGGTGTATGACTAAATAAGGCAGTCTTTGTCACTCAGTCCTAGATGTGCCAGCCTTGCCTTCCTGTCTGGTGTCTAAGAATCGGTACTTGACGACCAGAATTCAGTTTACATATATAACGGGAGCTTGCAGTGTTCTTATTAAGCTTCAGTCAGTATGTGTATTAACCAAGAAATCATAATTGTTTTCATCATGGTTTACACACTATGTTATATTCTATGTACCCCGATGTGTGTGTGTGTGTGTGTGTGTGTGTGTGTGTGTCCGTTTGTCAAAGTTACTAATCTTCTGGCTTTGGGACTTCTCATTAATATTATGTGTAATGATGATTTTCTAGTAAGTCTGCTTGGTAAAAAAACACGATATGATACATGTCTGATCTGCTTCCTGGAAAGGCTGTGTGTCTTCTATAATGACAGAGGGAATCTCCATGAGAGTAATTCAGCTTTAGAATGTATTTTAGTTTTATGAAATCTGCAGAAAAATAGCCTCATCTGACAACTCCTCCTTGGGACTGGACTCTGAGGACTAGTTTTTATGACTAGTTCTCTATAGTGCTCTAGTGTGCTTTTTGATGTTCTCAAGTCCTGGAATATAGAGGTATTTTCAGTTCAAAGCCTGTCGCTTTGTTGTCCCTCCACCCCCTTTTGCAAGAGCCCCCCCCCGCCATAATGACAATGCTAGTGCTCTCCTCATGTTTCTGTTTGGCTCATTGAAATAATGCAACGCAAGTTCTGGCATGAGTTTCCTTCACTGTGGTTAGGGCATCTGGGTGCTTGTTTTCCACTCAGTCATCACGATCCGGTTTTTAGTTTTGAGAAATGATAGCTCCGTCCCAGAATGCTGCCACAGAAACAGGATTTCCCAAGTATTAATGTCACATAAATATGGAACATATGGTAAACCAGTGCAGATTATATACAGTCCTCACTGTTCAACGGGTGAACAGAGATGCAGATTTACCTTTTGGCAGCTTGTCTGCCATCTGGCTATTCTCATTGATAACTGTATAAAACCAAATGTTTAAAATTTCTGTTTTAATGCTGCACAGAGCAGTTACTTATCACTCCCTCCACTCCAGGAACCCTTTGTATCTTTCAAATTGCACACCAAGTGAGTACAGGCTATATCATACAGGTACATGATACAGTATTTTTTATTGTAAAATGTGTAACAGTAGCCTGTGTGTGGCTTCATTAATCCCTCTTCCATTGAGGGGTTTAAACAGCATGATTTTCAGTGCTCTGTCATCCCTTTCATACGCGGTGATGTTTTATTGCTATATCCTCTCGAGTTAATCGAAAACGTAAGAATCCCTTTCATTCAGGAGTGTACTGTACTATTTACTGTACAAAATACTTCATTATCACAGAAATGTTTTAATGTATTGATGTGCATAATTTAACAAACTTTCTACATATACATTAGGGGTGTAACTAGGGGTACAGTTTTCCCACGGTTCGCTATGCATCCGTTTTTGGGCCAGGGTAATAGTACGGTTTCGGTATCTTTATATTCAAGACAAATAAAACACATCACCCTTTAATTAAATAATGAACTCTTTCTATATAATTCGCCATTCAGAAATTAATGCATGCATGACTAACTAGGCCTAGGTTGTCTCTACTGTATGAAATCAAGGAGAGAAAAACATTCAAAGTAAGTGATTATCTTTGATAACCTGTTTTGTCCATGCTATTTTAAATTAAATGTACAGAGTATGAACAGTAACTGTATTTGGATGAGAACTTTTGGAATACCAAATTTTATTTTTATAAAAAAAAAACATTTCACAAGAACATTAACTTCAGAATATCACTGCTAAAAACTACCAGAGGTAATCGCGGCACAGTGAGTGTAGCTAGATAATCAATATTACAAACTCCGCAAAGAGTGCTGAATGTTTTTCATGCAGCAGCCCCTCATAAAGGGAGCAAAAAAAGTATTGTGGCGAGTCGTCTAGTCATTTTAATAATGACATTTGATTACATTTGAAGTATGCTGCTCCCTTAAGCCAGGAGGTGGATAATTTACGTCACATGCTGCTGTTTAATGACATTTTTAATTCTAGATGACCCCTGTTTTTTTAGATGTATTTCTTTGGGGGGAAAAAGTCTTATTTTTGTGTCAATATGTATAGGGAAATGACTGGCAAAACTGTAATTTGGGAAGGTGTTTTTGGCAAGCCTCATTTCTCCGGCCTCAGACAATACCATTTTCTTCCTTCTTGAGGTAGAACTAGGTTTTCAGTGGAAGATATTGCATCTTAACATCATTTCATAAACGATTTAGCTTCCCCATAATTCAATATTGAGCTTTCTTGATTGCAATAAAATTCTGATGTTGTGTTTTAAATTGGCATCTGTGTGTTGTGTAGATTTTTATGTCTGGAAGGAATCTATGGAAGTCATGATGCAATGTCTGTTCCCCCATAACACATGGTGTTCTATTTTTAGCTGTAGGACAGTCGGTCTTTGCTTTGCTGGTGCAGGCCATGACCCCTCTCATTAAAACCCTGTTCCCCAGTATATCTGGCTGCATGCCAGAGTCTGCGGGTTCAGGCCATGAAAGTCACGACTTTTAAATTTTCCTCTCTGCATTGTTCACTCATGATAGCAGCTACAGCAGATGGTATATTTTCTGTATGTTTGATGGTAGTCTTGTTAATAAAGGATGTGGTTAGACGATCTGGTGCAAATAAACACATCTCAGACTGCATGTCCCTTTCTGACATCACTAAGGAGTTGTATTGTTTTAATGTGGCATTTAAAACCTCACAGGGCATGTTTTGGAGCAGAATTTTGAACATGCCATTTAATGAAAAAATTTTGCTCTGCAGTTCACATTCTCGTTTCTCAGAAGATGAGTAAAATGTAATTCTATGCACACTATCTCTGAGTTTTTTGGAACGACATTCTACTTTTGGCATCATTAAGATACGATTGCTTTCAAATTATAGCTAGTTTTATCAGTATTAGCATTTCTCAACATAATGTGCTTTTCATTTTGGTCTGTATTTTTGTAGTAGTTCTGTAGCCTTTTAATGTTCCCTGCCCACATCAAACTGAAGTGTCCTCCCCCCCCCCCAAGAAACTATGGGGTTACACCTTGATGTGTCTGCTGTGGCTAGATCATATACAGACATTAAACGGCTTTATCAATCTAATTTTGATTGTTGGTATGCTTTGTATTTTTCTTCCCCCACTATTCACTTTCATGAGCTCACCCCTTAAAAACTACAAAGCCCAAGTGTCATATTCAAGCTGTTCCCTTAAAAACTGCAGCACCCATGAGCCTTATTCAGCCCATGATACCATGTATTTTGTAATAAATTTCTAGCAGCTTTGACTTTCCTAATTTGTTTGTTTTAGTTTAGTTTATTATAGTATGAAATTTCTTAAGCGTTAGACTGAGGACGAACAAAATGCTCTAACATTTTTTTAAATACTCTGTGAGGCTTTCTATAAATAATTCTCAGGAAATCCTTGCCAATTAAAGAAGTATTTAAACCTGTGAATTATTTGGAAAAGCTGTTCATTTGCACTGAATCAGGGAGTAACATTTGCCTCATACCACCAGGTTTGGTTGGCTAGTTTGTTTCCTAATTGGTATTACTTATTGCATGGTGCGTGCCCTGTATGCGATTGGCATTGTGTGTAGCCCATACCCCTGCATTTTGCTCTGTTGCCTGGGAAAGGTTCCAGGTCCCTGTGGCCCTTTTGTGCAAGTGATTGCAAGATGGATGGATGTTTTTTCAGGGTACTGTGGATATTTGGTTGAATTAAAGTTAGAGGGAGGATTAGGATGGAGTCCTTAGAATTTACAGTTTTCAGTCTTTTGTCCTGTATTGTTTCAGTATTTTGTCATGATTGGGAGAAATGAGAGCTTTTGACTTTATTAGATGTGAAATTTGATGTACTAAATTAGTGTTGATTTTACGTTGATTTTTCCCCTCCCTTATTTGACACATCTTATTTGTATATCTAATGATGTAATTGTGTAGGAGAACATGGTGGCTTGTAATTGTCTTGTGAAGGACTGACATCGTGTCCAAGATTTGAGTCTTGTGTAATATTGTAGTGGATCAGCTGTTCCAGAGCAATAAACAAATAGCCTTTGTAAGGTCCATGAGAGAGGCACGGAAACCAACTTGGAAGAAAAAAACGAACACCCCACCTCTTGGGTGCTGAACTACTCAAAAATGGGCATATTAAAATGCATCTTTATCACATTTTAGAACCACTATTGCTGCTTTCATGCAGTTAAATTGAAAAAGTAATGTTACAGTTTTGAAGCTTTCCCCAGCTTCTGTGCTGTTGCATTACAAAACATTTCATTTGATGCAGCACTCAGTTAGGTCAGTGGAACTGGAATTATAATATAATATAAGGCTTCTGCATAGGTTGAATATTACACGAGAGTATCACAGTTAAATCTGTAAGAATACTAGTAATGGAATTGTAATATCATTACATAGAATTTTACAGTATGGTTAATGGTTTTGCATTGTAGGAATTTGTTCCCATTTTAATAATCTCAAAGGAACCTAGCTATTGCACAATAAGTCATTTAAGCTATAAATGAATAGAAAATTTGTATTACTTTGTATCTGGAAGAGTTCTTACACAATTAAAATGTGTAAGAATTTTGCAGGAACTGTCAGTATTCCGTTTCCTGCCTCTGACAGCCCAGCTTGACAGCGAAGGCTTCATATGAGCAGTGTTCCTGCCATCAGTTGCTGGGGAATACAGTAAATGTTGTACTGTCAACTGTTTAGCTACTTTACAAGCCAGTAAACTAATCATTGTGTCAGTGCTACATCTTCTTAAGTAGCAATCTGAAGTGATGTTAACACATCAAATTTTTTAACTTCTGGAAATCAGTCATTAAGTTTTGCGTCTACTCCATTTATCCTTCTACTTGCAGTCAATGTTGAACACCCCTTTCTGTCACAGTGTGTCCTACATGCTTGTCTGTTTCATTGGCTGTCTCGCAGTCATGCTGATGAGCAATTGCTTGCACCTTCGATGGTCAGGCTTGTTTTGTTTTTTTTATAATTTTTTTTTTTTTTTTTTTTTTATCAAATTGGCTGGTTCTTGATCAGTGCCAATGAGGGCAAGGGGATAGTGTCTTTTACCCCTCTGCTACATCCTGCTGCATGTTCCTGCCATACGTAAAGGTCATTGTTTGTCACCATAGCATGCAGTGTTTTCGCTGGTAACATTTTTCCATTGCGGAAAAACATCTACCTAACCAGTCAGTCATCTAATCTAACACCTTGGTGACTTGCCCTGGAAACCCGATTCCCACCCCCACCCCCCACCAGGCACGCATTACGGAATTCAGCTGGTTAACAGCATTAATAGGCAATATCATGTTGTCGTTTAGCAGAAGCTCTTATAAAGCTCTAATAAAAAGAGCTTACTTAGGTATTTTCCCTGGAAAAGACAAAAATGGATGAGGTAGGTAAACGGACGGGCATTTAGTTAGGTGGGGGGCGATGACGCATCTGTCTCCTTGCTCTCTTATAACCTGTTCACACAGTGAAACTTGCTTATGAATTGCAGTTTCACTTTTATGGTGATGTTTAGGAATGGGGATCAAAGCTGTAAAGTCAGCCTGTTAATATATTAACATTAGCAGCAACTTTCTGAGACTGCTCCAGTGTGAAACCATAACGGGTTCCTGTGTTTGTGCAGTTTAGTAGTACACATCTGTTGCTCACTTCCCACAACAAACCCACTGTTTGACTGATCACATATGCTGCTGCCTGCAGTGCAGTTAGGCTGGTGTTTCTTAATGAAGCACTGGTGACGGGCAGACTATTGAGGACTTAAAAAAATATAGTTATAACAGTCACAGCCTATAGTTTCTTCCCCTGCGTGGCGTGAGAGGGAATATGCCTTCGCTAACAGTAGTGCCACTCCCGCATCCCCGTCATCTTCCTTAACCTGTTAAGTCCTGTGCTTTATAGCCATTTCTCATTGTTTCTTTAACTTTTGTTTAATATTTATATTTCCCAAGTTTTTTTCCTCACACTTTCCCAATAACTGTGTACCCAGTTACTCTCCTTCCATTAGTATTATGTACATGACCAGTTATCTTCAGTTTCTTGTCTCAGGATTTTGGTTGGAAAGGCAAAGTGCTGATGGAGTGTAGTCTCAACCTCATATTATATTCTTATTCTGAAGTACGTAACAGTTCCTTGTCATCTTTTGCCCAGCTTGGCCTTCCAGAAATGTGGAAGGTTATCTAGTGGGTGCAGATTAGCATTTTCACAGACACAGCTGTTCGTTGGATGTTGAAAGTGATGATCATTTCAGTCTTAGCCCATATAGCAGCTCCCTTTCCTTAACTCTAGGGGACGGCCAGGAAAAAGAATCTGAGAGTCAGCAGGGTCATCCAGTGTGCCGCTAGTTCATGCCGACAGGAAAAAAAAATGCCATTACAATACCTCAAATAAATATTTGCAGTAAAAGCTACATTATGTACAGTGAAATTCTAAGTGGCGGCTTTCTGTTTTGACCAACAAACATACAGGTTAAAGCTGGCAACTTTAAAACCGTGAGAGGGCCGGAACATTTTTTGTAAATGTCTCAAGGGTGGTAACTTATTCTTTGAGGCAAGTAAAGGTAAATATATTTTTAGAAATAAACTACCATGGTGGTTATAACACTACTCTTCACATATGCACAACAATCTTAAGGAGTGTAATTGTTACCATACAGTTGTAGTTGGATTTGTTCACAGACTGGGTAAGAGTTGTGTGTTGAATATGAATTCAGTTTAGTGAAGTAGGTTCTTACTGTTCTGTTGGTCAGTTTCAACACTACTGTACATCTGCATGTTTATCAGGTAAGTTGTGATTACTTCTTTTCCAGTTCACTTACTTTGTGGATATCAACAATTCGTGTTCAAACCTGTTAAAGGATAATTTCTGGGTATTGTGTGTAGGACTGAAGCATTAGAGAGAGGCCTCGTTTAGCCATTGCCATATGTGCATTCAGGATTCTTAGGAATATTATTAAAATACCTTTTCAGTATTTATTTTAATTAAATTTCTTCTGGGATCAGCAAGTGGACTCAGTGGGTAGCACTGCACACTTCCAGGGCTGGCAGGTCAGATCCCGCTCAATGTGTGGAGCTAGCTTCTTCTCAGCTTTCCAGTCTATTCTCACAGTGTGTGTGTGGCCTCCCATAGACTGGCATCCTCTCCTGGGTGTTCCTCTGCTTCCTCTTTGCTGGGTGGGATAGGCTCCAGACTCCCAGCGATTTTTATTTTGAAAAGAATAATATTTATTGTAATTTTTGATGGACCCTACACATTGATATGAACATGAACTCATTATTACTAGAATTAACTACTAAAACTATTAGATTGAGGAGTACGATTTTGAAATAAGGCTCATCGACAAATAGAACCTTGAATATTTTCAGTTATGTCATGCAAATTGATCATGCCTTCCATGTATTCACCTCTGTTTTAAGAGTCATGCACCGTGTTCAATGCAGATAGCTCTCCCAGTGTTATGTAAAGTTTTCAGTTTCCCAGATTGCTTAAGAATTGGTGGTGTGTAATGTCTCACTTATGGCACTTTTCCACTGCATAGTACGGCACGACACTGTTCAGTTCAGCTCACTTTTGGCGGGTTTTCCACTGGGAACAGTACCTGGTACCTGGTCCTTTTTTTAGTACCACCT
>JAODKM010000108.1:16655072-16668090 GCA_026780845.1 Petrocephalus sullivani
ATCGACTATTAAATTAGGCGTCGACGATTTTGATAGTCGACGTAATCGTGACTAGTCGACGAATCGTGGCAGCCCTATTGCCCAGCACTACAAATCTGAAGAGGTTGCAGGGTTCATTGTGAAATTGTACTTCCTGTTAAGTGTTAGTTTGTTCTAAGAGAGGAAGAAGCAGAATGAGATCTATGCACACTTATTAGGAATTTAGCTTGGTACAGGTTCAATGGCATAAACAGAGTAGAGGTAAGAGAGTGCAGTAAAACAAACATCTTACAACACCGTTATATATAGCAGTGCAGTAAATGTTGCAGTGCTGAATATCAGTGGTAGTTTTGTGCTTGTTATAGCAAGTATTTACTGTCAGGTGTTCAGGTAGACTACTGCTCAGGAAATTCAACTTTTTTTTTGTGTCTTGGAGAATCTTAAAGATCCGTTATTTAGGCTGCAAGGGATCAGGAGAGAAGGCAGGTCATGGCCGATCATCTGTGCTGACGTGATGTGTTTGTAGTTTGGTCTTGTCCTCCGTTGTGGTTATCAAAACCAGACAATGTGATGTTAGACTCGATGACAGACTTATTCAGCTGCTGTAGGATATACATCCTAGGTTTTGCTTTCATAGTGGTGCAGTTAATCTTTTTCTGCTGTTTTAGGTCTTGGGGAATTTTCGGTTTCCAGAAATCTGAAAGACACCACTGTATTAACTGTTGAGAGATTGATGGCTAAGGGGCACAGTGACAGGTCTTCTCCTGAAGTCTATGTCCCGCTCTACAGCCTTAAGCTCTACATTGTGATGGGTGCACCTGGACACCAGCTGATGTACTATATCTCTCCAGAGTCGTTGAACTGGTGTATAAGTTGTTAGTGTTGTCATCTACATATTTCATGAGTGTAATGGGTCATTGGAGATTATAATTTGTCGAGGAACAGTAGCGCATGAGAAATGGCTCCTAGCCCTGCTGGGGCTCTAATGCTAGGGACCGTGCCCTTTGTGTGTTCTCAGACTCCTGTACTATCTTGTAGCTGTCAGGAAGTCGGTGATCGCCCGACAGACTGAGTCAGCCACACTAAGCTGGGAAAGCTTTGTTTGCAGGAGTTCTGAAATTATAGTATTCAACACATAGCTGACATCTGTGAACTATCCGTGTGTAGGATTCTGGGTAATATAAGCACTGCAGGAGGTAGTGAAGGCCCATGTCTTGCTTCATCTACTGACCTATTGAGACCAATATGCATATTGAATGTCTAGTTAGGGGTCTGATTTGTTTTCAGGTAGGCAAGCATACATTTCTTAAAGATCTTCACCACAACAGTGGTAAGAGAAACTAGTCTGCAGTCATTTTGACTAGTGGTTTCTTGCCTTTTGGGTACTTGGACAATGGTGGTTTCTTTGAAGAAGGCTGGGACAGTTCGCAGTTCTAGAGCTTGATTTAAATTAGCCCTCAACACCGGTGCCGGGTGATTTTGCTGAAGAGTCGGAATCTGGGACTGGGGCTTTCTTCGTTTTTGTCTTAACATCCTGTTCACAGATCACTAATGTTGGTGGGGGCGGAAGGCAGGATGAAGCGTGAATTATGGGCTGTGGGGGGGGGGGGTGCTCTGGGTTAGCTTTAGGCCTTTCAGGTCTACAGTAGAATCTGTTTAGGTCGGTGGTCGAATGACAACTGTCGTTCATGTGGTGGGTGGTCCTCTTCTTTGTGGTGTTGTTGACGTCCTACATGCCCTTCCACCCTTAAGATGGGTTGTTGGCTGAGAACACTTTCAGCTATTCAGGGTACCATTCCTTGGCTGCCCTCATCCACATCCCTAGTCTGTACTTGGCAGTCTTGAAGAGGTTATTGTCCCTACTCCTATAGGGTTCCTCATTTTCCCCACAAAGCTGCTGAGTTTTGCTATGAACTATGGCTTATTGTTGTAAATATCTTGGCTGATTGTAGGAATACGGCTGTTTTTACAAAACGGTATGATGCCACAGTGACTGTTTTTGACTAGGTTGCTGGTTGCAGTCCTGAAAACATCAAATTTCAGTCAAAATGGCTTTGTAGCTTTTTACTTTTAAATTTTTTTTATTTTAGTTTTTGCCAGTCAATAGAGGTGAGATTGTTTGTTTATTATGGGCTGGAAAGTCACTGTTGCACAAGGGACTTTTCAGTAAGACTGAGAACGAGGCACATTGAGACAATGTAATGTTGTGATAATGCGCTATATAAATAAAATTGCATTGCATTGCAACTGGGTTCTGTGAATTTTTGTTTCTTGCAAACCCCATGTTTAATGCCCTGCAGACTGTGATATACAACCTGGAAAGGAGACCCCTTCTTTACCCCGAGGGTAAAGCTCGTGCACTCATACTTCAGTCCCTTGTTACTTGGAGAGCGGGTTCATTAGCCCTGAGGTGACAGATTTTTAGCTAACCATCCTTTTTTCCTGTCTTTGTTCCACTGTGAGTCAGCGGACATTAACATTGGGCTTATATAGAAAAGATTTAGTATCCATGTTTTACATAGAGCCAGAGGGGAGGTGTATGCATTGTAGTAGGCCTCAATGATGGATGTGTCATAGTCTATGATCAAACATTTTGGTCAAGATGTGGTTAGTCAGCCACCTTGGCGGTTGCAGCTATGCTGTAAGGCTCTGGTTATTCACGGCATGAAATAACGCTATTATGGGCTAGAGAAGAATTCTTTACTTTGATCAGAGTAAAAGCTTACACGGGAGAGTAATTCAGCCTGCTTTTTTGGATGCTTGGAAGCTAAAGGCCAATGCTGTACTGGACTAAAACATAATGAACATCATTGAGAAGGGCCTGTCAAAGTCATGTTTCAAATACTGATGAGAATCTGTGAAATATTTTCACTGAATGATTCCCTAATAGCTTGCTATAATAATGTGGGGTGGGGAGGGACAGGGCTGGGCAGTGGGCAGGAATTGTCCATCTGGGGTGCGTTCCCCAAAAGCTCCCGTTAGCAACTTACATAGTTGAACTCATTCAGTTGCATGGGTCCAACTATGTAAGTTGCTAACATAGTTAGCAACTATTCTTTTGGGAAACACACCCCCTTTTTGGAGAAGTAAAGGCTGACCCAAAATACCTGGAAATGTAATTGGAATTGTAATATTTCAACCAAATACTTGGTCTCAAAACTTATGCAGCATACATTTATCCATTTTATTTCTTCTGATATTGAAATAGACTTTTCTGATCAATTAAATAGTGTTTGCATAATTTTGTAATTTCTAGTCTTTTTTTCTAAAGTATTCTGGAGCCCTGGTAATGCATTTTCATACATAACATTATTTTGTTTTGTATTTTTTAGGTGTAGCTGGTTTCTGAATTTATCTGGAATGTAGCCTGCTGCTTCACCTCTAATCCAAATGCACTTGTTCGTAAAAGTAATAACTTTTCCTCACATGTACTCTGTAGCTGTGCTGTATGAACCACTTTTTTCATGTTCAGAAAAGGCTTTCTGCAAACTGCTGCTGTTTTGTTGTTGTTTTTGTACTCGTGACCATCTTTTTCACTTTAACAAGTCTGGCCATAATCCTCTGACCTCTTATTAACAAGGTGTTAAGCAGCCACAGAACTGCCCTAGACTGGATATTTTGTTTATTACACCAACTCTAGACACTGTGTAATATGTGAAAATTGTGTGATGGTAGTTTCTGAGAGGTTGGCACCATTATGTCTCGCACCAACAATCGCTCAATGCTTAAAATCACTTAGCTTTGCATCTTAGCTATTCCATGCGAGTGCCCTTGGAAGTCAGGTTTTCTGCAAATGAAACATTTTTGGTAGTGACTAAGAACTAATGAGTGCATGTTAAATTGCTGTTGTGTTTTTTAAATAAAAAATAATGGCAACGAAAAGCTCATCCTCCCTTGGGACTTCCGCACGACTGAGAAATGTTACAGCAAATAATTTCCTATGGAAAATACGGAATGTACAAGAAAGCATGTTTTTCGATTATGAAATCTTTAATGAACAAAAAATATTCCAGAAATTTTACTGATTTTTATAAAAAAAAATATATATATATTAGCATGTGAACATGCTCGGGTGTGAGACGTGAACACAGCCTAATTACGGTCAGTCCCGCCACTGAATACACCCGCTCGGCAGGTACCGAATAGCAGGATGCAGGGGTACTGGCTCGAGGTGATGGTAGGATGAGGATTCATTAATCAGGGTCGTGAGCACGCTGTTTAAATAGTACATCATCAGTGATGTTGTTGTGTTGTAGGTATATACGGTTTTGCAATATTTACAATGAACTTTATTTTTTACTTCAAAATGGTCCCGCACCAAACTTAAGTATTTGCGAATAAATTGCGCCCTCGGCTTGCTGCCACGTAGTGAAACCCATTGCATTGCTTCAGTGTTAGGTTGACACGAACGTTATCAATAGTATCAAAAATATCGTTTTCCCCCCTCCCAGACAAAAATGGCTTTTGTATTTTATTTGATTTATTTATCAGATGTATTGGCCAGAGTAGAGGCTGACCTTTTGAGGCTATGCTTAACATGTGACAACATTGAGTTACTTTTTGCATGTACGCATGAAATAAACCAGTGGTCCGTTAGGACCTTCTAGCCAGAATTGAAGAATACAACACATTTCTTCACCATCCAAACCTACAAAGACAGGAGCCACAGACTGTCTTGGTCCTTGCAGTCAGGATTTTAACTGACTGCAGTAGCTTTTAGTGAACATCTGAATCCCCATAAATATGCAAATAGTCATTTGTCAAATGTCTGGTTACGTGGAGGATGCCCTTTAGGGCTTGGGGCTTGAAGGATCCTCCCTGACCATGAGTACTACTGTTAAAACACCGTCTTTAGCAAATGTGTTTCCATTTAACCTAACTTCAGAAGACGTGGTTGTTGTATGCTTACCTGTAGTAATCCTATGAGCAATTTAGAGAATCCTTTCCTGTTCCTTTGGCCCTGCGGAAATGCGTTATTAACACAGGTTTAAATAAAAATTATCTATATGTACAATTTTGTGATTTCATTAAACTTCTGTGGGGGTGTTCCACGAAACAGGAATTTTCAGTTAGCCTGGTTAATGTTGGCTAGAAATTCTGATTGTCCAATAGGAATGCTCATTATTTAATCAATTATTGGGCGATCATAACTTCTCAAATTAAGTAAGCTGACCTGAGAAATCCTGCTTCGTGGAAGTTTGTTTCTGTTAACCCATAACAAAGTCTATATTGTAACGACCAATGGCAAATAGTTGTTGAAAGCAAACGATGTTTTTCCAGAAGTTCGTACTTTGCCAGAACACGACGGATGGTATTTATTTAACTTCAGAGAAATGTTTCTTCTGCAAGCCAGCCATGAATGACAGTGCTGTGGAAAGAAACTGGGGCAGGTTTTTGTAGGGAATATGACTTTAGTTTAATCAAGACAAACTGCTGCTTTGGGAGGTGGGTAATATCAGTGCACTTGGTGAGCGACTCTGCATTCCCAGTTTGAACTGGATACAGGAAATATCAAAACTTTTCAGTTTTTAGGTTGCATCTGGGATATAAGCGCAGAAAAGATATAAGTACTAGGCAAGCAAAGGCCTTAAACTCCCAAGAATATGCTAATACAAAACCAACAGATTCATAGCCCATGAAGCCTTGGGTCTCTGAAATGTCTCCTGCACGCAGACCACATGACTGTTGGAGCTTGTTCAAGTTTCCTTCTGCATGAATGCAGTTGTGAGCAACTAGTGGAAATCCTGCTTAACATTGCCACTTTTGACCTAAATGTCCTCTAATAATGCAAAATTTTGGATGCATTTAAATGATGGCAATGACACAAGCTAAATTTGTCATACGCCAGTTCTTCGTTGTATAAGGCATGAGGCATGGGTACTCCCTGGGCAGAATCATGTTTTGTTGCAGAGCACATGGCGCTCTGTGGCCAGCATGGAGATTGTGGAAGGAAACTGTTATCCCTACCTTGTGCTGTCTGTTGCCCGGGGTAGGCTTTGGGACCCCTATAGGCCCATCTTTGATAAACTATTGAAAGATGGACAGGTGGATGTATATTAATATGATAAATTAGTTTCCTCAATCTTTCAGATGTCACCATTTTTTTCCGACACCACTTAGAATCATAATGGGGCAGTACTTGGCTCTCTCTGACACTTGTGTTCATATTTGGTTGTCATAGGTGAGTTTTAAAACATATCTATTTAATGCTTATCTGCAAGGTATTGGCAGCAATCTTAGAAAAGTAGAGATATAGATAATGTTGAAAAATCTCTTGTTTTCTGTCACCCTGGTAACAGCATTCACAGCTCAAGTCAGGCAGAATGCATACATAATGATTTTGGGTTTTATGTGTATGTAGGATTAGGATTAGTATGTAGGGTTTAAGGACTATTTGATAATATGCTGCTGCTCCGTTTTGTGTGTCTCACTCATTTAGATGAAGGGATTAACTTTTTAATGAAAAGCTGTGGGTTGGGGGCAACATCTGCAGAGTTGTTTGGAGTTTTGATTTCCTGATTCTTCATTAAACCAGTTAAGTCAGACTGCTAGCTATGTGAATTTTATCTGCTGCTTTCTGAAGGTTCTTTTTATGTGTTATTTTTATGTTACTAAGCCCCACGTAGAAGTCCAGATTGTCTATGATCCTTGATGCTACAAATATTCTAGTCCTTTCTGGGTGATCCTGTAGTGTCAGTAAACATCTAGAAAATATCAGCTCACAATGGTCCTCTCAAAGCCTGTTTTAAATCTGTAATTTTATTCAAACACTTAAGAATGGGATTGTTTGAAAATAGTCTTGAACTCAAGCTTTTACAGTACATGTTATTTAAACACTGCTTCAGTGAATGGTCATGTGTAATACATTTCTAGCCATTCAGGTATTACAGCCATTCATACTGGATTACTCTGTACAAAAATGGAACTTTTTAAGTTGCATTTCACTTGTTATGTCCAGCATTTTATTTCTGTTTTCCATTCTTTGTCCTGCCAGGATTGGTCATACCTTATTTTCAGTCACTCTATTTCTGCATGCGCTGTGGTAATTGGCTGCTGTTGCCTGGACCATTATAGGTCTTGGCAGTTCCGCTGTCCAAGTACAACCGTAAATCTCTCTTATATTTGTGAGTGGGTCCCCCTTCAGCCCCCCGGCCCCACGGCCGCCCAGCTGTTCTTCTCCAGGCTCTACTTTGAAGTTACTTGAAGAAAGTGTAGAGTACAACTACAATATCATACCCCTGCACTTTGAGAGAGCCCACAGTTCTAAATTTTGGTAGAAATGCCATGTAATTATTGTTTATGCAGCTCAAACTATTTTTTGCCATGGTTTCTTTGGGGATGTTTTTACCCTATATTTTTCTGAACTGGTAAAATGTTTTTTTTTTTTTTTACACACTGGATGGTGTGGTGGCCGTGTGCTGCCCTACTGCTTCACTTCCAGGGTTGGATTTCCTATGCTACCTTCTATGTGTGACAAACATGCATTTCAGTCGCTTGGCTTCTGCAAGTTGCTCATGCTGTATGAGTATATGAACTAGAATTCAATCCCTGTGCTGCCGTTCAGTAGGTTATCCATCTCAGGATGTGATGTCAGAAGATGAAGGGATAGATGTCTTCATACCTAGAAAAATTAAATGTTTACACCAAGAAATATTTAACAATGAGTGGATATTTAATTACCAAGCCATCTTTAATTAGAACAGCCCGCCACAGATCCATCTTCTGGTAGCCAACCAGAAATTCAAATTTGCAGATTTACAACTCTGTCAGGCACCAGGCAGTTGTACGTCAAAAGTTCAGTTTGCTCAGCTGGAGTTGGCAAAATGTCATCATTGGCCGGTTTCGAACTAGGTTATTTTTGCCAAGTCAATCATTATTCAAATTGATTCGGTGCTACCTGCTTACCTGCTTAACAGTTTCAGTCATTATTACTAGATAATTGTCATATGATTCTGCATCACTTGATGATTTACAACAGACTGACACGTCTCAGTTGGTTACTGTTGTATTCTTATGTATAATTCTATTCAGTCTTTAAGTGGCACCCAGGTGTACATTTCAAAGCTGGGTGTATTCTCTTGCAATTATGACGGGAATATTTATTTAACAAAACTGTGACCCGGTAATGATTTCATCTGCCACAGGGGCTAATATATATTTACTGGGTGTGCCTGTTTATGTCCTGGCCTAGCAAGTAGTGGCTTGTGTGTTGCGAGTCAACTTAAAATGTTCCAAATTCCATCTGATTCTTTGCTTTCAGGCTTTAACAACTCTGAATCAGAGATACTATTATGAGACTGAACTGATTTGTTATGCCATGATTAATTGCTTCCTCCTTGCCTTCTCTTTCCAGGCTGCCAATGGATACATCCTTCTGTTCGATGTCACATGCGGGGCGGAGGACAAGTACCTCTATGAGCCTGTGTATCCCAAGTGAGTTCCTCGTCCCAAACAGTCCCCTTGTCTGATATGAGACACTTGCTGTGAAATAGAGATTCTGAACCTGGGCCCCATGGCCCACCTCATGTTGTGTGAAGATGAGGTTCATGAGGTACACTTGGCTGCTTTGAGCATACACCAATTCAGAATATCTGGCACAAGCACCACAAGGAATATGAACTTGTCGTTATTTGAATAGGAACCAAGTTCCCCTGCTGTACCTTATGTAAGTTCTTAATTTTTAAATGTAACTTTACAGAAAACCTTCAGCTCATACAGCCTTTGCCGAGTGGATTTGCACAACCCTAATATAAATGGGAGATTTGCCGTGACGAAAAGACAATGCAGTCTCTGCTTGAAAATTACTGTAATAGATGTATTTGGACAAATGTTTATTTATCCTTTGACTTACTACTTGAATAATGGCCTTGGTAAACAGTGCTTTCAATTTCTTTTATCGTTTTGGTCATCGCTTTTATGTGCTGTCACAAATTTTTGGTGGTGGTGCAGGTGAATTTGTGCGACTCTTAAGTAACCTGTAACGCTATCGGCCTGGATCGCACACCTTAATGAGCAGCTGACTGAGAGTAGCTTTAGAGTCGGGCAGTGGGTGTGAGTCATAAACTTGTGATTTTTAACACAAATGTGGAAGTTGGCTTAAATGGCATCCGGTTACCTTTCTTCCCATTTTATGTTCTAGTTATGCATGTCATGGCAAAATTTCAGACTGGCTGGACTCTTGCCATTTAATGAAAAATAATGGATTTGCTGGAATATGCAGTAATTTAGCTGGAAGCCAGTTTTTTTCTTCCAGAATTCAAAGTTCAGTATTTGTGTACCCATGCAACCGGTAGAACTAACTATTTACATTTAAATGTAAAAACCAGTGATCCCTTGTTGATTCTGTGTGGGTGTGTGGCTCCTTGGGTGTCCATTTGCACAGTTTGTCGATGTACTTGTCGAAAGCCTTTCTACCAAATAAGCAGCATCTGGTCCTGAAACTTAGAATGTCACAGTGGAGCATGTGTAACACTAGCACCAAGGACACGGTCATATCGACAGTGCTGGATTACGCTGCATTACTCAAATCGGAGATCTCACCTGAATTGCACATCTGAGTTTATGTTCATTGCCCTCCTAAGGACTGGATCATTCATGTGCTTGATGTCATTATGCTTTGATATCTGTGGTATTATGTTATTGCAGTGTTATTGGAGTATTAATGCTAGGGATGCATGATATGAAAAATTTCAATCGATAACAGATAATGTAAAGATAATAAATAAAAACAGATAATAAAGTCCTTGTCATGGCCGATTACCAATAACAAGTGCATTCATATTTTTATATTTACCATAATTTTCATATAATCTGCAGTTTGTGCAACAGGAGACTACACTGTAAAAAAAATAAAAATAAATAAAAAAAATCAGTGTAAAAACATATAATGTACTGGTAAAATATTTTTTTTGTAAATTTACAGATATCAGCGAGTGTACTTGCTCCCACAATGCAACACAAAATTCAAATTAATGGGTAAAACACCTGTGAGAGAATTTGGTGGAAAATTTCTTCATTTTAACACAGTACATTGAACTCTGTTTTTATGGACTTTTCTTACAATGTAGAAAATCTAAGATACACTGATGAAACTGATATTTTAGTAGCTCTGGTCTAACAGTAAACATCAGTCTCTTCAAATGCTTTTTTAAAAAAAAATTTGTACAAGACCACAATACTTAGTACCAGTATATTAGGCTTTACAAAAAATTTATTTAAGTCCTATTGTCAGCGGCTGTAGTTAAAAAACAGCAGTAAAAGATGCTCATAATCCAAACATCTTACATATTACCAGAAGACATTCAAAAACAGAAATAGGTTACACGCTGTAATTTTCATTTTTCAAAATTTTCAAGTTTCAAAAGTTATGGGGATGATTCAACGGTGTGCCATTTGTTGAAGCAATCCCTGTAGGGTGATGCACAGAGTGGCACATCACAGCGTGCACATTGCCATGAAGTGTCTATCCTTTTGCCCTCTTTCTTGCATTGCATGTGTACTTTTTGGCAGGCATGATTGAAATAAAATGTTGTCCCTGTTCTCAATCAATATTCTACAGTAGAGTGATTGCTTCTCCACAGCCCCTTGCCAATGACTGCGCTTTTACGTAGGTGCGCTGCTTTATCCAAGCGCAGAGCACACGCACCCGACGTGAGCGCAAGAAATCTATCTCTCGTTTTTAGTGATTTTACACACAGAATAAACCAAATACGACCTCTATGACATCGTCAGGTAAGTCTTCTAGAGTTCAGTGATATGCGTTTTTTGCATGAGTGTCATTTATTCGTAAAGTTATTCAGAAGTGAACGCAGAATGCGTTCGTTGGGCTCTAAGGGTTAACATCCAGGTCCTTTTGATTGAAACTGTAGTTAACAAATCCTGTCCTAGTTCAAAGTGTCCGGGATGACATGGATAGTCTGGTCACCCTAACCATGCATTCATGCTGAGGGCGGCGAGAGTGGCCGCCCTGCACGCAACGCCAGTGAATGCTGCGGACACTCTCTGGCATCATGGAGTGGACGAGGACAAGGCCGCTAAGAATGTGAGGCTCTGTGAACTTTATAAAGCGGCCGCAAAGCAAATACGGGTGTTTATATCTCTGTGCTGACTGTCTGTAGGATGTCATTTGTCAAAGCACATGAAATTAAGACAGACACTACTGTTATAAACAAATAATGGTAAAGTTACCGCTGATTCGCATTGTTTTGTATGCTATGGTGCCAAAATTAGTATGAGATTTATTTTCTTTTTCACTAAAATATATTATACAGTTCACCAACTCACCTGGAACACCAATAATTTCAGACACCTTAGTCTATTCCTGATTTTTAAATTTATGTCCCTCTACGCAAACAGCAACACATCATAAATAATATAATATACTATGTCTTAGTACTGAAAATCCCCTTTTAAACATGTATATTTGTACGGAGTTGACACGGTATTAAAAGGCATGTGCATGGGCTGGGTGATATGGCCTAAAATTCATATTGCGTTATAATTTGAACCATAGAAGGTATATATTGTGGTATATAATTTGGTATGTAAGTTTCAATATAACTGTTTTTGAATGGGTAACACACCCATAGCGAATGCGCTGCAGCAGGAAGTTGTAAGCTGTTATTTCAAAATAGTCGTTTTTTTAAATAACTTTTTCGTGCTTTTATCACCAAAATATCTTTGTATTAAAAATACAGGTTGGTTTTGTAAACTGTAGGTAAGCAGAAAAAAATTAAGACACAGAACAAATAATGACAAGAACTAATGCTATTAGGCTAACTGCATGACTCTATCCCTATTTGGATGAAGACCATCCAATGTGCATACATACTTAAAACAGATTGTTGTTACACCTCTTTGCAATCACTGTCGCCCTGCATATTTTGCAGATTGTTTTTCTGCTCAGTATCTGAGACCTTAAATCCATACCATGTCCACATTATGGACATTGCACCAGTCTTTGTAACATCCTGTTATTAAGAAATAGTTTACATTTAGCTTGATAGTGCTACCGATGTTTCATTACATTATTAATGTATACTTGGATCCATAGCGAATGGTTTTATCGAGTATAACTGACATTTTATTAGATTAATCATATGTACATGAGTAAATTTTATTGCATTATTGACGTATATTCAGGTCTTTATTAGGGATGGGTATCGTTAAGATTTTAACAGTACTACTACTCTTTCCGGTGCTGCCTGTTGGTCCAGTACTTTGACGGTATTGTTATCGGTACATTGTGAAGAATAAAATTAACCACATAATTAACAGATTTAACAAATCCCTATTATTCAGCAAATTTGCATAATACCGTATAATACCGTCGACACAGTAAGCTGACAGATACTCCTCTCGCATGGGAGTTATAATAATATTACTAAAATCATTATAATAAAATAAAAACGTACACAATCGTTTTTGTTAGTTCTAATTCTTTCTAACGACTTCTCAGAGTTTGTGTGCATTTATCTAAATGTTTTACAATATCACATAAAATAAAAAGCTGCGTATCTGCCTGGCAGGCAGGCTGTACTTGTTATATTTTAATGTCTACTAATGGATATTAAGTATCATGTGATTGTATACGTCTGCTTTTATATCTTATTTGTGCACATACTCTAGCCGATCAGGCAGGGTCCAGCGGACACCACACAGCCATAAGCAGACCAGAGCTTTGCGCATGCGCCCACAGATCAGGCAGCGACGAGTTTTCCCGTCCATCGCACATGAGAGAGCGCTCCAGAATTAACGTTTTAATCAATTACGGAGCTGATCAGATAAACAGAGAGATTGTTTTTATACAAGCAAAAAAAATTTAGTACCGGGTTTCGGTACCCATCCCTAGTCTTTATTGATGTTTTTTTAACTGTCAGGGCTTTGTTGATAATCACATCAGCATTACACACTCACATGAACACGCTAACTTCAATGTGCCTGAAAATGTAAATTACGTGTTATTTAACTAGCCCTGCAGTTAAATGCATATCAGAACTAAAATTCCTAACATTGTAGATTTCTCAAGGTAATAATTATT
>JAODKM010000108.1:16668190-16699956 GCA_026780845.1 Petrocephalus sullivani
CAGAACTAAAATTCCTAACATTGTAGATTTCTCAAGGTAATAATTATTCAGTTCATGCCGGCTCAGCAAACACTTTGTTTTGGAGCTATATACGTAATCCGTGTACGTATTTTATATACGTTATACCCAATTAAACATTTTTCAAGTTAAATATATGGTTATAATCAACAATACATGTTGCTAACGAGCTAAATATACATCAGTAATCTCATAAAATAATGGATAAAACACATCGCTGCCGAGCTAAATATACATTATCTAATTAAACAATTGTGCTGTTAAGCTAAATGTAAACAATTCCTTAATCAAGAAGGATAAAGTTGAAACTTTCAGGGTGTCTTGAAGCTGGGTCATCACATCGGAGCGTGGAGCGGTGTTTTATTTATAGGCAGGAGTGGTTGCTCTGTCTCGCTTCAATATCGAGTCTGAGGTGTCCCCAAATCAGAATGAGCGTGGAGCGGTTTCACTGGAGCGGGATGACATTTTAGTGTAGCGCGGACCGGTATTGAGCGGAGGAGCAGGCAGAGCCAACAGCCTCGTGGGCTAGGAGCGGAAATTCTCACTGCTCTGCTCACATGCTCTGGTCATCAACAGCCACTACCGAGGTAGGCCGGTGTAATCAAAATCTCTCCCGTTGGCCAAATTTATAAAGTATACCGCTTATACCTCACACCCATAATGTCTACATTTGTAAACAAAAGTTTGTGTTCCACGTAGCTCTCTTTGGCGGAGCATTTCTGCCTTCCCATTGGTTTGCAAACCGCAATGGCACTGTAGTCCTCTGCCACTGAGAAAAACATCCAGTCTGGCGAAGATATGTGGATAGTGTGCTGCCACTCATCTTCAGTCACTGTGTGTTTTAAAAAGCGCTACCTGCCAGCAAGCAATTTCAGAAATTCTATTAGCCTACTTTATCAGATCTATTTATTGGGGCAATAAAAATGATCTAATTTTACCTTATATCGGCCGATTTAGTTTATCTGTCCGATAAATATTGTGCATCCCTAATTAATACTGTTCTTTAAATGTAATTCAACTGGTAAAGTATGTGTCAGATTTCATACATTTCTTCTTAGCCAGTGAGCTTTCCCCATGGTCTGTTTTTTGAACATATGCTTGTGATAATGGAGCTTGGTTTGGATGAACTGTGATTGTGGAATCCAAAATAAATGAGGGAAGTGCCCTTTTTAAGGTTTTGGAAGCAGTCTTAACTTCCTGTAAATATTTGTTTCTGCTTTCTGTGGTGTTTCGAAAATAAAAACCATTTTAGTGGCCTTTCTGCCTTTGTGTCTTTACAGTTTTTGGCTTGGAGACTGTTTCTGTCTTCTGTAGAATTACTTTCACACTGACTGTCATGACTGCAGACATCACGCTCCGTACAGGGGCCTGTGCGTCTAGACCTCAGTGGAGCAGTCACAGTTGTCACTCATGCATGATAGCATTATGCTTTGAAGGTAATAGGTAAGGGGTTCCTTATCTGTATTTTAATCTGTTCGCATAAATCCAGCACAAAGCTGTCCGTGAAATTCACACTCTGCTGTGACATTCAGCATTTCCCCTTTCATGTGTTTCTCTTTCCTTTTGCACCCTCCAGGGGAACACGGAGCTTCAGCTTGCAGATAAGTTCATGCTTTGAAAAGCATATCAAATGAGCAACAGCTTTTTCGTTGTCTCAGATGGAAGCATCGTGTCCCAACACAGCCCTGCTCTTGCACCCCTGGGAAGGGGTTATGCGCAAACCGCACATTGTTGAATCTATTTATAATGGAAGATCTCTAAGACTTGCTGCGCTAATATACTGTATGCATTATGAACAGGCAGGCCGTGATGTACTGGGTGTCCGTCAGTTTCAATGTGTCCATAGTACCAGAAAGATCAGTTACCCGTGTTGCCAACGTGTTATATTTCTATCTTTTGTTTGTTATATCAGAAAGTGATCTGATAATCGCTTTTAAAAATACCCCCACAAAGTGACTTTTTGTGCCAGAGAAAATTTGCAGAGTGTTGACTGTGCTGAGCACCGCAGACAGTGTCAGGACTCCTGGCGAGGTACATCATAGTGGGGCGTTTGTAAGTGAGGGTCAGTGCTTCAGGGGAATGGGCATTCAGTGACGTCACAGGCCTGGCCTCTTAGTTCCAGTTCATCAGTGTAGTCTCATTTGCTTCGTCAGGCTTTGTCCTTGGCTTAGGCTGTGTTGTGCTGTCACTAAAAACATAAAGATACATCTGACATTACAGTCACCCTGCTTTGTTTGGCCTAACTGCCAGCTCTTACGTATTGTATACAAAATATGATATTGTAGTTTTTGTTTACTGAGTGAACAAGTTATTTCTGTCTAAAGCTGTAACTGACAGAATTGTCTGATCGGCAACTAAATTATTGCACAATCATTTAGTATAGTGCACTACTGAAATGCTTGCTGATTGTTAATTGCTGTTTCTTTTTTATATGAGCAACACATTGGCCTTAACAGCTGGTTTTTAGTCACATTTAAACAAAACATAAACATTTTAATTCACGCAGGCTGTGGATTTATATAGAGAACAAACATGCTTGTAAAATTAATTCTCTTTAAAACATTTTAGAAATTATTTATCTTTATTTTTATGTGCATGCCAAATGCTTAGTGTTGTCTATGTCGAGGCTTGTTAAGTCAAAGTGAAACACTTACTGAAAAACAAAAGAGAGAGTAAACACTGTTCATGCTAAACAAAGCATGAACAAAATGATTACTTGAAAATATTTTTTTGTCTCAAATGGAAATGCTACACTTAGGATATACCATTGTTGAAAAAATTAGAAAAGTTTCTGACTCGGGATTTTAGCTACCTTTAAATATATATTTGGATTTTTTTCAGCGGTCATTTTCCCATTATTGGTGCCTGAAATTTATTTTTGTAAGTGGAGGGGAATTCTTCTCAAATGCATCCCACGGTGGATGTGTACAATTTGGTTAGAAATCCTACTCGTAAGACATTTTAACAGTATAATTATATGCTTGCAGCATGACCCTGACCACGTCTAAAGGTCTTTCAGTGAATTTGGCCCAATGGAACGAGCCTCCTGTATACTCAGATTAAATGGGAGTAGTTTCAGTAAGTGTTCTACATAGAGACAGAGTGACACACGAAAGTGGCCAGGTACCACCAGCTCATGAAGTCTGAACCAGACACCAGGTTCCAGAACACTGGTGGGAAGGTGACTCATGAAAGATCAGTTTGGCCCAGGTGGACTATTTTCCTCAGTACCATTAACCATTAAGTGATGTGAAAGGTGATGTCATGGTCATTGTTGACGCACACAGTGCTTGCACAGGGTACCTCAGTTGTACCTTGTCAGGGACTCGAACCTGCAACCTTTTGATCACGTGCAATTCCCTAACCAAGTTGAACTGTGTGGAAATGAACTGCTGCATGAACGTCACACTGACCTCATCCACTTGGGTCTGTAATTCGGAGCACTTGTTGCTTTTCACAGCAGTTCCCCAGAAACAAAAAATTCTGTCAAATCTGGTGTATTCTCACCTCTTCCACAGATATGCCAGCTTCACTGACCTACAGAGACAGGTGGCATTTATATAAAAAAATAAAATAAAATCCCACCCACCCCCCCACCAAAAGAGTTAAAATGTTTCTGTAATTCTTATTTATTCTCATTTCTGTTCTTCAGTCCACAATTTCAGAGTTTTTGAGCAGGACATTTTCTTGCTATATACTTCACATACTCCGCCAGTCAGGTCACCCCTAATTTTAGCATTTGTGGCTAAACTTTAGCATTGCGCTCACTGTAAATATACTGTTAGAACCGTTTTTCAGTAAGATGCAAGTTGAAGGCAAATTTAAGTTGATATGGCCTGCCCAAACACCCTACCCTAATCCCACTGACAAAGTTTCTCTTGCTCATCCAGTATTAAAAGAAACGCTGGATATCTTTAGGAGATCCTTGTCAAGGTTATAAGTATGCTTGTGGTGGCTTGAGGTGGCTTAGCTGATTCTCATTAGGGTGGTTTTCATAGACTGACGTGTCTGTACTCAGCTCTTTGAAAGATGGAACATCAAATTTTGAATTTAGCCATTGTAAATGGTACGATGTTGACTGTTTTAAGAAACCCCTTTATATCTTCCTCACCCTGCAGCTGTGTAGTCCCCATTGGACTGGCTATAGCCCTTTGTGCTGTTTCTGTCTGTCTCTCTCTCCTCAGTGCTACTGAATGCCAAACACCGCCTGAGCGCTGAAATAATGTTGACATTTTCTATCATCTAGTAAATAGCGCACTGCCATATTCTGTAAACCCAACAGCTCATTTCTCGCTTATTTCTAGCCACAGATGTATTTTAAGCCAAGTTGCCTGAAGCTTATCTTTGCACTGTCTCGCCTTGGCTTTAACTTTTGGGAGAAATTCTCCAAACCGCGGTTATCCTGTCTGTCTTTTTTATCTTGGGGTGTTATACTTCTGAGAATGTATATTTGCGCTTTGATCTGCTGCCAATGTTTGTCTCCGTTTTTAACTGAGGTCCAGCTGCTTCTTTTTCTTACTGGTTGTGATATTTGCTGGAAAGACATGCTACGTTGTTGATGACCAATGAGCTGCCAAGATACTGTGCATTACACACATTACTAGCCCAATATGAGGAAGCATCAAATGATAGTTTTAGATTTATTCATTTGATTTTTATTCATATCTAGATAATAGGCATAGCCTGGCTTATGTCTGCATAGGTATTTTCCTTCTTTCTAAAATTGTACATAAAATCTGCAGTCTTGTGAGTGAATTCAGGCCCTCCTTGACTGATCTGACGATGGCCGATACCTTAGGCCTTGTCCACACGAACATGGGTCTTTTTCAAAACTGTGATTTTCCTCCTCTTTTTTTTTCATTTTTTAAAAGAATCCCCACATGAAAACGCTAAAAACAAGCTGTTACCATTCACTGTTTACATGCACTCATGCACTGCCATCAAATAGATAGCCCACGAGAATGGAGTTTTGCAGAAGCTGCGTTTTCATTGATGTTACATGCCGTTAGCATGCGGATAAAAGGCCGAATGGACAGTGTGTGGGAAATACCTTGGAGTATTGGAGTATGAGATTTTTGTCCTAAGTGGACGAGATGAACAACAGACATTTTATGCAGGGTGGAGAGACACATACTGCTTTGGTGTTTAAGGTCAAGTCTAATGGCTGCAAGATACGGTCTGCAGGTTTAATCTTTTATCTTTAATCTTTTCCTTTGGCACAAATAAAAGAACGGGGTTTTATTCCAGTCGTTAACATGAAGGGATTGCACAGGAAATTCTTGTGGAAAATCGGCTGCTAAAGCGATTCAGAGACACAGATTTACAAGCAGATGTGGATGCACTGGTGAAGATTGGAAGTGTTCGTTCTGCACTTGAGTCGCCAGAGGCAGCCACAGTGAAGCTGTCTGTTGCTGCTTTTACACGTCACGGTGCACTAACACTGGCTGCTTTGGTTCTTTCACCAGGGGGAATCCCCGTGTAAAAGTGACACCAGGGTACAAGGAGGAGCAGTGTGCTCCTGCTCTGAGCTTGGAGATGAAGAAGCCGGTGGACCTAGAGGCACCCATCACCAGGTATGAACACACAGCATGAGCTAGCTTTAAACACAGCATCGTCGCTCCCAGCGTACCTTTAAATACGGTAAGCTTGTATCCTTATGTCTTAAAATTAAATGCATTGAATCTGGACAAATGTGTTATCAGATTTCCCAAAGCAGTCAGCCTTTCTGCTCATTTAATATTTAGCACAGCTTATGCATCTTCTAGTGAAAAGTGCCACTCACCTGAGCAAACCCAATTGCACACAGAACTGCAGGATTAATTACCAAAACCTGATCACATGCTGGCAGTTCCTGTCTACATTATAATTGTACCCTATATTCCACAGTGATGCTAAGGAAAGCAGTTGCTTCAGTTAGTCCTGCTGTTCTGGTTTTATTTACATCCGTGCTCTAGTCATACGGGTTATATTCAGATGTCATTGTAGCTGCCTATAAACACTGTACTGTTATGTAAACCTTATGTAGGGCATTGAAAAGAACAGTTCATCCGTTTCAGTGGCAGAGACGGGAAAAATAAACACTGGTTTCTCCACACAATACACTAACCTTTTAGTTGCCTTGTTGACACTTGTTCAAAGTGAATACTTGTGGATTTTTTAAAATGCTGTCCATGTTCATTCCCTCAAGCTAGCGAAATCCAGGTTATAAAATGATTACCACTGAAGTCTGCTGCCATTAGAATTTGTCTTCTGTATTTTTAAGAACAATTCACTGCTTTGAACTGAAGCTGAAACACACCAAATTTTGTTTAATCTCTGCAGACCTGCCATATGCAGTTTCTGGTTATTTAATCTACAGCACAGTGATAGCATTCACATCACACAACCAAGAGGATTCAGTATTGTGTCCGAGATCTAGAACTGGCTTAGCATATTGAGGAGATCTGTAATTACAATTGTTTGTAGTTGTATTGGTGTCGTGTGTCGAAATAATCATGCAGGAAAGCCAGTAGGCAAATCGGAAAGTATTATGCTCATTAGATTTCCAGGATTTGTTTAACCCTCCTTATGACTAATTGCAGGGATTATGATAAATGACAGCTATAATAAATATTAGAGCCAGCTTCCTGGGCAGTGGAGCTGATTGCAGCATAGATGAATGAATGGTGACCTGACTCAGCTGAGGGATTTCCCTGTCTTCTGCAGCCTGCAGTCAATGCAGGAGGATCTGGTGGTGTCCACAGCAGATGGATACTTGCACATCTTGCACTGGGATGGCGTGAGCAATGGCCGCAAGGCCATCAACCTCTGCACTATACCCTTTTCCCTAGACCTACAGTCGTCACGAGGTGAGAATCACCCCTGTTTCAGTGTAATGCATTGTTTGTGTGTGTTTACGCTATTGCCTCAGGTCATGAATGCTATCGAACACCAGCCTCCTGGTCTTTTCTCCTGTCTTTTAACACATTTATAGTCTCAGTGATGGAAATATTGCACCATATATAATATTTAAGGGCCACCTAAGAGCAGCAAATATCAGTGTTACATTAGTGACAGTAGAAAATATTCTAACTTTTCAAAATCATAAGCTGATTGATTTAGCGGAAAACCATTTATGGCTTGCCAGTGAGTATCGGGTAACTGGCCTGTCCCCTCCATCGTGTGTCCAGGTGGACCCTCCCTAGACTTCGACAGGGTGCACATCGTGGACATGGAGTACTGCGTGACGCTGGATGGCTTTGCAGTGGTCTTTGACGATGGTCGGCTGGGCTTCATTACCCCGGTGGCCAACAGGTTCACCGCAGATGTAAGATGTTGCTGCATTTTGCACCACTGTTGGGTTTCTAATGCAGGGCCTGCATTTTTGCATTTTCATTTTTGATGTTAAAATATCCATGCAGCTATTTTGTTTACTATTTTTGCAGTTGTCTTGAATTGTAGTTAACATGGGATTTCCAGGATTTGCATAAAATAAAGACCAAAATACCTGCACAGATTAAATCAACTGCCTTCTGCAAGCACAACAAGCATTCTTCTTCTTAACTTCTGTTTCATCTAATTGTTAAAAAAAATGCAAATGGTTAGCTCATTTGTCAGAATGTGTCAATTGAATTGGACAGATTTGTGATGCTGAAATTCCGTGCTGTTCTGAGTAAGGCTTACAACTCAAATAATGGGTGTAGTTTGCTGTTAATTGAATTCTCTGGACCTTATTAATTTGTGATTAATTTACTAAGCTGATATGTACTTTTGCCCCTATTCCTTGGGATACATTTGTAAATGGTTGCATAATAATTTAAATTGAAAGTACTGAGCATGCCTCCTGGCAGCCAAACTCCAATAAACCTGCCTACTTGAACGATTTTTTAAGTGATGCCAACCGTGATGTCAGATTTAAAACCAGACAGCATAATAAAGTGCTATTTTTTGAGAGAACCAATGGAGAGGTGACCTTATTTGGTCAAGTAAGAGGCTGGTCTTGCTCAGCCAGGCACTGTAAAATAAGGGTTTTATTGACATTCATGTCCGGACAATGGGGAGTTGAGTGGGAGCTGGCATATTTGCTGAATGTTTGTCATTGTGCAGTATTACTGTTGCATAATGAAAAAAGTAGGGATGCACCGATTGCTATTTTTTTGGCCAGTCCCAATCAGGTTTTTTTTTTTTTTTTGTAAGTGCTATCGGCTGATACTGATTTGTACCTTGGACTTACACTTATTGCAGATAGCGAATTTTGCGTCCACTTTACTCACACTGAAGAATTTCCAAAGCACAGACATTTTAGTGCATCTGTAAGTGTGCGCGCAGCTGGGATGTGGGTATGTGCACAGCTGTGCGTATGACGTATTGCGCATACGTACGATCGATTTGAAATCAGAAAGAAGCGGGACTGATGCCCGATCAGGCTGAAAATCAGCCGATTCCGATCACAGGCTGATCGGTCGGTGAAATCGGCCGTTTTGTGTTTGGTGCGTCTTACTCTGCCCTGTGTAATTCACCTTATGTTGGTGTCCCTTGTAAAGAAATTGGTTTAAATACTAAGGTGTTAAACTATGCAAGTGTTTGAACCAGTAATGAGTGCATTTCATGCATGTTAATCTTAGCTAAAATTGATGAAATACTGATTGTTTAAAGTAAAAAATCTGATACTTGTAATCACCCTGTACCCCTTATTGGCTTGCCTTGTGTGCTTTGTTGGCGACATTTTGATTGACAGTGATATTCAGATTGAAATTGGGGCTCGGATTGTGTGCTCCGAGTTTGTGGTCTTTGAGACACTGCTTTACTTCACTGAGAAACTGCACAACTGGCCAAGCCAGTGTTACATAAAATTAGTAGCACATTTAGGAGGCATATAGCCTAGTGTACCCTTGGCTATATTTTGTTACGCAACAGAGTAGCTGATATTCTGCAATGGAAGC
The DNA here is from genome assembly GCA_026780845.1 of Petrocephalus sullivani. Classification (NCBI taxonomy): domain Eukaryota; kingdom Metazoa; phylum Chordata; class Actinopteri; order Osteoglossiformes; family Mormyridae; genus Petrocephalus; species Petrocephalus sullivani. The sequence goes on from JAODKM010000108.1 coordinate 16,677,130, forward strand.
ACTCGGAGGAGATCTTGTGCAATCAGAGCGGGTGGTGAAGGCAGCTCACACTGGGCTGGAAATCAGGCGGCCTCTAAGTGTGTGTGCTCCTCCAGCAGCTGCAGGGAGTCTGGGCCGCAGATGTGACCGATGGGACCTGCGTGGCAGTGAACAACAAGTACAGACTCATGGCCTTCGGCTGTGCCAGGTACGACCGCCTCTCTGCCTTTTCCCAGGATGCACCTCAATTCGCCACAAGCTGCAACTGACAGAGTGACACCTCACCTGCCATGCAGCAGTAATCCTGCAACTGACTGGAAAGACTCTGGGTATATCACTGGAAGAAGCACAGAATTAAAGGGACATGCAGGAAATTCAGTTTCAGTTCTCTGTCTCGCTGTTTCTTACAGTGGTTTAGTGCTGGTTTACACGATCGACAATACCACAGGATCAATGCAGCTATCTCACAAGCTGGAGCTGACTCCAAAACATTACCCTGGTACGTCTGACCCTTCCTATGCTTCCACCTAACATTCCAGGACAGCCTAGAACTGCCAACTGAAATTATTCTCAACTTAATGTCTTGTATTGTGCTCCCACCTAGTGGAAGTAAGGGGTACAGAATTAGTATATATTTTTAGAAGTGGTAACGCAGAGTAAATCTGTAAAAGCTTTTAAACTCTAGTTGGAAAGTTAAATTTATTTATACCAAAAAGATTGCACATGATTAATTGATTGCTGCAGACATCTGGAACAAGACGGGCCCAGTGAAACTGATCCGGTGGTCACCTGACTACAGCGTCGTCATGGTGACATGGGAATGCGGTGGCCTGTCATTGTGGAGCGTCTTTGGCGCTCACCTCATCTGCACACTGGGAGAGGACTTTGCGTGAGTGCTGCTGTGCACTGCAGAATAGGCACTGCTGATGTGTGATTGCCTTATGAATATACAACAGCACTCATTACATTTGAGCAGTTGCAGCTCTGGACATAATGTAATTATGGGTATGTTCTTAATGTCAGTGATTAGAAGGATCTTATGTTATCTTGTAAAGCTGGGTGTGTGTTTTTCAGTTTTATGTTATTGCCTAACAATGTGCCCTCTTATAAGTATAGAAAGAATGTCTCCAGCCCAAAGTTTAATAGCGCTTTTTTTTTTATCTGTATGTATTTTTTTGGTGTGATGCCAGCCTGTGGGATTATTAAGCTTGATGTCACCTACGGTGTGTGCCTTTGGCTCTGCAGCTTAGTCGATCCATCCATCCATCTAGTAGCTGCTTTTTTAGTATAGGGTCACAGGGATGTCCTTAAACTTATCCCACACAGTTTAGAGTGCATGGCCCTGCTATGCAGGTCATGCACTCTCACACCCAGTGGAAACCCACTCAACACAGAACTCCATAGTGGTGGGTTAGGACCCCACAACGCTGGAGGTGTGAGGCAGCTGTGTTACCCGCTATGCTATGCTTATCTTAGTACTTGTTGTTCAAAAGGCATATTGTAATTTCTCTACCTATCCTTTTGACCCTGGTTCTCTCCCGACTGCAGGTATCGATCAGATGGCACGAAGAAGGATCCTATTAAGATCAGCTCTATGGTAAGTGACAGCCTTAATGCTCTCATTTGCATTATTCAAAGTGAGAGTGAGTAGTCAGCTAGCCCTTGGAGCAATTAGACTGGGCATTGCTAAAATAATGACCCTGGGATTTGAACCTGGGACCTTCGGATCACACACCACTTTCATTAAAGGTTTTCTACTATCAAGTAGATCCAGTAGATGACGAGAGTTATAGGTGTGACTGCGTACATTCCACGTGTGCATTCTGAGGCCGGTGTAAGTTCCTGCTGCATCATCCCTCGTTCTCCTGCAGAGCTGGGGTGCAGAAGGGTACCACCTATGGGCGATTGCCGGCAGCGATGGGAGGTGCCAGGGTGACGGTGGCTCCTCCTCCAAGCAGGCCGTGATCCTTCAGTTCCAGTTCATCAAGAGCGCCTTGACTGTCAACCCCTGCACGGTGAGGATGCGCGTCACTGCAGCGAGCGTGCTCACCGCTACCAGCCGGCCTGCCCTGGCTTTAACAGTGTTGGATGTGGCCTCCTTGTTTTTGTTAGAGCAACCAGGAGCAAGTCCTTTTGGTGGGAGAGGATCGTCTGTATCTCGCCTGCGGGGATCCCACCCAGGCGCACAGCTCCCAGGATCAGCACCTCCCCCGGGACTGCAGCCCCCTGCACTCGCCACCCCAGTCTTCATTGCCGGTCTCTCAGGGATTAAGCACTTTACTGGGACACAAGCACTGGCACGTGGTCCAGGTACTGCGTCGCGTGCCTCTCCTGCCACCTCCCCGGGGAGGAGGAACACCCCACAGGTTCTTGTTTTAAATGCTAGTTTATTCATAAATGACCCTGCTTCACCACTTCTATTTGTGCCCATACTCTGTCACGTGACACAGTCACAGTCCAGTTAGCATTTACATCCAAAGAGATTATCTCTGTCACTTTGCGTTGAATGTATAATATAAAAGGCTTGGTGTATCTAAAATCAGCATTGCTTTGTTTCTGTACAGTGGGGGCCTTTAAGTACTAGAGTATGGCGAGCCTGTGTTAGAATAGAGATGGAGTAACCCATCATAAAAGGAAAGTTGCAGGACTAACAAAATCTATTTCCTCTAGACTCAGAGCACATACCTGGAGTGCAACTGGCCAATACGGGTATGTATGCGTGTGTGAGTGTGTAAGCACATACGTGTGAGATGTCAACAGTGTTTGAATTGCTGTATCAGGTACAGAAATGACAATGTCAGTCTGCTTGTGAGCCCTTGGTCTTGTTGTCGGCTGCTGACTGGGCTCCATGCTTTTCCGTCTCCCTCGTGCAGTTTGCGGCCATCGACACGCCGGGCCAGTGTGTGGCTGTAGCGGGGAGGCGTGGCTTTGCACACTACTCCATGTTCAGCCGCAAGTGGAAACTCTTTGGGAACATCACCCAGGTGCCTGTCAGACGCATTTTCGTGGCAGCTTGTGGTTTATATATGAAGTGATACACAGCTAGGTTTTTTTACAGCGGCAATTCAGATTAAATGAGTTGTAAAATGGCCATGTTTGGCACCTCACTGTGTGATAAGTAATATTGTTTTAGTTCTGTTGTGCTTGCCTCTGGTTTGATGACACCTTTTCCCCTCCCTCTGCCTTTAAAGGAGCAGAACATGACGGTGACTGGAGGCCTGGCCTGGTGGAATGACTTTATTGTCTTGGCCTGTTACAATTTTATCGACCAGCAGGAGGAGGTAGAATATAGTTACTGGCTGAGAGATGAGAGCATGGTCACCCGCCTTTGTGCCGTGATTTGTCCCTACATGCTGACTTTGTTGCTTATTGATGTTCGCGGGCTTTCCCCTTTGTGCAGTGGCCCTTTTTGATGCACCCCCATGTGTTTGTGGCTTTGTTCAGTTACCTTCCAGCCTCATTCAGTTTGGTGCTGCTAAGGGGAGCCATCACAGCTATAGCTGCTGGTGTGGGGTAGATGAGCGGGTGCTAAGGGCTGGGTAATGGGGATTTATTTCCTTCTGTGGTTTGCCCTTGAGTTCTGTATATAATGTCAAATGGTCATTTGGTCATTACAATGTCAATATAATGCAGCTAGGGCCCTCATGTGTTAACTGCAGTTTTTTTTTTTGTATGCATATGTTGAATGTGTGAGGGAATACATTTTTGGGTTGTCATTAAAGCCGTAGTCATTTGTACCTTTATAAAACCTATTGCAGCACTATAGTAATGCCACATTGGTCTCTCCGTTCAGCTGAGGCTGTACCTGCGGTCGTCAAACCTAGATAACACGTTCTCGAGCATCACCAAGCTGCACTCTGATACACTGCTGCTGAACGTGTTCCGCGACATGGTCATTTTGTTCCGGGCCGACTGCTCCATCTGCCTCTACAGCATCGAGAGGAAGCAGGACAGGTAGGGGCCGCATGCCCTTCCCCGGGGCGGCACGCTATCACATCGGGTTGTAATCGTGATTGTATGGTGCATGTGCAATGATCACCAGGGCTTTAGATGATGGGTGATAATATTTGTTGCTGGCTTTTTGGTACTATATGGGTGTTTACTTTTGCCCACAGTTTGGTAAGCAGATTAGTAGTACACCTAGAATAATAATGAGACGTGTATTGTGTAGGCCAAATAATAGTAACCTGTATAAATTCGGCATATTTTTAGGTTTAATAAATGTCTAAACTGCACGCCGGCATTTTTTTTTTTTTTTAAACACAATATCTCCTCTTTTAAAAAATGTTGTGGTTGCTGAGCTGTCCCTTTCTTCCCTGCCACCTCAGTGCTTATCGCTTCCATGGGTTACCAAAACCGTAGTTTGTGGCATGCTTAACTAACCAAATTTCCTTATGCTTAGTAATTTATGCATATATATATATATATATATATGCATATAACATTGTGATATCATGCCACCCTATCCATCATTGCTCTTCCATATGGCTCTGTTACAGCAGTGATCTTTCAGGGTGTTGTGCATGATTGGCTGATTGTGTTGATTCCTTTGAAAACTCTGATTCCCAATCTGCGTGTCCTCCCCTCCCAGTCCAAACCCCTTTGCCAGTATTGAGCTCCTGCAGGAGGTGTCTATGTCTCGCTACATTCCCCACCCCACCCTGGTGGTTTCAGTCACGCTCACCTCCGTACGCACAGAGACGGGTATCACGCTCAAAGCGCCCCAGCAGGTACAGTGTGAATAAACCCCATGTGAAAGCAACTCGAATGTTACAGAGATGTTTCTATGAATTGGTGAATCATAAGTTACAGATTTGTTGATATAGAAGCATCTGCTAAACCGCTAATGGCCTAAGATATATGGTGGCTTCTCGAGGGCCTTACTTAAGCTGAGCCGCTTGTTATTCCACAGGCCTGCGTGGCAGAGAGCATCATGCTGAACCTCGCAGGCCAGCTTATCATGCTGCAGAGGGATCGCTCTGGGCCCCAGGTGCGAGAGAAGGAAACCCTGTCTAGCCAGAAGAAACTGGTGAGAGATGCCACAGAGCATAGCATTATTTACCCTCCTACTAGGCTACTGCTGTCGGGAAATTAACTTTGTGTAAGATCCCATATAGTCTGGTGTAAATGCTAGAGCAGTACAAGGAGCTTTCTAGTATGTTTTGCATTTGCTTTCTATTTTATTTGTATTGAATTTGAATTTGTTTTGTTATGTAACTTATTTCCTAAAATGAGTTGTAAACTCTAATAGTAAATTGTCAAATCCTCTGTTGTCCAGTTTAATAATTGTGACTTGGTGTCTGTCTCTCATCCTTAATTCCTCTCAGCTGCCGTTCTGCCCGCCCGTGGTTCTCGCACATTGTGTGGAGAACGTGTGGACGACCTGCCGCACCAACCGTAAAAAGCGCCACCTGCTGGAGGCATTGTGGTTAGCGTGCGGGGAGGCGGGCATGAAGGTGTGGCTGCCGCTCTTCCCGCGGGACCACCGCAAGCCGCACTCATTCCTGTCACGGCGCATCATGTTGCCCTTCCACATCAACATCTACCCGCTGGCTGTGCTCTTCGAAGATGCCCTGGTGCTGGGCGCCACCAATGAGACAGTGCTGTACGACGGGCTGGGCGGCCCCCGCCAGCCGCCCCAGGAGCTCTTCCCCTTCTGCACAGTGGAGCGCACTTCCCAGATCTACCTCCACCACATACTGCGTCAGCTGCTGGTGCGCAACCTGGGCGAGCAGGCTCTCCTGCTGGCCCAGTCCTGTGCCAGCCTCCCCTACTTCCCTCACGTCCTCGAGCTGATGGTGCACGTCGTCCTGGAGGAGGAGGCCACTTCCCGGGAGCCCATCCCCGACCCACTGCTGCCCACCGTGGCCAAGTTTATCACAGAGTTCCCCCTCTTCCTCCAGACCATTGTGCACTGCGCCCGCAAGACTGAGTACGCTCTCTGGAACTATCTGTTCGCTGCTGTGGGCAACCCCAAGGACCTGTTCGAGGAGTGCCTCATGGCCCAAGACCTGGACACGGCTGCCTCCTATCTCATCATCCTGCAGGTGAGCTGTCTTCTAGCAATAATAACCTTTCTTCTGCTTTGTTTCATTATAGACCTGTTCATTTCAATGAAAAGGCCCATATTACTCTTCACCTGGTTAAGATTTTGGCACTTAATGCAGCTCGTACCGTAGCGTGCACCTTGGCAGTCAATATATCAAAAGTTATTCCTTGATAGTGTGAGGTGTGCTAATACTTTTGTTGGCATTCTGAGTTACCATGGCTATGCTATCCGCGATCAAACACGCTAAAAATCCCATAGGAATGCCTTGAGCGCTAATGTTAGCATTGTTAGCATAACCTTAACCTTCACCCTTTCCCATTGACTTCAATGAATTTCAGTTTTCCTACTCGGCCAGTGTTCATGCTTACATCTACAAGACTCTCTATAATATATATATATATATATACACACACCAACCACATAGTACCACCTTAGCGTCACCTAGCAGCCACTTAGCAACACCCTAGCAACCACCTAGCAATGTCTAACAACACCTACCAATGACCTATCAACCACCTAGCAACACCTTAGAAACCACTTTGAAGTGCATACCAACCATACACCAGCACAGACCGGCCACTTTAAGAACACCAGCCCTTCTGGGGTCAGGGCAACAGGCCCATCTCAAAATTTCTTCAGGATTTTTTTTTTCCTAGTTTGTACTATTGTTGTTGCACAATAAAGCATTTGGGTTAGTAAACATGGCTGTTCTTCATTTTGATTTGACACTTAAGATACGGTTTACATTTCTCTCTGTCAGAGCCTTGGCAGTGATAATTAATGTTCAGCTGATTGGTTGTTGGCAGGCTAGCAGTAACAGATCTGATTTATGTCAGATGCCGAAGTTTGGCAAGCTTCTCTCTCACAGTTATCTGAAACTGGCCTTTCACTTTAATTAAGAATCATGTTAATTTAGCCATACATTTTTAGTTTATTTCTGTATGGTGGCTTTCCCGCAAATTTCTGAATGTCTCACAAATCTTGGTAAATCGTGTATGAATCAGATTATTGATATGATTTTAAATGATTTTGTAACTTTTCTGCATTTTTCCATTGCATGATTGTAACTCTGTGTGTTGGCATACTTCAGCTTTTATTTTGTGTAAAATGTCCTTCCAGAACATGGAGGTCCCAGCAGTAAGCAGACAACATGCCACACTGCTGTTCAACACCGCCCTGGAACAGGGGAAGTGGGATCTCTGCCGTCACATGATCAGGTTCCTCAAGGCCATTGGCTCAGGAGAGTCTGAAACTCCACCCCCAACACCAACCACTCAGGTACGCAAACTCCAGTACTAGTTTCTCACTGGTAAGTGTCTGTTTAGCGCAATACCATTTCATCATTCTTCTGTGAATTGAAATATTGCTGTATTCGCTGGTTACATCATTGAACTTTAAATCCAAAGCACATTGTACTGGAACCTTAGAATATTTAAATGACTGACAGGTCAGATTGTACCTGTTGTATAACATGTAACGGAAATGCTTTTAATCTGCATCCCCACAATCAACATAAACTAAAATGTAGTTTTTACTGCATTTTTATTTCCCTATTTATTGTAAAGCTTGATGACATACTGACATGTAATTAGCCACTAATCAAGACAAATAGTTGTTTTGTTGGGTACCAACATAAGAGCTTGAGGCTAACGCTGAACTTGCCATCAAACAGGAAGCGAGCTCCACTGGAGGGTTTGAATTCTTCCGCCACCGTAGCATTAGCCTGTCACAGTCGGCGGACAGCGTGCTCACCGGCAAGTTCAGCCTGCAGAAGACGCTCAGCATGCCTTCGGGCCCATCAGCCAAGAGGTACTGCTTTAGCTTTTTGGGAATCTCGCCTTCGAAGGCCCAAGTGTGACACATGACGCCTGTTTTGTATGTGGCTCGCTCACAATTAGCCCATTAAACTTACAGCCTCAAAGAGACTTGTCACTCTACATAAATGTATGCTTGTTTATTTGTGAGAGGTCTCTGAAGAATCCTGAGTCAGCTGGCAGGCAAAATGTGCTGATAAGTAGCTGTAAAACGTAAACCAGGGGTTCTGAAAGTCCAGACCAAACTGTAAGCTAATCCCGACCCAGCCGATAATGCACCTTTGAATCAATGTGATTAATGTAACAAGGGTTAATGTGATTTGAAGAACAGAAATACAATGTAGAAAAAATGTAGAACATGCACGACTCGTCATAATCCCCCACGCCCCCCTCGAAATGATCAGCGAACCTTAAAAAGTCCCCAAGTTTTGTTACATACTATTGTCCGTATCGGAAGATATAGTTAATTCATGCAAAAAGTATAATATGGCATGCTGTTTTGTTAGTGAATTAAAAAATCTGACCTGGACCTTTGATCAAACTGTTTGAGAAGCCCTGATATAAATTGTAATGGCCCATCAGAGAAGCGGAGCTCTGAGCTGGGGCAGTCCGTGATGTCAGGCAGGAATCAGGCGTGTAATGCTGCGTGTCTGTCTGCCTGGCCTGTCAGCGGCGAGCGCTGGAGCAGGGAGGGTGAGAGCACGGAGAGCACCTACATCGACATGATGCTGTGGCGGCACGCGCGCCGTCTGCTGGAGCAGGTGCGCCTCAGGGACCTCGGATACTTCTCTGCCCAGCTGGGCTTCGAGCTCATCGGCTGGCTGTGCAGGGAGCGCACGCGCGTCGCCCGCGTCGACGACTTCGTCACTGCCCTCAAGAAGCTGCACAAGGACTTCCTGTGGCCCTTTCCCGTCATCCCAGCCTGCTCCATAAACTCTCCCTTCAAGAACGGGCATTACCGCACAGGTGGGCGGCCGGGGCCACCTTCTAATCACTGCTTTCCAGTTCGCTCCAGTGCTTAAGGTCACAGCTCTAGAAGTAGAAATGGGACCTGACTGGTGAAACTTCAGCTCACAGTCTGGTAACATTGCTGTTGTATTTTTCTAACCCTAACATTTTTCCAAACCATTTCTTAAATTTTTCATGTAACGGTGTACTTTTTAAAATTAAGTCTTACAGGCCTTTGTAAATGTATTGAATCACCTGCCCTGATATGACGCCCCTCACCACCACCATATTTTAAATATGAAAGAATCTGTTAAATAAAATCATGCGGTGCCATATACCCCTTTTATTCCGCTCCACCTCCCAGAGTCACATGATGTGTAGACTGGCAGTTTGAGTTACAAGCTAGAATGGCTTTAACTCTTTGTGGGATACATTTTGGATTGGCGATCCTAAGCAAAGCTTCTCTGATGTGGTGCTGCTGCTATGCTGCCGTGACCTTTCAGGTTATTTATAAAAGTATAAAAATGAAATTGAACATACAGTGATTTAAAAAATTTTTTCCATGCTGATTTTTAGGCTTTAAGAAAGTATCAAGAGCCAAAGCAAGTTTTTGCCTTTTTTATTGTACACAGATGTTAGTTATTTCTGACTTTCATGGCTTATACAATAATTGTACAGCAGCCAGTTTAATGATCCTGTGGTTTGGGTCTGTTTGCTTTGGGCCCCCTCTCAGTGCTGAGCACTCAGCTGCTGAAGTCGCAGTCTGCGGACAGCATCGTGAACAGCGAGATGGACTCGGCTCCCCACCAGGCGGCGCTGCGTAGCGACAGCTGGCTGGAAAGCCTCCGAGCGGAGCAGAAAGAGATGGAGATCGCCTCGTCACATGGGCCTCAGACCCAGGAGGCTTTTCTGTCACCTCTTATCAGCAAAGGTCAGTGGCTTCCATACCAAGCAAATAAATGCAAGTGACTGGACAGTGGCTGAGGAGTTATGAGTGCTGATGTACCCTAGAGAACTGCGCGTGAATCGCATCAGTTAATACCTTGTGGTATAGATCATTCTAAAGATTTTTAATAGTCTATAAAGCTCATTCGATTTAAGGAATGCTAAGAACAGAGTAGATGGTACCTTTGTGTTTTTCTTCAGATGGCCATAACCTTGGTTCCTCTGCTGCTGCTTAAAGTGGTCAGTTGGTTTCATTACTTGCTTCTCCATGTTTGTTTTTTTTTTTTTTGCCGCAACCTCTCCAGGCGAAGAGTGCAGTATTGGGTCTGCCACAGACCTGACAGAGACCAGCTCCATGGTGGATGGAGACTGGACCATGGTGGATGAGAACCTTTCGGGTGTGAGCCTGTCGCAGTCGGAACTGGAACACATCTCCATGGAGCTGGCCAACAAGGGGCCACACAAGTCCCAGGTGCAGCTAAGGTGAGATGGGGACGCTGTTCAGTGCGCCTGCTGGGGAAACTACTGTTACCGTTGTATCTGTTAATTGGCATTGATATCAGCATCTAAATCGTTATGTCACATTGTTCAGCAGTTATGGGTAAATAGTCTACGACCAATGTGCCATTTTTGGCCCTTGACTCTGATTGGTTCTTTTTTGCTGGTATCTCAGGTACCTGCTTCACATTTTCATGGAAGCTGGCTGCCTTGAGTGGTGTGTGGTTATAGGGCTCATCCTGAGAGAGGCCAGCATCATTAAGCAAGTGTTCACCCTGCTGGATAGCCCTGAGGTGCCGCCTGACACTGTCCAGAACGTCTGCGATGGCCTACTGGCTGTGGACACCTGGGCCTCCTCAGACTGGTGAGCATTAGCCATCCTTTCGTCTGACTGTTATTGGCCCTCCACAAGCCTCTGAAAGTGTTGTTGCTACGCTGTGAGTATGGTGGTAGCTAGTGTGTGCAATAGTTAAAGATGTATCTCAGCGATTGACACTTCTTTGTGGAAGGACCAGTTGTCACATGCATATGACTCACTGCACCCAGTGTGCTTTGTCCTAACATTCTGTCCAGAGGGGGAGGTTTATTTGTGGTGTTACTGATGTGCTATGAATAAAATCCTCTTCTGTTTGTAGGTGAATGCTTGATCTGCACTTTAAACCAGTGTTTCCCAATCTGGTCCTCAGGGATCCACAAACGGTCCACGATTTTGCTCCGGGATCTGGGCGGGAGCAGAAACATAGACCATATGTGGGTCCCAGGGGACCAGAGTAGGAAACACTGCTTTAAACGGCTAGTAAAGCTGAGGCCCATTAGTGTGGGAATGCTAGCAGCGTAAGGGCTCCCTGTAACATGCATGGGAATTCCATGCTCTCTCCTACAGAACTGGTGATTTTCAGTATGGTGGGGTCATGGGCCTGGTGTCTTGCACTTTGAATCGCGAAAATGGGTACGGCTGCGGAGGGAGTGTCGTGGTTAATGCACCACTGGTGGTTTGTTTAGCCAAAATAGTGGTGTGCCCAAAAAGGAAGTGATTATGCGTGGCAGGGGTCAAGAAATGCTGATTATACTTTTTGCATATTTTGCACGCTGCCTTGCTTGGGTGGGAGCTGACGGTGAAACGCTCCCGGCTAAAGCGCTTGTTTATTTTGGTTTTGTGGCATCTGCAGAATGAACTGGCTGACTAGATATCTCCTCACCCTCATTTTCTCATTCTGTTTTGGAACATGTTCACATGCTGCAAATGCAGCACAGTGACAAAACCCAGGCCTGAAAAACAATATGTGGCCAGTCGATGGTACTAGTAAATGCATGAACCATTTTTCAACAAGGGAGTAGGTAGAGCACAAATTTAACACTTGGCATTTTAGAAGAGCTAATGTTAGTAGCAGGTTTTAAAAACACTTGCAACATGGGCATGATGCCAGCTAAAAACGGTTGTATTGACTGTGGTATGCTGTGTGCTCCAAATGGACCAACGTGATGGAAATTGTCAAGCAGTATTAATATGCACCGCTTCACCTACGACAGTTTTCAGATAAGCTATAAATTGTGTGAAGAAAAAGTGCATGAGCAAATGACTCATTGCCGTCTCTCTCTCTCCTCTGGCTCACTCACTCCCTTTCATGTGTATTTCTGGCTGTAGCGATAGACCGGCTGCCGTCGCTGCTGTTTCCCAGCCCCACCTTATCTGCTTATTAACGTGAGGCAAAGCCATTTCTCATTTGGTAAATGAAGTGGGATAAAAAGGGAGAAACAAGTAACAAAGGAAGCCTTAATAAAGTATTGCGGACAGAGCAAATACACGGATGCAGGACTTTCTGGGAATATCCCCACCAGTGGCCTGTGCCTTATGTTTTCTCTCCCCCTTAACTGTAACCTGCAGCCTTGGCTACAAGCCCTTCCTCAGCCTGATCCGGCCCCAGCTGCAGAAACTGGTGAGCGCCGCTGCGGACCCTGTCCAGCCGGAGGCCTTCCAGCCCGCCAGTACCTCCAAGCTGATGGAGCCGGCGAGCCCCAGGACGGAGGACAGCCGAGGGGCGGCCCCTCTGGGGACCAGCCTGCCCACAGAGGCTCCTGGTGGGTCGGTGCGACCTGACGAAGATTGTCCTGTGGAGGAGCAGGAGGAGAAGACTGTGGAGGAGGGGTCTTATGACTGTACCTTGTCCTGACATCGCTGCTTGGAGAAGCCAGGAGGCACCACCAATGAGTGATGAGAATCAGAACAGAGCCACCATGAGCCCTGGGCAATTAATGTCATCCTCGCATTCAGTTAGTCTGTGGGCTTTCTGCTCTGCCGCTCAGGTTATGCGTGTCTCCCTTCGAAGTGTATAATCACTGAGTAAAGGGAGGTGGCCCCTTCCATCATAGCTTGTATAAGTACACAGCATTAGAGCTCTTGGAGGACTCCAAAGGCGTGGTGATGCCTGTGGTTTTTATGGTCGTCGTCAGTATTATCTTTCAGTGAAATACAGCCTGCAGATAGATATGAAACCTCTGCCACTGTTTTAATTGGGTTGGGCAATGGATAAGTATTGTAATCTTCGTTGTATTTGTAAGTGGGCAGTATACTCGAACAGCAGGAATTATGCTTCTGGAAGGCTAACTCATCCAGACACATTGCATTTTTACACGGAATTCTCCAGATGGTTTGTTCCTGGCATTCTGGGCCCAGGTGTGTTTGATGAGCACAATGCACAGAGATGAGTTTTTAAAGTTCTGTTTTGGTTGTCGAGTGGAAGAGGTGTGTTTGGAGCGCAGCTTATTCCTAAGCAGACGTGTAGGAAGGGGAGCAGGTATGAAGGTATGTGACATTTATTTCCAACACCTGCCTTGGCTCTCTGCTTTAACTGCTTTCTCAGAAATGATCCAGATCATTTGAGTTTTGGAGGATGATCAGAATTGGCGATTTAGTTTTATTGGGATTTTACTCCCATGAATATTTTGTATAATGTAAAATGTACATGGGGTACTGTACTTTTGTGAATACCAATGTACAGAAACATTTAGGTAATTCTATGTCATATACAGGACTTTTTGATATATTCAGATTTTTTGACTTGCTCTGAATGTGGAAAATAAATCCAGGGCAAACGTTTCTTGTTTGAAATGTGACCTGTTTTGCCGAAGGGCATGGGATACATGTCTCCATTTCCCATATGCTACAGCAATTTGGAAGGCCTAGCAATATGGAAGTTGGTAGCCACATGAAAATGATACAGTGATAAATTAGAGTTTACACACAAGCAGCCTGTTAAATTTAATAATACTGTCATCTAACATTTATGCTTTTTATTGGCTGTTTAATTGATATTTTATTCAGAACACTCAAGTAAAAAAATGAACAAATGCCAATAATGTGGAAATGCAGTTGTGTGTCTATGCGTCATTTTAAAAATACACTCTACAGTTATGCAATAACTACAGTAAATTGATAGTTCTCATTAAAAAAGTGATATTTCCATGCTTTAAATCTCTTAGAAGCAGTTTTACTTTCAGTGAAGGCATTTTTGCTCGTCAGTGTTTCAAGTGCTTTCAAACTGTGACATTCTTTAAAATCACTGCAAAAAAAAGAAACTGACAGTGTCTTTCCCCATGGCCCTTAAAACCAGTTATTTAATCATATTCAGCACAGCTTGGAGACCCAGCCTGATCTTTATCTTCACAACATGTGAAGGAAAAGCAGTGGTTGTGTGACAGGAAATAACAGCTGAGTGCTAGCGTTGTCCTACCTCCACACTCACGTTTCATTGTTCGAGATTCAGGCCTAGCGGAAACTGACAGTGAACTGTTAGAACAAACCTTACCTATGACCAAAAAAACCTCCCAGTCACCACTTAAGTTTTACTTACTCAAAGCTACATGTTCATGAGGCAGATGAGCAGTGGCTCCTCCATCCAATCCCTCCCTCCTTTTGCATTTTACTTAAGTGGCTAAGTGATAAAATGCTGTCAAGAGTGAAAAGAATTCATTGGAGAAGACCAGTCATGAGGTAGCTCCCAATCAGATGTGTACGCCCGGGGAGCACAATCCTGATGGATGCTGGCTGTGCCTCTCAGCGAGGGCGATACGCGTCACCCATTACAGCGTGATGGCAAATGGGAACCATTCCAGTCTGTCAACGTATTAGTGAGCGCCAGCTAGTTTGTGTTGCGTCTTTACGATCCTGCACATATCAACGGAAAGTTTGTGTCTGTCGAGCCAAAGCCCTGCTTGGGTTTGGGATGTAGTGAAACTTGGTGTTAATTTCAACAATGCTTGCTATTCCTGCTAAGTTCAGCTATTATACATGTTCTTATTATGTTACCATGTTCTCTGTATTAATTTCATTATTGTATTTGTGTTTATGCCTGCACGTTTTACACATTCAATGTTTTATTTAATTTGTAAGCCCAGGAGGCAGTAATTCAGATCCTCTTTCACAAAGGAAACCTTCAGTTGCCATAACAGTATGACCTTTCATTGCTAAGGTGGCACTCGGTAAGCCAGCTAAGCACAGCGACCTTCTGCTGTTTGCTTCATTATTAGAAGCGCATGCTTTAGTCATTGGCAGAGTTCATGTATAATAACTTTCCCATTCTCTAATAGTGTTACCTTCAGCAGTATTAAAGTGATACGCAGCCTTTGTAAACGTATGATACAAATCCTTGCAAAAAATATAGGTATATATATATAGGTAAAATATAGGTTTTTTTTTTCTTTTCTGCTACCTTCACAAGGACCAAAACTATAGTTGTGATGTTTGGATTTTTAAAATATTTTATTATTAATAATTTTTTTTTCTTTTTTTTTTTTAAACTCTCCCCTCCACAGGCTTAGTACTGTAATAACTCCCTCTTTTAATTAAATCTTGCCATTTTAAGTGCATGTACGGGGGTGATATTAGGCTTTTTCTGTGCATGACATTGAATACATTTATCATGGTTTGGATGGAATTGATTGCTTTATGGCCCTCACCTCATGTGCAACGTGTGTGTGTGTGTGTGTGTGTGTATGTATGTATGTATGTATGTATGTATGTATGTATGTATGTATGTATACACACACACACACACACACAAAAGCTTGTATGTCTCCATGGTAATGACACTCTGAGGCAGTTGAACTGTGTATTGAGTTTACTTATTATATTACTTTGCGAACCAAAGATGATCTGGCGCCTCCTGTAAATGTTCCTGTGGGATCATCGTCTGTGCGTGAACGTGAAGGTACGCGGAGCTACGAGGAGCCGTCCTCTACGCAAATGCCGCCTCTCAGCGGGGTCTATAGCATCACCGGTGGTCAGGTGACCAGAACCTTAGAAACGGAGTATGTCCCATTTTCTGTGCAGTCATACTGTTGTTCCAACTGAGGTCAAATGATGCAGAAAACTAAGGATACATCGAGAGAGATTTACACGCCTGTGCAGCATGTTGAAGAGGCTTTTTTTTTGTACATTTGAATGTGGAGGAAACTAATTTATCTCTCTGTGTACAGTTTATGTATCGCTGGGTTGGGAGGTCTTGGGTCAGAGAGCCAACTACAATGCAGTGTATAATTATGGATTCTTGTACAATAACTTTTTCTACTTCCGGTTTTTCTATTTTCCTGTATATAAGGAGCAATAAATTATTTTTTAAAGCATGTGGTGTTTTTTTTTTCTTTTTGCAGGCACTTTACATCATAACTTAAATCTGTACTTGTCTGGAAGAATTGCAGGAAAGCTAGTACTTAGCACTTCTTACACCTCTAGGGTTTGGGGGGGGGGGGGGGGGTTTAGTCTATGGACATTTCTGCTTCCTCTTCTGCATCTTGCCCAGGGTGTCCCCCTGCCTCAACCCCTTGAGCCACTCAATGAAAACACACACCCCACCTTAACTGAGCCGAAAGACCTTTAATAATAGGAACCAACTGTGGTATAATTGGTTACTGTTCTATTTTTGTAGTGTAGTTTTTGCTGCAACCCCCAAATGAGATTACTAATAAGAGGACAGGTTGGCTGAAGTCTCGTCACAGCTGGGTTTGAACAGCTGACCTAAAAGTTATCCCCTGCATACATACTGGCCCTTAGCGGATAAGACTGGCCACCCTGACCTATGTATTCATGAGGGACGTGCTTAGCATTAAGCAACCAGCAGCATTCCTGCCTCTTGGACTCTGAGTTTGGTACCAGCCCCAGTCTGTTTTCTCTTCTCTCTTGTTCTCTTCTCTGTGTCTCTCTCTTGACACACAATCCTGCTTTGCTGTGTATGATATGCATGCAAACATTTCAGTACTCAGCTTGTATAATTCTATATCACATTTAATCAGGATAATGTGATGCATTGCGAGCACAAGGGTATAAGCATATGACTGACAGAAAACCTAACATTTAGTGCCCTGCTTGGGACAAATGATTTCCAGTATTGCTCTCGGTTCTAGTTGCAATAGTAGGTACATTAATGAAATAATGAGATGTTATACAAAGTATTTTAAAACTTACATGCAAGTTTTAGTTGAAATCCTAAAACTTAAAATAAGTTACTAACCTTTGGTACCGACTTGCCACATTTACATGCAGTGGGATTTCTGAAGTGACATGTTAGACGCACATCATTACATTGTAGCTTTAGTATTAATGCTGCTCGGGCCCTTTCAAGGAAAGTTTAACATTAAAGACATCAATGTGACAGTAAAACGTGAGGAAAAAAGTGAGAATAAGTTATTTCACAGTATTAATTTAATTCGGCATAGTCACCCACCCTCACAATAAACTACGGAGTTCTACAAGTCAAATGAATAAATTTTCAGCGAAATAAAATTCAACTTCAACTGGAATAATGAAAGTGAATGACATGGATAATTACCATTTAAAATTGCAAACCAATTCAAATTAATATTGTTTAGAGTGAGTTTTATGAAAAACACATGAGTTCTCCATCCGGAGGAATTTATGCTATCAGCCTATTTTATATGCATAACGTACGTTGGGATATTGCATTGTAAGTGCAGTAACGGATGTGCAGAAGAAGGATTGAACCTCTATTCTACAATATATACAATATTTCGTATTTCTCACATTTAATGAAGTATATATAACCATGGGGTAATAAGAATGAATTGAACTGGAATACAATATCTGTGTGTTTTTTTTCTTTCTTTTTAAGTAACATTGCCACTGAGTTTACGTTTGACCTTTAAGTTATGTGCGAATCCCTCTGTGATTTATTGGCCAAGGACAGTCAAAGCGATACATTCAATGTGAACAAATGGTAATATTCTCATTTTCAATACGTTTATTTTTAAGTAACCAAATGCATATCAGTCCCCAATTTAACGTAATTAGGCTCCTACACTATATGATCAAGAGTATGTGGGCACAAGCTTGTCTAAAGTCATTCTGAAACTAAGGTTTTTTTATATGAACTTGGTATTCCCTGTGTTGCTGTAATAGCCTGTCCTCTTCTGGGACGGCTTTCCATTAGACGTTGGAACGTTGCTGGTGGGATTTGCTGCCATTCAGGTTGGGTATTGATGTTGATGTTGGTGATCAGGTCCCATTCTGTAAGCTTGAGTGGCCAAACAGTTTGGAAATGAACTTGCTTCCAGACATCTGGAACTTCACAAATCACTTAACTAATACTTGACCAGGACTGAAACTAACTTGAGGGACCTAGCGTTCTATAATGTTACCAAGTGGAATGTGGCTTCATTGGGCAGTTCTTCTAATTAATAGGGCATCCACATACATTTGGCCATACAGTGTATATTTCATCTATATATTGTTCCACTTATACCGGGGTGTGTTTCCCAAAAGCTCCCATTAGCAATAAGCTTACATAGTTGGACCTGTTCAATTGCATGGATCTAACTATGTACTGTAAGGTTCCAACGTAGTTAGCAATTATGCTTTTGGGAAACGTGCCTCTGGCCGCTTACTTCAATCTCCAAAATCTGAGTGGTCATTTGCATAGTTTGGATAAATACTGTCATTTTAATTAGATACAGGACAACAGCTGTGTTAGGAATAACTTTTTTGTTAACATTGTTTTAGGTGCCTATGAAATGTGACAACAAATGTTTACCAACACAAGTACAGTAAAGGACCAAAATCACAGGTGGACAGAGACACCTGTGCATCTGACAAAATTATATACATTGAACCTAAATCAACCGAAATAAGTGACACTACAAAATGTTCCTGAGGAACACTTGCCGAGCTAAACACAAAGTACGCATGAATAAGACTTTGGACTTTCTAAACCAGGGGTGTCAAACTTCAGTCCTTGAGGGCCGGTACCCTGTGTAGTTTAGTTCTTTACCACACAGCTCTTCAGTTCAATCGTTTGTGGTGGAACAGGGAATTAGCACAAGGAGCTGCAAGGTGTTGAATCGGGTGTTTTAAACGAGGGTGACCCAAAAATGTGCAGGGCTCCGGCATTTTCACCACCTAAGTCAAGTTAAGCAGGAAGTGAATGCTTTATCAACAAAAATATCAATACTTTCTTCATGAACTATTGCTGCTTGGTTTGGCTGTCAAGTAGTCCCCCGGCTGGTGCTGCTGAGGATACCTTTAGAGAAGGGCATGAGACAGAAAGTGGCCCTGAGCATTTCCATCTCTCAGCTTTTTCCAGAGGTCAGACTGAATCTGAACTCTTTGACTCCCTAGATACAGTCTAGGAAAAGTAATATAAGCACCTCCAGCCTCAGAAACAATCTGGAGTCCACTGACTTCCCATCGAACCCAAACTATTGGCGTAAATCTGACAGTACAAACAGTGTCTTCCAGCATATTTCCCTTATATCGTTTTGCGCTAACGAGGTCTGTCAGTTCAAAATCAACATCTTGTTGGCAAGAACATTCTTAACTTCTAGTCGTAAAAAAGCTTTAAATGTATAAAAAGAATAATTGCCGCTCAAAGACCAACTTTGCCATTGATAGAATAAAAATGCTTAGACTCATCACCTTTCAGAATTTCAATAAAAACAATTTAATCATTACCGGTCCTTGGTGATGCTCAACAAAACTGCATCCACCGTGTTCACATCACGCAAAAAAAGCAGCAATAAATTAAGACCTTAATTTTAAGAATTGCTATAGGTTTAAAAAAATGAGACCCCGTCACTGTGGAAAGGTAAGCCATGGCCATATAAAAATAAAGAGCAGCTACATCTTCTACTGCATGCTGACAGATGAAGAGAGGTAGACATGCAAGAGAAACCATGCTACATCTGACCATCAAGAGGACTCAGGGTGAAATGGTAATCCAAACAGGTAATTGCTATCTGTTAGTCTTATAAATAAGTTTTGTTTGCCTTGGTCTATTACAAATTGATAGATAGAGTGATGAGGAGGGGGTTCCCTTTAATTAAGCAGCGTTCGAAGATGTATGTACAGGGAGGGTGGTGGTGTGTCAGAGGAGCTCAGTATCGGTACATGTCGTACGTGCTGACCCAAGACGAGGCAAAGACCCAGGCGGGGAACCTCTTAAGCAGATCGTTCAGCTCTGGCGTCTTGTGGTCTTCCCCAAAAAAGTAATGCGACGCAATTGCCAGTGAGATCATTTCTTCCGATTCGGAGGGGTATTCAGGGGAGGGACTCTGGTGAAAGTCATAATTACATACATATTTCACAGGATTGAAAAACAACACGTTAACGAAATCTCAACATCGGTGTCAACATCAGTGCAAATATAGCTACAAAAAATACAGCCAATAACTTTAATAAATAAAATATGAGGAATCTACCTGAATTTCAAACCAGAAGTTCCAAGCGGGGGCATCAAGGCCATGAGAGTAGAAGATGAAGTACTCTCCGTTAAGGTCAAACTGTGGGGTGCCGTTGCCGAAAGACCAGCTGGATAGGAGGGCGTTGGCATGAGGCCTGAGGTAGAGGGACATGTGGCTGGGCCCTGCAGTCAGGAAGACAGTCACTGCTGTGTTCAGGTGTCACCTTACCCAGCAGATAAACTGTTTACATGCCCTTAAGGGGAGGACACGTAGGCTACAAACATCAATAGCATTTCAAGTATTTCGGTTTTGTACCTTTAACTTCAAAAGACAATTTTGTTGTTCCCCATTCTGTCTCTTGCTTGGAGACCAATTTGAAATCCATAGGTGATTTTGGTGACACGTCAGTAGCTGGAAGATACCAATTTTTCCTAGAGCCACAGCCAGAAGAGAAAAAGGCACAGCAATACACCAAATGAGAAGCTGTCAGATTTGTTGCTTTGCCACCAGCTGTCCAAAAACAGTTTCAGAATTCATTCAGTTACATAGCAATGTGCATCCCATATCTGATGGGGGAAAAACCAAGGCCCAGATAGCCAACTTGGGTAAAATGATGGCTTACTTGACTAAGAATTTTACAGGCAGGAACCAGGGGTATCCGCAGAACGGGAGGTGCTCTTGGCACTTGGTGCGCACTGTGTCGTTGATCTCCGGGATATGTGGCGTGACGTAGCGCATGCCAGTGTAGTCAAAGCTGTTAATCCAAAGACCAGAGTCCTTCCTCTCCACCTCCCCGCTGAGTCCATGAAAAGTGCGCGTGGTGTGCTGAAGGACAGCAACGTAATCCGAAGGTCACATTCGCGCAAAACGCCACTAGCTACATTCTCAATCTCCTAGAGATATGGCACTTATTGGCCTTTCAGCTAAAGGAGAGTCCAGGACAGAGACAACCTGAAAGAGTCGCTACTCAATCGTCGCCGTGACAGACTTGCATACCCACTTAGCTAACACCTATGTTGAATATTACTTTCAGCGCTGACCTTTTTGTTTTGTTACTCCTACCTGGACAAAGACTCTTTTGGGTCGTGGACTAGCTGGATCCGCCGTGTACGGGAAGAACACGCCGCAGGACACCAGGATGAGCATAACAATAAAGACAGTTCCTAGGGAGGCCAAAATCCACTTGGTGCTCTTGGCCAGGTAGATTAAATGAAGCTGCAAAGACAACATACCGAAAAAAAAGATTCTAGAAAGGTCTACTAGAAAAAAGTCCTAGTGGCTGCGTGAGAACATGCAGAAGAACAACACAGAGGTGGCCTCAGTCACCAGGCTAATGTGTCGTTGGACCACAACACTCACCAAATACGAGAACAGGAAAATGGAGCCGAGGGTGATAAGGGAGGCCAGAACTACATCTGGGGGTATTTCTGTGCCACTACGTCCCAGAATCGGGGTGAAGACCTCAAACACTACCCAGATGAGGAATGCGCAGTGCAAGTATGGCAGTGCCAGGCCCACCAGGTACAGCATGGAGTACTTCACCGACGCTCCTTGAACAGAACATTTGAGCAGGATGCAGTGTCAGGTGAATTACTGATAACCATAACAAGATCAGCGGACTCCACAAGGGGCCAGTACATCAATAAATGTAACTGTACTGTATGACAGAGGAGAGAGCGAGCATACATTATTTTAGTACCTGACTGATCCCTGATGGTTTGATTTATTAGCCAAAAAAAAAATCATAATTTCGCCATAATTTCATCTAGTCAAGTGAAAAACTGCAGGACTAGAGTTCAGGACATGGGCTGGGCACCTTGACTGTAAAACTGCTGCTTTTCAGAACATGCTCAAAGCAGTGACACACAGACCATGGCTTAAGTATCAGTTCTCTTTAAAGCCATGTTTGCCCTTTTCAGTAAAAAAGCAAGCATGAAGACAGGAAGTACAATTAACACAATGGTGCCCGACAGCCAATAACAGATGAATGATGAAAGCATGAGGGGGAGGGGCCTCCAGGAGATCTCACCTCTCCGCCTGAACTCCCCAGTCAGCATCATTTTGGCAGCCAGTGGGAAGGCCACCATGAGCAGGGGCACATAGGCCGAGCAGAGGCCCTGCTGGCTGAGGTAGACCAGGGCACAGCACCACAGCAGGAGGCTGACGTCGAAGAACAGCTCACCCAGCTCCAGACGCCGAACGCTCTGCAGAGCACAGCGCAGCCACTTTACCACACTACAGGAGGAATACTTTATATAGCAGTGTTTCCCGATCCGGTCCTTGGGGACCCATAGATAGTGTTGCGCGAACCGTACCGAACTTTACAGTTTTTGGTACCTGGACCCGAACCCGAACTTTGCCGTAAAAGAGCAGCCAATCAACAAGCTTTTAAGCTGTGTGCCCTTAGAAACCGTCACAGCCATGCCTACTAAAAGCTGGATCACATGTAGTACCGCCCATCAACTCTGTGTAGTGCAGGGACAGGAAGCAGGCAGCTGAAGTGAGGGGCAGTGTTAGGAATCTCATCTGGCTATTTGTTCTGTTGGTGACCTATAGTGAATTTTTTGTGGGTGCTATACACCACCTTTGCACCCCTGTCAAAGAAATATAAAAATTCTTCTGGCTGTTATTTCTGTGGGTGACCTATAGCGATATTCCCTATTAGGGTTGCCACATTTCATGCAGAAAAGGACGCCTACTATAGTGGGGCATTGCCACAACCATGGGCCAAGTGACACACCAGTGACGCAACGTTCAACTGACTATAAGTGCAGTCTGCAGATCTGGCAAGGTCTGCAAAAACCCAAGAGGTCTGAAGATACACCAGACTAAGATGGGCTGCATGGGGAGGTTAGTGGTGCAACGCACAGTGCCAGTACTAGAGACAGCACCTGGTAAGACGGAGGA
>JAODKM010000108.1:16705554-16723613 GCA_026780845.1 Petrocephalus sullivani
ATTATTAAACAAACTACCTGGAAGAACTAAAACAAGGCCTGGATTTGGAATCGAGGGCCAGATTTGAAGAGCCCTGGACTAGATCATTCAAATTTATTCAAATGTACAAACGAGAAAATATTAAAACACAGAGTACTCATCATATATCATACATATGCATGGCTCAGGGGACACTACATCATAAAAAAAGCCACAGCTGGCCATACCAGCAAGCCTCGATGCACAGTCAAAGTCCACAGAGAAATTATATAAACAGCCACAGGATAGTCTGGGGGGGCCAGGAGGGCTGGGGTGGGCATGGGGAGAGCCAGGCCTGTCATCACAGGTAGACTACTTGCCTATCAGGTGATAAACGTGTCACCGTTTGCCGGTTTGTGGGTGCGGTAGCAGACAGATACTGGGGCGTGACTTTCTGGAGGGACAGGTGGTAAAGCCCGTCTCCTTTAATGCATTTATTGCTTATTATCTAAAGCTCCTTGCGAATGAATGACAACCACCTGTTTCACAGGGGGCCCGGCTTATAGAATTGCACTGTACACCAGACTGCACCAGCAGTTCTGAGGCATCTCCGGCTTCTTGACGAGATCCTCCCTGCCTGTCCGCCAGCTCCTTCCGTAAGACACCTGCCCTGCCGGGATGCTGATATCATGTGCCATCTTCAGCGGAGCTCTCCAGGATGACATCACAAGAGAGGGGCAGCAGTTTATACTGCAGACTCACAGTCAGGACGTCCGCCTCAGCAGACCCCTGCGATGAGCGAGAGGCTCTGAAGGAGCGCCCACCCTCAGGCCATTAGACTGCTTAACACTAACTGTCAGTAGTAATTAAACTTCGCTCCTGACACACCGTGCATGTCAGCAATGTTGCACATATTGTCTTTCTCCTATTACCAGCATAACTTTACTGTTCCTTATTTATTATACTGTAACTTTGTTTCAATGCTTTCAGTACTCTTAAGGTATTCACAACAGCTCACAGTCGGACTGTGGCTATTTCATAACTCCCTCTCACTTTTTATGCGATTTATTTTATTGCCCCTAAACAGAAGGATCCCAAAACACAAGGATGACAAACACTGCTAACATTGTAAAGGGGTAGAACCACGGGTTTAGCCTTCCCAGTAACAGAAGAGCAATCTGGGAAGTCCCTCTGTCTCACATAAATGACTATTCAGGTCTAAATATTTTGAGCTAGAGCATGATGGGAGATGTAGTGCAATGTGAGCCCACAGGAGCAGACTGAAGCTCCAACATGGCATCTGATGGAAAGCGATTCTGCAGGACTGACGGTTGCAAAAGGCCAAAAGGGGAAGAAAACACACTGTTTAAAAACCGGATTTGAGGGAAGGGTAACTGCTAGTGTAAAAGGAAAGTGAAATCACACAGGTCACTAATGCAATTGCCCAGTAGGTTAAACATAATTTTTGTTAAAGGATGTGCAAAAATTCCTACAAAAAACAACTCACTGTTTATTAAAAGAATCATAATTCAGTTTTATAATGACCAGAAAAAGCTGTGAAAATGTAATATTACCTGCATGAAAAATTCTCATAATAAACTTTTGCTTTGAGTACACAGCTCTGGAAAAAAAATACGAGATCACTCTATATTTTTTAAAAATCTTTAAATCCAGGTTTAACCCTGGTTCTGCTGGCAGAAGCCTACACTGAGCAGCAGGCTGCTTCCAGGCTCAGAGTTTCTAAGACAGCAGTTCACAAGAATAAGGTGAAGCAGGACACACTGGGAGTGACCAGAATCCAGCCAGGTAGGGGGGGAGGGAATTTCTAATGAATTTGAAGTTGAAGTTTATTCCAGAGATGAGTCAACTTATCTGGCAGTGCCTCATAAATTGGAGGATGACCTCAAGCGACCTTCAACAGGAATAGGAAACATTAAGTGCGCACAGTTAGGTGCACAGCTAGGACAGTTTTTAACAGGCTCCAAGAAAACAGGTCTGAAGTCCCATGAAGCACAGAAGAAGCCCTTCATTAATGAAAAGGAGGGAAGGGCTGGAGTTTGCAAAAAAAAAAAAATCTATATTTTAAACATAAGCATAAATTGAGAAATGAGTGAAACTAAATGTTTTGCTGTGGTCTTTTAATTCTTTCCAGAGCTATATCTAAGTGTCAGTAAAAAAAAAAAAGTGTGGATTTAATGTTACAACTCTGGGTGGTAACAGGCAGTTTAAGGTTAAATCTTCGAAAGCAAAGAGTGTCTTGCAGAGGAGCTCTGGCTTAGTGCAGAAAAGGCAGCAGTTAGCAGTCACCCTGAGAGGGCATGTGAAGGGCGGGTCACATGACCCTGGCTTCCCTGCGGAGTGCTGCGGGCTGGGAGTTGGCGGCAGGAAAGGGCCTGCCCAAGCAGCACCGACTGGAAAGCTGTGACACAGCGAAAGTCTAACAGAATGCCCTTTGTTTCGCACAAACCCGATTCAGCTCCGGGGAAATCGGCCAGAAAAGGGGACGCCGTGCCTCCACACTTCTGCTAACACATTTTTCTCCGCAGGTTTATAAATGCTTCACCACCCTATTCCGCATTTTAAACAGGAACCTTAACAATGCGCCTTCTGAGACCATATTTTTTCTCTATCCATGTCATGAACATATCAAGCTCCCTTTATCTGATCTAGAAGCCAGCCCAGTTTTACAGTTTGCAGCCTTTCCCCATGTCCTGAAGCTCTAGATTACATAATATCTAGAAGATCCAAATGAACAGAGAAACCGAGACCGATCTGTAACATATAATTTGTATTATTCCGTCTGTTCACTTGCTCAATCAGCATTTTTTTGGCAAGAAAGCAAAGCCTTACAGCCATTTAGGGTGGGTAGCTCACTAACCTATAATCATCCTTTCTGGTAACATACATTAATTTCTGTTTGAAATGCATGAACAGTAAAAATTTGCAGAAATAGGTGAATGTCTGAATGCGTAAGGAGGCAGTCACTTTATTCCAAATTCCCTCCAAAGTGGATGACCACTTTGTCTTACAGCTGTGTTGCATGACGCTTTCTGGACAGCATGCTTGCGTGTTCTCCCTGGGGTGTGCGATCCAGCCCCCAGGTACCCAGATCTCCTCCCACAGTGCAAAGACACGCATGTGTGTGTCCTGCGACAGCCTGGCGTGCCGCCCAGGGCGTCCACCTGCTATTCTTCATCAGGTAAGCGATTGAAAGATGGACGGTTGTCGTTATAAAATAAAACGTGGAAACCGATCGACTTCTGACAACCTTGCCAGTTGCAAATAGGATTACATAGGCTGCAGATAACATGCGTAGACTTCACCTAGATTAATTATATGAATTTGCTCATGTGACAGAAAACACTGCCATTTACCAACTTGAAATAAAATCCAACTCGATCCTAATATAAAGCAAACCCTAAATTAAAAAATTTTATAAGACTTGAGGACTTAATGGGAAAAATGTATACAATTTATACAAAAATTGCACTAGATAGACTAACGTTAAGACTAGGACTTGGCCAACTGCAGGCCTGACCCAGGTCCTTCAGCACACCAGCACTGCTCCATCAGCAGGTTAACTTGGCTTAACCATCATTTTATCCATGAAATAGCACACGCTCATTCCCCTGGTCCTGGTTTAAAAGCCTTAAAAGCCCAGCTCAAGGACTAACCATCAACATCAGGTTTTTACTCAACACTGGCTACTTTTACTCACTACAATCAAATATAACTAAGTTTAATGACCATCAGTACAACTGTAGCAATATTGCACCAGCAAAGTACTGAAGGTTTTTTACACTATGGAAAGAGCTCCATTATACCACAACCCAGCTGCACCAGGACAGCAGACACCTAGACCAACAAAACTCTATTTAGGTGTTGATGAATTTTAAGGGGATTTAAACATCTTGTTCACACTACCTGCTGTAACTTGAGCGTCTTGTGTAAGAAATCTGGCTTGACTTATAAATACAAGCAATCCATAGATTAAGAATGTCCGACTTACAGACAACTCGTACTTACAAATGGACTTCCATAAAGCCTATTATATAAAAAAATTTGAGTTAAATACAATGGTTTGTAATAACGAACCGATGCACTACTCTGTGATGCTCATAAAAGCACTGCAGAGCTTCAGAGGACTGTCGACTCAAGGTATAGGGGAGTACTGTATGTAGCTACCTTTATTATTACTCTATAATTAATATTAACATGTATTATATTGTTATTTTTCTGACTTACTTACAAATTCAACGTAAAGACAGACATAGGGAATATATCTTGTTTATAACCTTGGGGACTGCCTGTATGTAAGATTATTGCTTTTGTTCATTAAAATAGAAATAAATGAAAAATCGCTAAGGGAAAAAAGGAAGTGCATACCTGGGCTGTTGGCCACAGTGTCAAAGTGACAGTTGGCCAGCATGAGATGCTTGGCCCCAGTTTTAGGTTCCAGTTTGACGGCAATATTGGTGATCTTGTCATAGTAGCTGGTGAAGCCACCCAGAAAGTCAATGCTAAAGGATCCGGTGGGTCTCTGGACGTCCACGGAGATGGAGTGGGGGCCCGAAGCCGTCTCTGTGCGGATGCGTTCGATCTGTCCCAAAAGGTAGTTCACTGTCTGCACCTCGTTCTCCAGGCTGCCCACGGGCCTCGGGCCCACGCTGGTGATGTGGTCCAAGTGCTCCCTGGTCAGCGATACGAGGAGAGCACAACCACAGCAGAGATGTGCAGAGAAAGTCAGCGTGAAACAAAGTGAGCTATTCTATTCACATACCAGGAAAATGAAATAACCTTTAACAACTCTAAATTGATTTACATATAGGCCTGCCTTGGCAGAGCAGTCATTTTATTTATGCAAAGACAAAGAGTTTGTTGTACAAAAAGCATAGAACAAACTGAACTATGCCATTTTGTAACTTGGAAAATGGGCTATATATACACCTCTGCAAACCAGTAATATATGCAGAGACAATGAGTTCAGTAGCACAACAAGCAAAAAAATGTCTTCGAAACATTCCCTTGGCTACATTTTACGAAAAGCTCGCTGTTTGTTATCAATTAAACTACATTCCCTTTCTGCCGGAGAGCAGCTTTCCCATCACACAGCCGTGTCGGAGGTGCAGCAAATGCCAAAATGCTACTGTGAGTGACAGGAAAATAAGTGCACAAGTTTCTAAAGGTCGGATGACCTTAAAAAGAAAGTACTCCTTCTCGTTTCTCAAACGTTTCTTTCTTTCATTCTCGTTTTGACAGGAGTCCCCGAAAAGACTTGACAATTACGATACCCACCAATTATATGCTCTTCCCACCAATTAATCCGATAGCTCTTTAACGAATTATTAAACGCTATTTCTCCAGATTTGGAAAGATCACGTTCGTCTTGGAGATATGTTCATTTATCGTCGGCATATTCAGCAGGACTGTCATGTCGTGTATTGCACAAACGGAAACACTGTACTGCACGCAAAGACAGGGAAAGTTATGATCATAGATTTCATACACTTTCAGCTTGTTGGAAAATAAAAAAATAACTCCGACGTAATTACACCTGAAAAGTTTCCCCTGCTCTTAAACTTCTGCGGTACTGTACCCCAATCAAGAACAGCAGGCAGAAATGCCATACGGGGCAGCGTTTGCAGTCATTCCGGGCCGGGGTGAGGCGGACTGCGCCCCTGCCACTGGGGCTATTCCGCGATGGGGGCATGCATCCACCCACCCACCCGTATGCCAACTTAAAGGCAGGACAGCGGGGAGAAAGGCACCGCCAGCTTTCTGTCACCGCCTGGCCGGACAGCCCGGCACTGATCCGCGATCAAACTTCCCTTCCCCGCCTGGATACCCACCTCGCTCGGATCGCATTGAACCCACCGGTGGCTTTTCCTATGACGAGCTTCTGCACGGATAAATGGACCAGTCCCCATACCAGAGCGATGAATGCAGCAATTAAGACAAACAGGATGCCTTCACTCAGCAGGTACAAGCCAGAATCGGGTTTCCTCTTCACCTCATCGCACCCATTATTGCCGCTTTGCTCCTGGAAAGGCTTGTTTCGTCGCGACACATTCTGTTGGGGCTCCCCAGCTTTTATCCTCCGCACTGTGCTATCATTCTCCATCTTTAATACTGGAAATGCATCAACCTGCTTCGCTTGGGCAAAACCCGAGACGGGTCGTGCGGAGGGACAAACTTCATTAGCGTCACATAAACAAAGCAGAGGGCCACGGTGACTGAAACGATTATGGGATTCCCTGATTTGCGGAGTGATTTATGATCTGCACTCATTTCAGAGCGCCTTTGTCATGAACACAAATGATCATCATCAGGCAGGTTTATTCATATTTATTAAAATTGCACAATCAATTCAGACACAACGCAATTCAAAGTGCTTTACATTGACACAAGAATACGTTCACATAAAAACATTAAAATCACATTTAAAAGTCAAAACAAACAAAAAATTAAAAGCCAAAAAAAATAGTTAACTGAAAAGGCGTAAAGGAATGCACGATGTATTATTTGAAAACAACGCCTGACAGTTATTGCATTAAAAAATAAAAGATACTCGATAGGCCTAGCACAAGGAAAAGTACATAATAATCTAAATATTTACGACAAATTAACCAACACTATTGCTGCGCAACACTCCCTGTTACTAGAAATCCTACAGGTTTTACATATTTCCTGTTACAACAAAAGTAAAAGGTCTTTTTAAAATGGTTATTGACTGCACAGGATTGATCTCCTTGGTTTTACCAGAACAGTCCGACTGCAGCGTCTTACAGTCCGTCTGCACCGTACACCAAGTAAGTACAAAATATTATAATATTAGGGATTAAAAACTGGCTCACGATGGTGTGTCTACATTAATAACTGTGTTATTCATGTCCACTGTATTGTTGTCCAGTTATTGTAATATAAAAAAATATATTTTCATCAGATGAACAAAGCACTGCCTATATGTCAGGGGCGTAGATTTAGGGTGGACGGAGGGGACGTGTCCCCACCAATATCCTCCGACCATTGAAATGTCCCCACCAATAATTTAATCCACGTAGTCATAGGTCCCCACCAATGTCCAGAGCAAATCTACGCCCTTGCTATATGTGATCGCCTTAAGGAATTTCAGTACAGCTCTTAGGTGATGTTGTAAGATCGCACCACCTCCAGGCCATTTCGTGGTATTGCAAGTCAGACATATATATTTTTTTAGGTGAAATGCTAAAACTTTCCCATCTTAACTTTTTTTGTATACAACTCACTGATTGCGGCAAAATGAATAAACATGCGGGCTACGCAAGCATCGCACATTAAAGCCATCAACCAACAAAAGATAGTGCTGAAATTTTAAGCATGCATAGCAAGAAATAAATTGTTGTGAAATTAAGATGTACACATAGGAGACAAACTGAATAAAATCACAATCTATAGAAGTACATAAATCAGCGTTGTTTTTCAAACAACAACACTCATATATATAAAATAATATAACAACGTTTAAAGTGGTGAGACAAATGAATACAACAGTTTACTTAGTTTACGCCGCGTGGGTGTGTACACAGGCTATACTTATAACATAATTCTGTTGAAAATTAGAGTTTCCATTTTATGTGATAGTAAATATAATAATTACAGTGGTCTTTGCGGCGGTATGCAGAGCGGCGCTGGTCAGCAGACATCTTCACGGGTTGCATTTTGCCGGAGGGCCGCCCGGAGTTGCTGGCTTTACACGCTAATTAGTGCCTCTGAATGGATTTAAAGCAGGAGCCCGGACCCCGTGACGGTCATGAGGGGTCTTACTGCGGTCAGGCTCTCTCACACACAAGCGGAGATTTAAGGGGCAAGTCAGAAATCGCACTTACTTCGCTGAAACACAGCCACCTTTTCGGATACTAGAAGCTATCCTAGTTCATCTAATTATCCATTTCTGGTAAGACTGTTCCTCCTTCTTCGCGCTGCGCACAAAGAAACGCTTGTACTGTAGGTTTACTGGGTTAAGGAAGATTAGATTTAGCAGCGGGAAAAGAGATTGCTTCCCTTAGTTTTTAGCAACTTATTAATTAAATGTAAGTGTCAGTTAATTTTATTTAATAAAAGTGTGGGTTACTACAAAATTAAGACAAATGGCATTATTTTATTGCAAGGTAGTCCAGTGAAATTTGTTTCAAAGTGAGCAATGCTACCAGTTCAAACCAGTTAAGATACGGTCCGGTTAATAAGATTTGCTGGTTTCACCTGAATTGTCGAATAGGGCACTCATGCATTCAATGGTAGACGTATCAAAGTCTTTCAGAAATAAGATTTTATAGTATTTTCTATGTCAGTTAAATATGATTTTCTTTGATAAAGATCCGTTAGGCACTGTCGTGAACTTTATACGATACCAGTTTGAATGCGACACCACTTAAGACCATTGGACCTAACCAGTTAATTAGGAGTCTGGAGTGTCCATCCATATTAAACCAGTTCAGCTGCGAAAAGTCCTATTTAATACATGTACTGGCAGAGTATAACGCAGTTTGCACTGGGGGATGTGTGAGCTATACGTGCAGCCTTTGCTGATAGCCGTTTTGCTTATAGGTTTCCTTATAGGTATCCCTGATAGAAGAGCAGTCATCGCCATGCCGCACAGAGATTTTGATGTCCATTTTGCTAGTAAAGGCGGTGGATTCTATCTTCGAGCAGATGAGTATGATTCTCGAATGTATTAAACTTATGCTGGCTGTCAGGGTGTCTTTCATAGTATGGCCGTCGTGGGCTACGTCTTGATATTAACGCAATTTATCATTTTTGATATCTAAAGCTACCTGTCGGATTTATTTGTAGGTCTTACCACTTGTTATATAATTTCTGTAATCTCTATGATTTTCATTGGTTGTATTATAAGCTTATATATATATATATACACACACACACACACACACATACATATATATACATATATATATACATATATATATATATATATATATATGTGTGTGTGTGTGTGTGTGTGTATGTATATATATATATATATGTAATGCATGCCTTTCTAACGCACGCCTCGCCTATGTTGTCGCTGTCCGCCGTGCGCGTTGCAGGGCGGCCGGAATCGCACTGCTCGCCCTGGTCTTCGCGGCGCTGCTCATCCTCGGATGCTGGTACTTCAGGAAGAGGACCGGATACAAGCTGATTCAGGTGAACTGTCAAGCACGGCGTGATCACTATTAATGACTACCGAGTTCCACTGAACGTGCCCGCCGAGGCTATTGCGCAGGCGTACGCGGAGAGTTTATCATGCTTATGGAAATAGTCATTAATAGGCGCGGATCCAGTATTCAGATTAATGTCCCCTCGGGCTCCGGCTTCTGGTTCGCAGAGCTCCCGTAGCGGCCCGTCCTGGAGATCGCTGGCCAGGCCGGGCCAGTACAGCGAGGAAGGGGCTGCCGGGGGCAATAAAGTTGCCCTGGATGAGTTCACCAGCTTGCGTCATGTGGTAAGATACCGCTTGAACTGCATGGTTCTGTGCTGATGAATGTGATATTAATATTCCCTGTTCAGTTTTAACCAGCGTCTCGGAGCATTAAAATAAATGGATCAAAAATATTAGGCAAACGGACCGTTTCTCTAATAAATTAGTTTAAAACAAGCAATAGACTTTTCACTGCGGCATGTTTGTCTTATCAGAATCAGTAGTTTATCTGGTTGTGGTATTTTTAGAATGCAATGTAATGCCTGTGTTATTGATGAAGGTACATTAACCTAGAGAAAGATAAAGGTTCGTCACCTGTAGGAAATGTACCTTTTGAAAGAGATTCGTTAAAATATGCACAAAACCTGGTAATTCCCTGTATTTTTTTAGCAGTTTTAAAATAAGCTTAGAATAAATTCTTTTGTTTTCCAGGAACAACTAAACTGGCATATCATCCATATAGCATAGTATAGCAGTTCACTTTTAAATGTTTCAGTACAGAGAGTAAAAAAGTACCAATTAGTACTTTTGAGGGTAATTACTTGTCACTTGGGGCTGGATCCTCGAGGGTCTGCCAATTGTATCAAAGCTATAGGTAAATATACCTTTTAAGGTACAGAGATGGACTCTGAGGAACATTTATGTACCACTGGGGGTACATTAATGTTGTCGGTACCTTGGGGCACAAAACTGTACCCTGGTGGTACCCTGTTCTTCTGGCAGTGTAGCTCGTGGTCATGGGTGTCGAAGCAGCTGCAGATGGATGCTGAGGTGTCCTCGCTTTCTTTCAGGTTCCCAATGCCCCCCCGGCATATGAGAAGATTTCCTCTGGCCCATCACCACCCCCTTACTCACCATGAGCTCCTGCAGAAAGTGGCAGCATCAGCACCCAGCAGTTGTCCTGATCTTTACTTTTGCTGACATTACGTCATTAAATGTGTAGACTCCTTTCCAAACATCGTACCTGGCTTTAGGAATAATCACAAATAATCATGACAATGTGCTGAAGAAAATATGTACATACGCACAACTAATCATATATAGGCAATGTCTTCTGTTGCTTTCAGTAAAATTGTATATATTCTCTATACTTTACCAGTACTAACTGTTATTTCTTTTACATCCCACCTCCCCCCCCCCCCAAAATAAATGTTTATGGTAAAACAATGTAAATGTGTTATTTTGGTTAAACTTGGAAAGTTATTTGATGAAATATGGTGTGTCCCATGAAAATATGTAATAGGTGAGTTCACGACTGGTACTGCAACTTTCTGGAAGAAAACGAAGAAGCCAACATACAGATATCCACAAAAGCATTAGGGCACACTGCGCACACACAGAACAATAAACACAACAGAGACAAGGAGGTGTGCTATATTGGTGGTGTCAAAAGTGACAGGAGAATTTGTGATGTACAAAGCACTTTTATTTCCATGCAGATATTTCTGCCATAACTTACCCAATGCAAATGGTCCAAAATACCTACTAAAATATTTTGAAAAAACCTATATGGTATACAACGGCAAATAAATATTTTCAAATATTATACAATAAGTGAATTGGAACAGTATACAAGTGCACAATCATTCAGATGAATATCTAAAATGTAAAAGGTCACTATTCTCCCCAAAGGGTATATAAATAATTTAAAACTGGTCAAAAGAAAAGTTTACAGGCAGTCTAACCGACACACTAAGGTTGCAACATCTGACAAATGTTAAATGTGAATTTCTGCCTTACAAGATGGAAAAACAAACCCTAAGACAACTAGCCTAAAACACATGGCAGATCATTCACAAATTAAATCAGACTGAATGGTTAAATAGAAATGCTAGAATAACATTCATTTTCTACTGTCACACATACAACTTTAACAGGAAAAAATCCTGCAGACTTAAATTACATAGAGATAGGTAGACTGGCCATTAAATATGTTTTCTCTATGTAAACGTCTTACTCCATGGACATTACCGAAAAATCAGACCCTAACAAGGATTGTTTCATGTAAGAAAATCCACAAATAAATAAATCTAACTTATTGGCTATAACTGCTAACAGAGCATTAATTTGATCACATATAGTATTTTCTCTTTACTATATGCAGGGTTACAAAACATGTCATTGTAAATGTACTTTCCTACAGAGAAGACTATCGGTAATTCCGTTTTCCCCTCAAAAATTGGTTTTAGACAATAAGTAATTTGAATCTTTTTTGCATTTCACATGTCAGTTACTGGAACTTGCTTTTTCTGCATGTGCTGAAGTCAAAGGGTCATCGGTCTTCAAGGAAGGTAGCACCCTCCCTGTACTAGAGCTAGGGGTGACAACCACAGTGGCCAAAGTCTTAGAAGCTGATGGCAGACTGGAAACGCTGGGGCTTCGGATGGCATTTAAAACAGCGCCATCTGGACTCACCATGAGTTTACCGATGGAAGCACTGGTCACAATGGCAGGAGCCTGTAATGAAGGTTTGCTTAGAGCCTGGGAGACAATGGTCTGACCCGGAGTCATGCTGGAAGAATCAGATATTGGCGTCCTGACTGACTGCCCTGTTGCTATTATGACAGTGCTATTAGATGGTGGTACAGTTGCTATTGGGGATGCCTGTCTCCTATTAAGGGCACTCCCAATAGGTAACACTGTTGCGACAGGGAGAGACTGTATCCTGGATACTGTACTCCCAATAGGAGGAACAGCTGCTATTGGTAACACCTGTGTCCTGGAGATTATGGCACCCACTGCCGGTACAGCTGGAGTGAGCTTTGTGCTAGGCAAAACATTTGTGAGTCCCATTTGCCAAGGTGCTGGTTTTGTGGCACCCGGTGGACTTCCTGGTGTCTGGGAAGCCAGTGGAGCGGTTTCTTTCACTTGGTTACTTACTGCTTGACATGAAGTAGCCAACGGGCCTTTCCCTTCGGCAGGAGGAGCGCTCTGGGCATTAGTTTGGCAGAGAGTGGATGCAACTGCAAATAGCTGTGGAACCTGTGCAACTGATGTGTTACCAGTAGGCAGTGGAGATCTAGTTGTATTCCCAACAACAGTCATCTGAGGAGTTGTGTAGGAGGAACACAGTTTAACACTGGAGGGTGGTGGTGTTATATATGCTCCATGCAGGGGCTGTGTGCTTGGTGAGAATTTTCCTGGGTTCTGTCCAGCAGACAGTACAGGAGCTGTCGCACCAGATGTTGCAGGACCCCTCTGGGAAGTGGAGGAAGGGCTTGGTCCTTGAGGAGTTGACACTGGCATAACTGGGCTGGATATGAGAAGCATATGACTACCTGGCCCAAGTCCTTGGGCAGGGACCACGAACCGGCTGTTGTTGATAACGATATGACTCCCAGGTGATAGAGGGCTAGCAATGTTAATCAGGATCTTCTGTTGCATGGTGGTGGACTCATATGGGGGTGGGATTGTAGCATGCTGTGCTGCCTGGGGGGGACTAGGAGCAGTGCTAAATGACTGACTGGGGCTAGTGCAGTCTTGAGACTGTATAACAGGAGGAAGTATAACGGGGGATATTTTGAAGGGGACGGATTTTGACATCGCTGATGCCTGAAAATGGGGTTTATTAAAGATAAGGCCTGCTGTCGTAGGTCCTGTGGGGGCTTTTGTTATCAAAGCAGAGTCTTTGTTGACTAAACTCTTCACAGAAGAGGCCACGACACTCTTTAAAGAGCTGCCCTCTGATTGGGCTGTTGCTGCTTTGCCCACATTGGGAAACAAAGACGCTCCGGATGAGAAAACATTATGCTGCTGGGAAAGTGTTGGAAGTGTAGACGGTAGTAAATTCCCTGCTTTCAAAACGGGAAATGCTACAGTTTTCCCACCTGATACAGTTTCCACAACACTTACTTTGGATGCAGTCACAGGTGTGCTTTTTGAATCCGATCCTGCTAGAGGGAGGCCAACACTAAAAGTCTCGGCCGGTAACTTGTTGGGCAAATCTGAAAGCCCAACTTTCTGCAAGGAGCTGTTTGTGTTGACAACGGCTTGACTAAGGTTAAGTCCAATCTTCATGTCAGTGATCTGAGATGCTGAAGTCAGGGATGCCGCCTTGGAATTGCTAGATGTTTTTTTTGGAATGCCAACTAGAGACTGTTCAATAGAGGAAGGTGTCTGACTAATAAACATGAGTCTAGGTGCTGGAGCGCTAGAGGAAGTTGAGGGCACTTTTGCTGTTACTACAGGAGTAGCAATGGTTGATGATGGTGCAACAAGAATTACCCTTTGCAGGGGAGGCCTTTCAGCTAGTCCTTCTACTAGTTGAGCCCTTGTAGTTAGAGGCTGAGTGGCGAAGAGTGTCGAGGAGGTCTGAGTCATTACTATGTCAGTTTTAGCTGAAGATGTAGGCAAACTAAGATTGGTCGGAGGAACCGTAGGCAATGTCAGATTTTTTGGAGTCAAAGCTTGAGCAGTCACATTACATTTGGATGCAGTTAATGGTGCGGAACTTGTGTCATGGGTCTGGTTCAAGGCAAAGTTGACAATGTTGCCTACTCTCTGACCTGCACTGACTGGAATGGAAACGGCAGATGGGCATGGAGATACACAATTTGTCAGAGGGCTGCTGAATGAAGAAGTAGTAGATGATGTGGTAGCTTCTGTTGCACTGGAAACTGCTGTAAGAGAAGAAGCTACTGACGGAGAGGATTTGGAAACAAGGAAGGCTTGGAGGTGTGGGGAAATAGTGATGATAGGGCTGGAAGCTAAGAAGCTAGAAGCAGGCTGCTCAGAGGTCTGAACCTTAACCACCCCTGTGTTGCCTCCTCTAGTGGTGACAAGAATCGATTGCGAATCCCTGATGCATACAGTCTTCAGTTCTTGTTTGGCATCAGGTTTGTTGGGACTGGCCGAAGTCAAATGTGTCAGAGAGAGTCTATTTTGTATATCACTGGGGGCAGGTCCTGCCTGGGAAACAGAATTACCAACATAAGAAGTCTTTGGAGATATTGGTAAGCTAGAAATAACAGCAGAAGTAAGTGGATTCCTGATGCAGGCATCAGTCAGTGGGGAAACTTGCTGTATGGGAATCTTGTTTGTATTATCCACTGAAGCTATACCAGGGGTATCGGGGAGTGTAGCAGATGGTCTTGAGACAGGAACTGTTGTTACATTGTGATGCAGTGGCTCTTTCACCGTAGGTAAGATGACTACCTGTTGCATGGCCTTCTTACCAATTTTGTGGTCCAGCACTGGCTGTAATGCAATCTTCTCTGGGCTGGTGCCTTTCTTGAGTAGCTCCATTCCCTCTGATATCTTGCAGATGAGCTGCGCTGGACTCTGCACAGGACTCTTTGGTGTGAATGAGGATTGTGGTGGTTTCTCAGGGCTTGCCAAAGGTTTTGATATTTTCTGAGGAATCTCTGATTTGTTTTGGTCGACCATGGCAGCTGCAGCAGGCTGGCTGATTAAGGTCACCTTGTTCCCGATACTCTTAGCTAACAAGGCCTGGATGGGCTTGGAGCCCTTTTGAAAAATAGCCATAGGTGTTGTAACCTTGCTGGTTTCTACGACCAAGGATTCTGTTGCCGGGTTTGATTCCTTGACGTCAGCTGGCACTATAGGACTGGCTTGTTCCTCACCAGTAATTCTGAGTTTTTTTCTCAAAGTCAACTCTTCGTCCATGCTGCCACTCAGTGCCCGTTTTGTGGATCTCAAAGGTGTTCTGTGCTCATCCAAGCCTACAGCTTCTTGCCTAGGAGTTTGACTCCTCCGGGATGATTCCACAGCCTGCTGCTTAGTGTCTTCTGGAAAACAGAAATCAACAGATTAATAGTTAAAGACTGCGGATACAAGCATAACTGTCAGTTTTTATGGATATACACACACAAGACCATTAGAATCCATATGTAGTTCGAGACACCTGGACAGTGTGTGTCAGTGCAGTGCACGAGAGGCTCTGTGCCATATGCTTCCACAGATAAGCAACCAATAAAGTAACAACACAGGGAAAACAGTCAGGAATAAATGCCACATACCTCAATTCAAAATGCTTATAGCTACGAAGTATTGTATACAGAACTGCTGTGTATATAGGCTAATGTTATAGGATATAGGGTAACCATCCTACATCAGGATGTCTGCGTATATGCATCTTGATGTATGCTTTTATTAGATAGATGAATGCATTATTATTAGAGAGGAAACTTCCAAACAAGACAGTTTGAATATTTGTGTACATTAGCAGGATATAATGATAAGTAATGATTCTGAAAATGGTTATGCAGCTATGAGAGTGGGCCTCCATGTTTCACATGTTAGGATGTCAAAAGGTGACAGAGGCCATGCACAGACCTGTTTTCACTGCATCCTTCTTTACTGTCTGGTCCAATTTCTCAGCTTTCTCTGTTGTTCTTGGGTTATCAGAGGAGTGGCCGTCTTTCCCCACAACACCATCTCTGTCGTCCTCGATCCATTCCTCCCTGACGAAGCTATTGTACTCAGGGTGCTTTTTGAAATCGTCATAATCCTTTTTTAACCGTGCCCTGAGAAGAAACGTCATGAGGGACTTAGTGCTGCTGTCGTTGAAGCAAGGTCGAAAATGTCCCGGTGAACTAACTGCGTAGTTAAATGTCTGACACAATTAGCATTAGGGCTGCACGATATCACGTAGCAGTAATCAACAGGGCATTAGATGACGCGCAAAACATCTGTCCAGCTTTTTGGTACCATACGGGTGTTTACTTATGATCACAATTTGGTAAGCAGAGTAGTTACAGATTATCATGCCTATAATATTACTTATCTGTAACAATTCGGCATATCCTCATGTTTAATAAATGTGTGCAGCCCTAATTAGTATATAACATTTTATGTAATTCACCATAATAACAAAATCAGGAGAGCAATTCAATGGGCAAATGATTGGGCACCGTGGCTATAACACTGGCAGGATAGTGTACCTACCTGTTCCTCTGAAAGGCCTTAATGATCTTGGACTCCCAGGGCAAGAGCTCATTCAGGAGCCTGATGAGGGTGACGTGCAGATCCTTCACTGCCTGCCTCCTTGAGTACCACTTTCCCTGCGAGAAGCAGCACAAGTATCATTCTCACGCCTCACTCGTACTTTTCACCCAGCACTCCCCTTTACTTCCCGTCTTTCATGGCAGAAAAAAATTAATGTATAATC
This sequence comes from Petrocephalus sullivani, assembly GCA_026780845.1. Classification (NCBI taxonomy): domain Eukaryota; kingdom Metazoa; phylum Chordata; class Actinopteri; order Osteoglossiformes; family Mormyridae; genus Petrocephalus; species Petrocephalus sullivani. The sequence goes on from JAODKM010000108.1 coordinate 16,722,096, forward strand.
AAGAATACTTTTTAAAGGAAAGCTGGACTATAGTTACCTAATAACACATTTCATCCATCTTAATTTAACTTCAAATACAAATTAAATAAGAAAATGTCAGTAAAAGATAAAATTCAGTAAACATACTGCTTTTTTCACAATACTGGCATAAAGGTTTCATGTATACGCATGATGGATATATTTAAAAAAAAATTTTATACATTTTTTAGTGTCTGATTTACCATGCATTATTAAAATATGTTGAAAGTTTCATCAGGAAACACTTGAGAATACTTGAGAGCAGGAGTGCAAACACAAAGCATGACAATGGAGTTCTCACTTTGTGTGTATGGTAGAAATGGATAATTGTGATGTCATACAGACAACAGATAAGACTACTATACACAGTATACGCTAACATTTTAATATCTACCATTTGGTAGATTTATATACAGCATATATAGAGCATATACTGTATATAGATACTATATATAGTAATTCCACCGCCAGTGGTCTTATAGACATTAAAAGGCATGGAAAAGATGGTGATGAAAAGCATGGAAAAGGATGATGTCTGCAGTTCTGTGCTCCCTCTCTTACTAACAGATTTCTTTCTGGTGCTTTCCAGCTCTTCCAGCTCATCTTCAGTTTTGCTGATCAGCTCTCTGAGTTCCTCCACGCTGGAGCACACGAGCTGGAGAAGCAGGGGAAGGTGAAGGGGAGTGAGGAGGAGGAGGAGAAAGACGCAATATATGGATCACAGAAATTTATTTAAGAATGGCGCTAAAAATAATAAATGCATGTCACAAGCCTTTAAACTGATGATAGGGTACCATTTGATAAATTGAACATTAATTTAACTTAATTAGGTATTGCCGTTTATTATTTGTGTCGTTCAAAAGCTGAATGAATGGCTGACTGCCCAGCACATGGTATCAGTATGAGGTGGCTATGGAAGGCTCAGTAAGTCCCAGCACTAAGATACGCAGATAAGCGTGAATTACAGCAGGCCGCAGATTAAAAACACAAAAAAACACACCACTGACACCACCTCTGTGCAAGCTGGCCTGAACTATTCAACAAATACAGGCAGATTTATAAGTATGATGGAGAAGTATTTTGTATCGGGTATAATTGTAAGTAAACTGTGCACAAATATATACAATAAAAAATTTATACATCAGCTCTCTGCTTTCTTAGGACGTTTTTAGTCATCTTGTCAAGTCTAACAAGCACACAGAGCATATATTTTCCTCCACTTTTTATGATGAAAATAGTATGTGAAAAATTTAGGGCTGCCCCCAAATAGTCGACTAAACGTTAGTCGACATGAAGAGGGCTTGGTCGAATACATTTTCATTAGTCGGTTAGTCGCAAAAAAAAAAATCACGTGAAATGTCAGTGTATGACATCAAAGCAACGAGAGATCAACGCAATCTCGTGCCTCGCCGTATACCAAAGTGCACTTGTGGGAGAGGTGTCTGGCTGATGCTAATAATTATGTCAGGAAAAAAGTCCAAAGTGTGGGATCATTTTGAA
>JAODKM010000108.1:16724292-16734894 GCA_026780845.1 Petrocephalus sullivani
TACTGATTCTGAACAAGCCAAATATGTGTTAAACATCTATGGGGGCTGAGCCCCCCTTAAATGAAAATCCTAGAAACACCCTGCCCAACCCCCACCTGGCTGGTTTCTGGTCATTCCCAATGTCTCCTGCTTCACCTTGTTCTTGTGTACTGCTGTCTTAGAAACTCTGAGCCTGGAAGCAGCCTGCTGCTCAGTGTAGGCTTCTGCCAGCAGAACCAGGTTTAAACCAGGATTTAAAAAGGCAGATTTTTTAAATATTAAAAGTGCCTCTTCATTTTCCCTGCACATCAGCACATATCTTCCATACAGATATTTTCTTTAAGTGTCAGTTTTTGGACTGACACATTCAGTTCTGTTCTTCCCATTTTGCTACTAAACCCAAATGTTTGGTGTTTTATGTTATTGCAAAGGTGTTCCTAACTAAAAAGCACCCAATGAGACTACTCGTCAGTGAACTTTTTTAACTCAGAACTTTAATTTGTGTTTAAATTTATTACCATTTGAAATGAATGTTTTACTTTAAACTACTGGTTGTTTCTAATGTGATATATTTTTAAATATATTAAGCAATAATTTTTGTTATATAGCCAATAAATTGCAATATCTTTACTGAATTAACGAGCGGCCCAAGACTTCCTGTGAGCACTGCCTGTGCCCTGTGACAGCCTGGCACCCCCCCAGGACATACCCCCACCTTGCGCCCTATTCTGCGCCCCCGCCCACATCCCAATCAAACCCGATCGTGAAAAAGCAGATGGAGGGAGACAGTACGACACACTGCATTGAGAAGCCACCTTTCGCTGCCACCTGACAAATAAATATTAAAATAAATATTCGATAAATAAAAATGTCGCTAAGGGGAAACGCATTATTTTATCTCCAGCATGAACACACGTCCTACCCGACTTCAACTTCTTCCTCTTGCCCTTCTTCTTCTGAGCCGCGGCCGTTTTCCGAAGCCCGACCTTGCTTGCTTTGGCCGGATTGAGCCGGCCCCCGGGAGTCTTGCCCTGCCCCTCGGGGGTGGCCTGTTCCTTCATTTTCTTTTTCTTCCTTTTTTTTTTCTTCGTTCGCATCCGGCTAGATTTCCCCTCTACGCTGCCTTCCGGATGGAAGGGCTCAGGAGGAGGCGACTTGCCCAGCGGGACTTTTGAGCGACATTCCGGTTTCGGGTCTTTGTCGACCCCACATGTTAGACACTGGTCTTGAATATCGCTAGGAAACTTTTCCTCCGCACGGGCAATGTCCGGGCTAAGCGGGAACTCCCCTGGATGAGCAGATAACCTCGCCTGCGGGACCCATTCTGCATCCGTCACTCGGACGCCTAGTTCACAGGACTCATTCTTCATCTCGGGTTTACATCCTACGTCTATTGACCGTCCTTCAATACCCTTAATATCGCAAGAGTCAACATCTCCTCTGCAGGGAGAGAGTACGTCAGTGTGCCTTTTCTCAGTAGATTCCGCTTTAATTTGAAGGTCCAGTCTATACTGTGGCTGATGATCCTTCAGACCCCATGAATTCAATGCAGCCGTTTCCTCCTTTTCTTTCATTTCCGACTTGAAACGGACAGGCTCTATCTGCTTGTCTTTCTTCTCGTTTTCTACCGGCACCGCTCGTTCCTTGGGCTGCATGGTGGCCTCCGTCCTTCTGACCTTCTCTACCCTCCTAACCCGAATGGACGGAGGGGGGAACTTAGGAGGGGTGCTAGGACTTTGGCAATAGATGCGCAGATCAGCTCCACAGAAATGTGGGAAATGAATATAGGCATTCTCTCGCCCGTCGTAGCCGAGGATGGACTCGCGGCACTCGTGGATGGGTTGGCTTAGCACCGCGTCCTGGACCTCCTTCTGGTTTTCATATACGAAGTCGCACAAGCCCTTAAGCAGCCACACGCGCTGGTTGAACGGTAGCTGGTGGAAGGGCTTCTCCTCCAGGGGACAGACCTCTCCCAGCGTCTGGAAAAACTGCGGGGAGAGGCCGAGCTGCTCGGCGCACGCCGCCGTGTCCTCGGACTGGCCCATGAGCTGGTACCAGCCGGAGACCTTGTGCCGGAGAGCCGCCTCCCAGCGGCGGTAGGCGAAGGAAGGCCGGCGGTGCAGGGCGGCTCTCCTCTGCGGGTGGCACAGCAGCGAGGTCATGACCTTGGCCAGGAAGGGGCTGCACCGTGGCATCAGCAGACAGCGCTCCAGCTCGAAAAAGACGACCTCGGGGAGGTTGAGCACGGTCTGTGCCAGGCACAGGAAGTGGCCAATGGCGGGCAGCTCCCACAGCGTCTCCACGGGCCACGGGGTCGCCTTGGACAGCAGGCTTCGCTCCCAGTCGTCCAGCTCCTTAGCACTGGCTTCCTCTGCCTCCTTCTTCTCCTGCTCCCTCAGCCTAAAGTTCAAAGATATAAGAGGACATCTGTAAAAGATCTTCCTTCGTAAAACAGCCAACACTTTTTCACAGGGCGACTTTTTGAGCTATTGAGATGTTGCCGGGCAGTATTGCTGGAGCACTTTCCCATTGATGGCGGGCAACGAATTTCTATCGAATTTCTATCGAAGTAAAATCGGCAGTGGGCAGCTTACTCACGACCATGCAGACCCAGGTGAGCTGCCCTTTGTCTCACCTTATTGGCAGATGCCTGGCAACGTTGCTCAAAAAGTTGCCGTGTGCATCATCACCTTAAGGTTCAAGAATATAAGCCGATATTAGTATAAGATTTTCCTTCTTGAAATAATAAACACTTTACCAGCCAGCCTGAAGTGCAGCATCATATGTGGAAATCCTTTGTATTGAGTGACAATTCACATTGTGGTTTCTGAAGCATTTGCATTGTTTTTTTTTTTTTTTAATTTAACAGACACTTTTGTCCAAATTGACAAAAAAAAGTGAATGAAGCCTGCGATCAGAGAGCAGGATTAGCTACCCATTGGGGTTAATCGCTTTTCTTAAGGGCCCACTGGTGGCAAGATTACTCTGCAGACCACGGGGTTTATAGCCACAACCTTTCCGCACCTACGGAGCCACACAGCAGCCCAGGGCAGCTGCACACTGCCAGCACCTATTTGTACCTTTGAGGTTACAATTACTTGTCACTGGTGCTGTACCCTCAATGGCCTGCCACTTGTACCCTCGCTGTAAGTAAAGGCACCTTTTAAGGTACAGAAATGGACTCTGAAGAAGGTTTCTGTACCGTCGGGGGTACATTAATGTAGTTTGTACCCTGGGGAACAAAACTGTACCAGGGATGTATCCTTTTTTCTGACAGTGTAGAGGATCCCTTACCCGTTTGTGCTACACATGATTGCGAGGGTCCACAGCCCAGCATGGAAGCTACAGGCACAAGGCAGGGAGAAGCCCAGGATGGGGCACCAACCCAAAGCAGCCTACCCTAACTATAATTTCCTAATGTAATTAATGAACTGGTGTTATATGACAACAAAATACCGATTCATTTAACTTAGTGGTTTACCCTTAAAAGATAAAGATGTTTTGAGACACCAGTCTTATCAGAGGCGTAATTCAGTGATTCTGAAGAGCACGCTGAAGAAGGGCACGAGCCCGGATGGAGCAGACGTGGGCCGACCTTTTCACATCCTTGGCTCTTTGCTGCTCCTCGAGTCTGAGCGCCTGCACCATGAGAGACTCGCTGGTGCCCATGGCGCCAGGCGTGAGGCTGCGGGGAGCAGAGCGCCGTCGTGTGGACGTCACACCCGGTCCCTTCTCCTCGTCCGTGCCGAAACGACCCCTCGAGGTCACGGCCAGGGTGGTCTTCTCTCGCAGAGTCCTGGGATTGAAAGAAAAAGAAATCTAGAAACTTTTCTATAATGGCTGTGATTTCCTTGAAATATCTGTGGAACAGACAACAGGGGTACAATTCCAAAGGTTCTTAAGGTGATTATACACAGGGAAACCGTTTGAGCAATGTTAACAGGCAGTTACCAACCAGGGGAGACAAAGGGCAACTCATCTAAGTCTGGACGATTGTGGAAAGTTGCCCACTGCTGTTAAAAGTTACTCGGATAGAAATTTGTTGCCCAATATCAATGAGAAAGTGCTAGAGCAATACTGGTCAGCAACACTACCCGGCAACGTTGCTCAAAAAGTTGCCTTATGTATCGTCACCTTTAGGCTTCAAAAAAGGATTTATAATAATTTATGTGGACGGACAGCAGTGGAACAAATAGGCTAGGAAGTTTGAAGACAGCGTAGGTAGCCACAAACTCTGTTGCTTGCCTATGTGGTCCAGACAACATTTGTGTTGCATACTTGAAGAGTAAGATTATTATTATTATTATTATTATACATGGTATTAATGATCACACATTCAGTAAAGGCTGGCACTGACGACTGGCTGGATAGGTGTAGTGGTTAACATTTATGCAAATATGACATTTCTGTACAAGGCATAGTCTTCATATAAAGTCTCAATTTGCAGCAGGTATTATTAAAAGATTGTACATAGGAAGGCATCATTTTTGGGCCCCAAAAAAGGTGTATTATTTATGACCCAGTGTGTTATACAATAACAGCGCATAAAATTTACTAAACTGATCAACTGTTCAACCGACAGTACATAAATATCAAACAATCACACGTTAAAGCTCACTCTTTATGTTCATATACCATATCAGTGACATTTCAAAAACATTATGTAATGTTAAATTAGTTGGGATTTCGAAATTGTCTGTAGTGTGAGTTTTTTTTTCCAATGAGATGACATCCCATCCTAGGGTGATGTGAGACTCTGTGGGTTGGGACTCTCAGCCACTGATCAAAAGGTCATCAGTTCAAATCCCAGTGGTTGGCAGAGAGTGTGCTTGAGCAAGAATGTTAACCCTAACTTCTCTGGGGAGTGACTGATGACCTCTCAGTTGTAAATAAATAAATGGAAATCTCCTGGGAGTTGCCTGTGTGCCCTGCACTTAAAAATGGGTTTGAAAGCTTTAAGGAGACTGACTACCAATCCATGCACAAGGCATGGATGGTGCCAAGCTAAAAATAAAGCCATCTAATTAAGTAGAGTCCGTGGTGAAGGAAAAAGTTGCCTTTCTAGAAATTCCAAAAATACTGATGTTCAGCATCTATAAGAAGGCAGACGTGTGACTCAAACGATAATAACCTTTGTCAGAAATTATACAAAAAATTGTTTTGGAAAAAGGCTATGGAAAAATAAATGTTTTAACCTGACCACTAATGATTTATTTAAGAATCAATGAAATTCAAGAGATACCTGGAATATAAAGTGTCATGCAGGAATTCCTCAAACCATTCTGTTTCAATGACTCACTGAAGGCCTTACCAGAAGTTAATCTAATGGTTATGTGTCTAATATGAAATTTGTAGCATCTGTACTGTTCTGCAAAATAGAGCCAAATTTTATTACCAGTCAACACCAGTAACAGACATTGATTCTTAAAGTTAATAATTAAAAAAAAAAAAAACAGGACAGCCACAAGAAAATCAAATCATATTTTTCATGAAGTATGATATTAAGTCTGGTTATTGTTTGGTAAGTTAAGGGTAGTTGGATATGCATCCTGATATTAGCTGCTAAATTAAGTTTGGAACTTAGGAATCAGGTGGATAATTCAGCTGATGAACAGTGCTCACCTGGAGAGCAAAATCAGCTTCTGCTCCAGCATAATCTCCAGTTTCTGCGCCTGTTTGGAGATCCAGTGATCGACACCGTGGTACCTGTAACAGTTCTCCAGCATCAGCCTGAAGTCCGCCACGAACTCGGTGATGCTCTCGTACTGCCGGTTCAGGAACTTCTCCTCGATCCTGCGGAACCACATGGGCTGCTTGGCGTGATCCCCGTGCCCCGATTGCGGCTGCATGAACGGGGCCGTGATGCCCTTGTGCTTCTCCAGCAGGAAGCCGTGGAATATCCGCTGCGCCTGTTGCAGCTCGTAGCTCAGATCGTCATCTTCGTTTATCGCGCTCGAACTGTCCTCCGACATCTCCGCTACGGCGTCTCCGGCTCCCGGGGTGTCCTCCTTACTGTGATCCACGGTGCCACCCCCCCGGATCGGGGCTGGCGTCTCCCCATCGGCGCTATTCTGCATTACCCCACAGCTCGGCAGCACCACGGAATCCGGCTGTGACCCTCCGTCGACTTCTCCAAAAGACCCCTGGTCGGAACGGAGCAAAATTAAACGTCTTTGTCTGTCCGCTTTGCCGGTGGTGTCTTTATGCTCCATGACCTCACTTAAGGATACCTTGGACAGATTGATATTTGCATCAGACTGCACCTTCATCTTGCCCCCTGCGGATCTGACCAATACCCCGAATCATGTATTTGTTGCGTTTATTCTATGCTCTTTCTTCGGAGGGGAGCATAAGGACCGCATCTTCCGCCAGATCACAGCCGCCGATAAAATCATCCGTGGCAGCACCCAATGTAAGCAGCCCCTGACATTTATTCTGTCACGCTGCTGACTTACATCAGGTCTCCGATATCCATACTACAAATAAATGCATTCATATTGCATTGCATGACTTCTTATAACCTTACTATTTTTGTCACTTTTATATTTTTTAAGGCAAAAAAAAAAGTTTGATTAACTCCACGCTACGATCTGGCGACAGGACTTTGGAAATTGCATGAAAACTTGGTGAACTATTGAATCGGGGGAACTTGTCAGACGAGCTTGTTCCGTAGGCTCCGGGTCAGGGCCTGCATCAACCTGCTACGGACATTCTCCCGTCGCCTACGCCCAGAACATGCACGCAGAACCGCGTCGGGGCCCCGCTCCACAACGTCCGGGACCCGGCGGTTCCGATCTACTCCCTAAAGCGGCAAAACGGTCCCGGGCGCCGGAGAGCTCCGCTCGGCTCCCCGCCTTTCCGATCGCCTCATTGTTTTCATCCCCCGGGCCTGTTCTGCTTTATTCCCCCATGTCAGGAAGAACGAGAAGCAAACAAGATTACCGGAGCGCCGATTTCTCTCTTATCCCACCTTACGCGGAAAAGTTCTCAGTCGGCCGCCAGCCGAGCACCGCGGCGGACGGCGGTCCGGGAGCTGGGAGTCATTAGAACATGCAAATGCTCTTTTAGCGAGCTAGCTGCCCAGTTACGCTCAGCCAAGTTTGCTAACGGCACTGCGCTAGCCGGCGAGCCCGCAGCTCCCGAGCCGGCGGACGGAACGCCGGACGTAACTTCCCACTATCTGCGGCGCGGACGGCGCGCTGGATACTATGTAGCGAAGCCTTATTGTCTTCGCGGCTATAATTTCCTTGAACGTTACTTTCAACTCCGGGCGCCGGGGCTCTGCGTCCGTGCGCGCTGACGTCAGCGCCGCGTCACCAGCCGCACGCACACGACGGCCCGAGACTTTCCTTGGGCATTCACGTGGGGCCAGATTCACGCTTTTTCGTTTTCGTTATAATGAACTGTGATTCTGTTATCTGGCACCTGATCATTTGCGGCGGCATGTATGTATGCGGTGCATTGTTGTGTATAAAAAAAAAAACAAATAACTGTATATATTGTACCCATCATAAATAAAAACGAAATTAAGATTCCATGTAGTGAACATTTCAGTTATTTTGAATAGATCTATATATGTATATGTTAGATTATATAAATAGATTGTTTGGAACACTTACATTCCATTTGTACGGAAAAAGAATCTCTGACCATTTATATAATACAACGCTAGATGACGCCATGGACTTGTTTTTAATGTTGAATACAGCGGTATAATTTTTACTTTACTAAATTGGGACGATAGCTTCATTCATGTAGCTACGGGTAATGAGTCAGTATTTTGAATATATCCAAAGAGAATGCCAGGTAAAATTGAATATAGCTATATAGCCGGTTATATATGTGTTTTAAGGCTTTAAGGCTAAAAGGCGAAAAAGATTACTAAGAAGCATTTAAAGCTGATCCAAAACTCAACAAATTAGTTTTTATTGTCTAATCCTTAATCATGTACCTTAGAGAACAAGAGAACCTTAGAGACATGTTTTTCTATCCAATGACAAGCCCATGCTACTGAACTATTTGCATTGCAGCTTCGAAACACAACCCTTAACCAATATTAATGTTTACTGTCCCTGTGTTACTGTAGATTGACTTGTAAGTTTTGCACAGAACTGAAAACAAAAGTGTAAATTGCTTTGCAGTTGTGTCTTGCAACAATCAAAGGGGTTTTTTAAACATAGGTCATAATACAGTTAATACAAACATTAATAAAACAATAATGTTTCAAATAAGAGATACATTATTAAAATCATGAAATGTGAATGACAATTGAACTGTTATGTCAGAATACAATTGGAAAGACTGACAGGACCTTTAAGAGATTGCATCTCGTCTGCCTTTTGCAGGAGCTCCAAATGTAAAGCATTACAATTTGTTGATTAGCCTACTTCCAGTGAGGGATGCATCGCTCCTGCTGGTCCAGGATCCCAGGATCCCACGGCAGGAGTGTCAGATGCGCCGCCTTACCATGCCTTGTCAAAATAAGAAACAGCATGCAGCTTAAAGCAGGTAAGCACTTCCAACAACATATGCTGATTGCATTATATAAGTGATACTTTTCACTGATATAAAAAGCAATGAAAACTTCAACATATTAAAATTCTTATTGTTGTTGGAAATTAATCGTGTTTGATCCTCCCATTACTTTTGTTTGTCACGTACGACTTTCGGGCACCGTTTAGGCCAAGCAGAATGTCGTTTCTTATGGCGCCAGGAGAAGGGGTCCGAGTCGCGGGGGCCACACTTGACGAGCGGAACGCCGCGGCGGCGGCCGCCCGCTGACGCCGGAGCCTCGCATGAAAATGACCGCTGTGTCTTTAAAGGGAAATTTATGCCGGATTTTATTTCGCGAGATTTGCTTGGCGCCGTGACCCCATGTGAGACACCTCCTGCAATAAACACCCTCTTCTGCAGAGCGGCTTCGCGATGGAGCCCTGAGCACTTTCGCTTTGCTTTCCCTTTCCCCCCGTATCCCCAGAGTTCTTCTAAAGGCTGTTTTTTCATTAACAAAAAAGCAAAAAGAGAAACTTGACACATTATCAGTGGGTATCTTACACCACAACGATGTGGATCCAGATTCGGACCATAGACGGCAAAGAAACGCGCACCATTGAGGATCTTTCCAGATTAACTAAAATTGAGTGTCTGAGGCTGAAGATTAAAGACATTTTCGGCGTAAACCCGGAACATCAGCGGCTGTTTTACCGGGGCAAGCAGGTAAGCGGGGGGCTTGCTGCGGGAAGCCTGATTTCGATCGGTCTGTTTTGTGCCTTTTTGGGGGGTTTTTGGTGCAGAGTCGCGCATCTCTGCCAGCGTGCGATCGGGACTGTTAAAGCTAGCTGTCTTGGCTGGGGGATCGGGGAGCCGCTTTAACCTGATGCAGCTTTCCTGCTTTAAAGTTGGGGGGACGGACTGTATAATAACAAATAATAAACAGCGTATATACATGAAGCAAGGCACGGTCCGGGCATTCTGCATGAATGAAGTGCATTGGGATCACACGCTGCAAATACAAGCAACGTTATTGCGGGGCATTTTAACACCGGAACACTTTAGTATTTAATCATGTAATCGGGCTGTCAGTTTAAGCTATAATATTCGGGCATACTATATATTTAAAATAGTTCAATATTTTTAATAGCTAGACAGCTTTATTCTTACTGTTTGACTGGGAGGTGTGAAAGGCACATTTACTCACATGGCCTCATATTTGTCTTGCACGTTGACTTTTAATGCTGTTTAATCGATCTGTTCTTTAAATATAGAACAAGCAAACGGTCCATGTCGGCTGTATACAGTTTAATTTGTTTCTGTAAGGCCCAATCAACTGATTAGCCATAAGACACGTACACGGCCACTATGACATGTTGATGCTACACGTGTTAACTTCTGTTGTATAGGAAGAAACACATCAGCTTTATGTTCAAACTTGGTTACGCCGATGGAGTCTGTAGTTTGTGAATTAGTCTAAGTTGGTTAGCCGCTTAAGTGGATGTTTACAGCCTCTCCTGGGCGCCTGGGCACACGTGTTTTGCCCATCTGAAGCAGAAGCTGCTGTGTTTACAAGGCAGCTTTGCCATCGCCTGGCACAGTCAGCCCCACCAGAATAACACGATCCTTACTATCACTGCTTGTGCATTTTTGGAAGTGGGCTAAACACATATATATATATATATATATACTTATATTTTTTTTTGTAGAATGGGCTCTTAACCCAGTCACTAATGCATGCAATTGTTACGATTTGCATCGGTCAGATGAGTGTGGTAATGTAGGTGGTGCTGAGCCACAGGCCGGGCTGAGGAGTGGCTTTTGCTGCTCTCCCCCCGGGGGCTGTCACTGAGGCAGCTTAGGCGAAGATCGAACACGTAAACAGTGCCGGCCAAGACTGATTGATTGCAGTTTTGAGTTACTAGATTTAAAACTGAGGAGTCCGAGTACCTGGCGAGCTGTATGAAGTAATCAGCCGGACTTTGTCGTGCTGTCAGGATCTGGGGATATTTATTTATTTATTTATTTATTTATTACACCACCATCCCCCCTCCACCCCGCCCCCCTCCACCCCCCCCGCCCTCCCGCTCTTCTTCACCCCCGCAGCCCCCTTCACTGTGTCCCCTCCTCCCC